>OZ020255.1:8266930-8370892 GCA_963971285.1 Astropecten irregularis
AGGGCATCCATCTTGTCACAATTCCTAGTATACCCGTTGGATAACACCGATTCTAAAAAGAAAACGGGTACCAGACTACTCTGAATCCAAGCCTCGGTTTGATTGCACTGCTTCGAAATGTAGGATGGATGCACCGTGAATAAGGTCAATTCTTTTGACCAATGGTCGCAACATTTTAAAACGAATGAATGAAGTCCACCCACTTATCAACAGGTATCATTTTTGAACCACAGAGGGCGCTCTTTAAATTTAATTTTTAAAGGTACACATAGCTAGCACTCAATTATGCACAAAATTTCACGATAATCATGATGATAAATCACCTTTGTACAGTTGATTATTTTTCAATATGTTTCAATTCACTTCGGTGTTTGCATGAACTTCGTTGCAAGTATAATGGGGTGTTGTTTTGAATGTTTTCTGACTTGCAGTCCAAGATGGCGTCCTAAAACGACAGCGCCCTCACGAGTCCAGAAATCAAGTCTATTATTTCGTCGGAATTCGGTAATGGTGAGTGTAGTGCTGTTTTTTCTAAATCTTTCTATAAACCTTCCTTTTATTCACAAACTTTGACTCGTGGTTGGCATGGGTGGCCAAATGTTGCAAATCATTAATCTTCTCGAAAGACGGCGTGACCAACTTCAACGTTTTTGCAAACTTTCCATAATAGCTGTACAAAATATATAGGCCTACCAGTGTGTTGTTTCCATTACATTCAGCAATATCTTTGAATGTTTATGAAATGTTGTGTACAAATTGTGTTCAAATTGTGGTTATTTGTTATGTCCGGCTTTGATGACTCTCTATGGTTTCTGCCATCTTGGTTGGCAAAAACTTGGGCTGTGATATAGCAAAAAGAAGGGTCTTTACTATCACTGTAGAGAAGAGGTGTTGATTCATATTATTCAATTCGTTTTTAATTATATTACACCCAAAACAGTTTTTTCTTCGAACCTGTACAAGAGAAAACTGATTATGTTAAAAAAGAAATTCACCTCGGTGCCTGAAATCCAAACATTATCGAAATACCAAATCCTGTACTGTACCTATAATGAAGATATTTATTTATTTATTTCAAGATCTTTATACATGATACATAATTTCAGCTCAAAGGCTGTTTTACAACATGTGTAGTAATAAAAACATTAATTAACGTCAATAAAAAAGGTAAAAGAAAAGAGACAATTAAATGTAAACAACAACAACAATAACAACAACAACAACGTAAAACACCAAATAAAGACCAAAAGAGAGAGCATACAAGGTATTTAAAAGAAATGTACATCGATTTAAAGTATAGCTTCTTATACATATTCTTAAAACCATAAATAGAGGGCGCATTCTGGACTTTGGCTGGTAAACTGTTCCATACTATAGCCCCCGAGTAGATAGGTCTTCTCGACTATCAATAAACACAATTATTTAGGGTTTAATATTAGGACACACACTTCAATTTCCCACGATACAAAAATTAGTGGACACCAACATGAAACAAATCGAATGAGGAACTTGGCATGCCGTTATTAGGACCCATCACAATGCGACACTGTCACACCAGAAGTACGTCCTGTACTTTCAAACAGTTCCCGGTGTGGTTATTTAGCGCAATGGAATGGTTTCCGTCATACACGTCGGTAGAGGATATTGCTGGCCGCATGACCGTGAACCGCCGGGCTAAAGTGGGTCTCCACGAACTATTCGCGGTCGAAGTTTTGATACTAACACCCCCCCTTGCCCCAAACCCTTGTAAAGGTACAACCACGTGAGAATCACGTGGCCTTCTATTTTTATTTTTGTCATGTTGCATTTTAACCTTGTCATCATAACAACTTTAGGAAGTGTAAGCTCAAGTTCAGGGACCACTGTTTGCGTGTTAACCGTCCCTGAACTGACTGAGTTGGTGATAGAGAAATAAAAAGTTAAAGAGGGGAACAAAACTTATTTTCTAAAAGTTGAAATCGTGGAGGCCGATACGAAAAGTGTCATGTTTAAAGGTAGTATCATACAGAAGTCTTACGCAGACGTATCACTTACAGAGTTTAAAGATGATGATGGTAGGAACATACCGTTTTAATTTGACTACCTGAAATGCTGTATTTATCCAGGGCAGAGTAAAACCATCGACCATGAAAGATCAAAAATAAAAGAGAAAAGACTTAAGAAATACTGTGGCAGTTTTTCACTGTTTCCTCAAAAGTGGGCACCGTATGGGACTGAAATTTCCACAGATGACTGTTACTGTATCTTCCTTGATATTTGTTCCCATGAACCTGCATTTCTTTGACATATCATAGTATGATATTACCTTTAAACATGTTTATGTTGTACAGATACAAATCTTAAAGCTTATGGTATAACATAATTTGGACACCGCCTGACTTGTACTCTGCTAGGAACTGCGCATGCGCAAAATGACTTCATGATGGATCTGCGATTTCTCTATATCATTTCAAACAGAGCCATTGTATTATTCAAATCATTGACCAACATTGTGTGCGTTGAGAAAAATGGCAGAATATCCCACATTCAAAAACGTGCACAAGACCCCCTTATTCTATAAACAATCCGTCATCGTGCAAATGTGTACATTGACCAAATTATTTTAGTATTTTATGAAAGATTTACTTCGCCAGCCATTATGCATTTCATCGTTGTTTGTTTTCTTTACAAACACATTTGACACTATTTTTTAGAAACGCCTGTGTTTTTTATTACAACCTGCCATCGTGATGCAACATCTGCACCTGGAAACCTTCCAAATAGCTGACAGATTGTTGTGTAACATTGAGGGGAAATATCAAGGGAGAAATGTTGCTTCCTGGACCGATTTGTTGTTTTCTTGTTGCAAAATCACTACATACTGCCAAGTCCAAGTTTTGACATACTTTCTACACGAACAGTTACCTATGCTCGGAGTTAAAGGTAGTATCATACTTTGGTTTTTGTCCAAGAAATGGAGATTCATGGGCAAAATATCAAGGAAGATACAGTAGCAGTCATCTGTGAAAATTTCATTCCCATACGGTGCCCACTTTTTGAAAAAAAAAACAGTGAAAAAGTATTTTTCGGACTGTGCCAGTATACTGGTGTTATCTTGATATAAAGAATCAACTTTTCCATGCTTTTGTCTAATTCTGTTTAAAGGTACAATACTGGATTGGTAACGTACCTAAGTAGAAATGTTCACATTACATGTAACTTTCAGGGTATGAAGATGGTGGTGGTAGAAAAAATACCGTTGAAATATTTTCGCATGAAATGGTTTATTTATCCAGAAATTAGTCAAACAAAGACCGAAAACAGTTTTGATCTCGGGGTAAGTTAAATATAAGAACCATTCCTCATATTTGATAAGAACAATTGAGCTAAAATTTTCACAGGTTTATTATTTCATGTACATCATCACACAAAGTGTGAGTGCTGTTCTGTGACCCACACGGGAGCCTTTTTCTTTTGAACAAAAGGCTCCCATAAAACTGACGTCACTAAATCACACAGATTTGTCTGCTGCCCCCATTGACGAAATTCAGAAAATCTGAAGTATGATGGAGCTTGCGTGTTGTACATGTTGAGAGAAAAATCCTCCAAAAAGTCCCTCTTTCTGTGTTCAGTGTGAGATAAATATTTTTTTTTTCACGTCAAGTGATTTAAGGATTATAGTTCTAACAAATAAAGTGAGGTTTGTTGAGTGTTGAACATCCTCTTTAATACTACAATGTGGCAGCCTATTTAGAACAAATCTGCCCAAATTGATATACACACTGATGAATGATCCTGGCACTTAGGTACAACTGGGACGTGAAAGTAGTCCATCGCCTGGCACCAAAAAACAGGCGTGATTTAACGGGTTGGAATTGCTCTTTCTTTCTGGTTACAAACAAGGTGTCTGGACTGTGTAACCAGCTTATACCGCTGACAGATTTATAGGTATATCAGCCGATAAATATGACATCTGCCTTGCTCTTGAACCAATGCTGGTTTATACCGCCGGGACTCGGAGCCCAAAGCTCGAACGGTCCCCGCAGCAAGCCGACCGGACCGATGTGCGTGTGTGCCGGTCGCTGGGCTAATTTTCCCCGGACGAGACGCAGCGCAGGCCCGGGTCAGGGCACGGGCCGTGCCCTGGTGTCAAAATCCCGTATAATACCGCCGAGGAAAAACTTACAATCTGCATCACGTCAAAAGTGTCGGTCCTCTGTCAATAAGACACTGTAAATAGGACGTTATTTCATTTCGCAAAAATGTTTTACATCGTTGTGTTTTAAATATAAAAGCGAATCCTGTTGAGTGTTGATTGACACCGCTATGTACCAACCATTTTGTATCTTTGTCTGATAAGAGTATAAATAACATTGGCAAATAATGTTTCAGTTAGATTTAGAAATGTCCGTTTTGTATTCAGACGGTATGCATGCTGTTTAAAAATTGCTAGCTCATGTGCAGTCCATCATATTTATTAAAGGTAGTACTTTGGTAGCATACCAAAACAGAAATCTTCACAGATTTACCTATAACTGACAGGGTATATTAAACCGTGATGGCAGAGACATACCGTTAAGATTTGTCTGCCTGAAATGCTGTATCTATCCAGAAAAAAGTAAAACCAGTGACCAAATTTGTTTTTGATCTTTTACAGATCAAAAATAAAAGAGAAAAGACTTGAGAAATACTGTGGCCGTTTTTCACTGTTTTCTCAAAAAGTGGGCACCGTATGGGACTGAAGTTTTTACAGATGACTCTTACTGTACCTGTCTTGATATTAATTTTATGCCCTTAAATCTGGATTTCTTTGAGAAAAGCCAAAGTATGATATCATCTTTAACCTTTTAAAACGACAGTCGACACGTGTGTGTTTGTCAAAAATGACAATTTGGATAAGAATAACTGAATAACTTTAAGTCGTGAAAATTGAAAAAAATGTAAATTAAAGAAACATGAATTCATTTTAATTCCACGGGCGCCCTCACGTATAAACAACGCCCTCTCTTGCCAGCAAGTGACAATGACATTGTTTCAAACTAAACGAGTTGCAAAATCGTCCTCCGATATTGTCAGTTTTAGACTCGCGCCATTTATATGTTTATGCAATCAAAAGTTGCGGATCGCTGCGCTGGCTAATGATATTGACTCCGACTTTTATTCCAACCGCTCTAATAGTAATACCAAATCGGATTCGTTTAGCAGCAAAAGACCATGATAGCTGTCTTTATACAGGCATACAAAGCCAAACGACGAACCTGTACTTTTTTCTCATTTCACGCTCGCTTAACATTTTGCAAAATGAAAAAAAAAGACGTCAGGGTTTGATTTTAAAGGTGCCAAGATATGAAATTATAAAGATCGTGGGGTCGGTCTTTAAACCAGAAAAAAATGTGGTGTTCCCATTTTACGGACAACATAATCACGCCGACGTACGGTCCGTTGGCTCCCCGCGGCGGATAAAAACCATATGTCCCCCTTTGGCCCCTTGACGAAGCCTTACTCCGGAAGTGTGATCTTAACGGCTTTATTTTCACAGATGAAGAACAAAAGCCTTCGGCCTCCGTCCTTCCTAACAATCATAATGCTTCTATCAATGCCGGTGATTATTAATACTTCAGATGTTGGAGTTGCTTGGATGGGAAGGGGTCGTATTTTTCCAGATGGGTTGCTGGGTCGGTATAGCGGTCCCAGCCGCCGTCGTAGTTGGCTTGTCACGGTACGACCACCACCCGTTTGTCTGATCTCATCTCTGTGTATACGAACACTTGACTCGAACCCCAAACCATGCAGGTCAGTGGTTCTTGAGGTTAATTTGGAAGTTGTTGGTGTATAAGGTCGCGGGTTAATGTCTAGAAGTTGTGATACTGTTTGTATGTGATGACAAATTACGGAGCTCTACGAATGCCATTCCACTTTATCCTGATAACCATATAATTTTATCTCGCCAAGTCGACTTTTGGAGTGATATAAAGTCGACATATCGAGATAATTTATACGGTGCAAGATAACATAGTATGCAAACTACGAAGTCGACATTTACTGATACTATAACTCGCCAAGACGACTTACTGAAAGAAGGAGGTCGAATTATCTTGATAGTTTACCCTGCAAAGACGACTTATTAAAAATAAGGATCCCTATTGGGCGACTTTTTTGATGCACTTTGTTGACTTGGCCAGATATAAGTATCAGGATAAGTCGACTTTTTGTTTTCGCTAAAGGTCATCTAGTTGAGATAAATATTGAGACAATTATACGACTTTTATCACTCCAAAAGTCGACTTGGCGAGATGAATTATGTAGTTATCTGGATAAGCGGAATGGCACTCGTGGAGCTCCGTACAAAAATGTAAGACCGCACTCCGTGGTACGACTAAAAAACCTGACTGTCTTTACCGCGTAAAGTAATCATCTTTCATGGGCGAGTCTGCAGGATTTGGCGGCCGAGTTGCCGTCATCATGTACGCTCGTGCACGTAGACCTACTGCCCACCCACAGGAACCAATCAATCTTCATCTAAACACTACTTTGTGGTAATTCAAACAAACAAAGTGTCATGTTTTCTACCCTCGTGGTAAAAACCTTCATCAGAATGAAATCATTATTTTTTACCACGATGACGGTTTTTATGACTCGATTTCACAAAGACTTACGATTCATCTTTTAGATGAGTTGTTCCTGTTTCTGTAGTAACTAATATTGTGACATCACACTTTGCTTAGCAATTAAGAGTGATACGTATACTACGATCTGTCTTAGCGTTTCGTGAAATCGACCCAGGGGTCGATTTTAACAAACTCTTCGTAACTAACAATCAGTCATAGGACTTATGATGCATTGCAGCCCTGCGTAGGATATGATGGGTTATCCTTCGTAACTAAAGCTACGATCGATCGCAGGGCTTCATTCGTGAAATTGACCTCAAAATATTCCAATCCTCAAGGCTATTTTGCAGACGTTATGCAGCCAGTATGCGTAGAAACGGTATTTGTTTGTACCAGCACCATCTTGTGAACATTTCTATAGATGTTAAAGGTAGTATCACACTTTGGTAAGAAGCCAAACTGACAGAAATAATAACAGATTTACGTATAACTTACAGGGTATGAAGATGGTGGTGGTAGAAACATACCGTTAGAATTGTCCCGTCTGAAATGGTGTATTTATCCAGAAATTAGTAAAACAACGACCGAAAATCTTTTTTGATCTTTTAAAATATCAAAAATAAAAGAGAAAAGACTTAAGAAATATTGTAGTTGTTTTTCACTATTTTCTCAAAAAGTGGGCAACGTATGGGACTGAAATTTTCACAAATGACTGTTACTGTATCTGTCTTGATATTTGTGCCCATGAATCTGCATTTCTTTGATTAAAACGAAAGTATGATACTATCTTTAATACCAATCCTGTACTGTACCGCCAATAGTACACAGGGTCTAAATATAAAATCCTCGCGGATGCGTTATCACGTTCGCTTCCCGACTCATCCCACCACTGGCGCCGGACTGACTCTCCAATAGACAGGATTCGGTTTCATTCTGAGCAAGTTAAGGGATATTATGATACTTCCTATTATAACCCTAAATCCGGTGGTTATTTTTGTGTATAATGCTGTACCTGGATTTGGCCTATAGTGAGGACATTCATTTTGTGGAAATTATTGTGGGGACGCCCCTGTAATTTTAATGTTAACCTTGAGAACATCCAGGATAAACCCACACTAAACTGTCGTGTTTTTTTTGTTATGAAGCCTTAAATGTAGTATCATACTTTGGTATTAAAGAAACTAAAACAGCAATATTCACTATTTACGTATAACTTACAGGGTATGAAGATGGTAGTGGTACAAACATACCGTTAAAAATTTTCCGCGCCTGAAATGGTGTATTTATCCAGCTATTAGAAAAACAACGACCGAAAATATTTTTGGTCTTTCAAAAGGGAAAATAAAAGAGAAAAGACTTAAGAAATACTGTGGCTGTTTCACTGTTTTCTCAAAAAGTGGCCACCGTATGGGACTGAAATTTTCACAGACTGTTACTGTATCTGTCTTGATATCTTTGCCCATGAATCTGCATTTCTTTGACAAAAGTATGCTACTATACCTTTAAAGGTATATACAGTATATACAACATTGGTATTAAACATACCCAAACAGAAATGTTCACAGATTTACGTATAACTTTCAGGGCATGAAGGTGGTGCTGATAGAAACATACCGTTAAAATATTTCTGCCTGAAATGCTGTTTTTACCCAGAAAAGAGTAAAGCTAGTGACCAAAATTATTTTTGATATTTTAAATACATTTAAAACATAATACATTCGAAAGACGTACACGATAGGGAACGGGAACCAGTCTGTTTCCAGATTGGATCGACAAACTCCGTGCTTTGTGATTGGCTGATACGTTGCAAACTCTTCGTGGCGCTTAGGCCTAATTGCCCATATTTTACAGCTGCTAGGCAATTTTATGAAATTTGCCCAATTTTGTAACCCATTATATGGACACGATTCCATGAATGAAACAATAATGTTGGCCTATTATTGATGCACCTATAGCTAAAAGACAGCGACGCGGTATTTGTTTGAATTGTTTCACAACTTCAGAGTGTAGTGTGTGAATGTACAGTATTTTGGCCTACTTCATTCACTCACTCTCCCTTGATGTGGCCAAAACACAAGGGGGCGCTATATTCGGTTGCTTGTTGAACAGGGGATAATGTTGTTGGGCTTTTACGAAATGAGCCTTGTGGCTATATAGGTTTTGGACTAATTTTGCTACAGTACCAGCCATTTTGTGTCCAAAACAAAATGCAGGGCTTCAAATACTAATTGGCGAAGCTGGAGCCTTTCTTCGGCTTCGTCAGTGTGGTCAAAACCTTTACGGTAATCGGCATTTGGCAATGATCCTTGGCCGAGGTAGGCCAATTCATGATATCCACGTATATGGGCGCTTGCTTTTTTATATGATGAATCTACCTTAGCACCATCTAAGGGCATTTACGAAACGGGGGCTTAGGCTCAGGCTCCAGCTCTGAAATCCATATGCTGAAAATATAGGTTGTGGTTTTTCACTGAAGCCGAAGCTCTATATTCCTTTCCAAACCAGAGAATCTACTTCAGAACTGCAGCCAAAAGCCTCTATTTTGATACCCGTTATTTCAGAATGGATTCACGAAATGGAGCCAGCCTGAGCCGGAGACTGAGCCTCGGTTTCGTAAACGCCCTAATATAATGTTAATGAAGTCATGGGGTGAACATTTTTTCTGAAGTGCAGAATGGACAATGAAGTGCTTATTTGACGGTATATAATTATCATAACGCAATAAAAACTGAATACCGTGGAGGTTGAACGGACTATTTCCTGTCTCGGGACGAGCTGTTCCCGAATGACTTCGCCAGGCCGTAGTCCGGAGGTTACTCAAGCATCAAGTACGGTAGATTAATGGCTATAGCAGCCATGTCACCTTGTGTGCCGAGGTATACGGTCCGGCGAAAAGGTGAGACACAAGGCACGCCATCTGAACCACAGTCCAGCGAGCAAAGGTAGATACGCTCCCCCGTCATATTTCGTCTTCGCACGGTACGAGAGCGAGAGACGAAGTTCAACGACAGCACGCGGCCAAAATAATAATAACCCCTTGCGCTGAGTGACACCGAGAACACGAGGGGATAGCTACCCCGACGACTGACGGGGCAAACGGCTCAGGTAGCCCCGCGGTCACCCAACCTGAAGGCCGGTCATTCATTCCGAGTTTCCACGCCTGGCGAGTTTTATGACTAAATTATTGAACTGTGATGTTATCACTGTCGCACTTCCCGTTTGCAATTTTTTTTTTTGTCTTCTGATGAAAAAATAAACATTTTAAAACTTTATTTTCCCAGGCCCGGGGAGCTTGGGGTCACAAAAAAACCTGTTATGTCCTTAATAATTACTTAATATTGGTCATTTCCTGTTAAAATTTGAAATAATATAATTATACCGAGGCCGCGCATAATAATTTATTATCCCTTTATGAGAAACCCACACTTGTACATAGACTCAATATCTCTTGATAAAAAAAGGTGGACAACAAAATTGGCCGCGCCCGATTTGCAGAAAATTAAATCAATTTTTGTCTCCGATCAAATCCATTACTTTCATTGGTAAAATGTGTTCAGCTGATGTTGCTACAAAGGGTGTAGTATTCTGCTTGCTACACTTCAAAAGAGTTTGCCATTTTGTGAACTTTTTTCAAGGATGGTAAAAGACAATGAAGGAAGCTCTTTGTGTTCAAGTTGATGTCTGGCGTGATATTTAGCATTAGCAGGTTGTATTCTATTTCCAATAATTATTTGTAGAGTACTTCGCGGTCTCGTTGCAGGTTATTAACCAAGAACGGTGGAATGTCGACATAGCTAGATTATAGCATGTGTACCCTCATCTAAAACGACAGAATATTGGTCAGGTCAACATTTAAAGGTAGTATCACACTTTGGTAGCATAGATGTACCTATAACTTACAGGGTATGGTAAAAACATACCATTAAAATCTTTTTGCCTGAAATGCAGTATTTATCCAGAAAAGAGTAAAAACCAGTGACCAAATTTTTTTTGGAAATTTTAAAGATCAACAATAAAAGAGAAAAGACTTAAGAAATTAGACGTAAGACTTAAAAAGAAATACTATGGCTGTTTTCCACTGTTTTCTCAAAAATTGGGTACCGTATTGGACTGAAATCGTCCTTTATATTTTTGCCCATGAATCTGCATTTCTTTGACAAAAAACAAAGTATGAAGATCAAAATTAGAATCCTCTTAAAAGTTATAAAAAAAAAAAAATACCGTGGCCGTTTCTCGCTGTTTTCTCAAAACGTGGGCACTGTATTATTAAAGGGACTGGGAATTTTTACAAATGACTGTTACTGTATCTTTCTTGATATCTGTGCCCATGAATCTGCATTTCTTTGACAATAACCAAAGTATGAAAGTACAAATACTCATAAAGAAGAGGTCATTACAGCTGAAACAATACACCGTGACAGTCGGGTTCGGTGATGCCTATCACTCTTTTTACCTTTTCAAGTTTTTTCTTCGTAATGAAAGGTGACGCTGTGGAACGAACGACCACACGGAACCATTTCGCCACCTTGCAAGATGAACTAGCTTATCACACAAAGCATTCTGTCATCCCTGGTTAATTACTAGCGAATCACGTCGTTGCTCCTTCCTGATTTTTGGGGTTTTTTGCCAGAAGGAATGCGGAGATAAAACTAATAAAAGAGCGAATAAGGACAAATCTTATTGCAATGCAAGACGAGTTGAATACATGTTGTCGCACTTTATAATGAAAGGCGCGCGGTGGCGTCAGGTTAGTGACGGTCGTAGTTATTCCTTAACTATAGGGGGCGCTATAATCCCGAGACTGTTGGGTCAACTTGCCAGTAAAAGTAATATTTCTACAGGCTCCCATGCTAAATTGCCAATTAAAACAAATATATTAAAAATACTCAGAAGTTTCTCAGACACTTCAACTATACACCAAAATGAAGCTGAAAACTTCAATTTTCATTTTCATTTCAGTTTTCTATAGGGTAACCAATGACTTTTTGAGAAAAAATCCATCTAAAGGAAAATACCATGAAAACGGCCATGTTGACTGGTACCAGACTTTAAAAAAATGTACCACTCCACTACAGGCCAAAGTAGATCGAATTGAGGGCCTGGTTTAATCCAAACAGCTCAAAGTTGAAAATACAAACTCTGGTGACCGGGTTCCATCCATTTTCTTTACAAGACTTTCCATGTAGGGCCAATGCCAGCAAATGCATTATAAAAAAGAAGCCATTAAAAAAAAACATCCCTCTGCAAAGCGGCTGAAATAGACCAACTTTGTCACCCAATTGCATCACACTGGTCACAAATGGAAGCCCAGAGTTCAGGCAGGAGGTCCAGTGCCAAATTTCTTCAATCCATCATTATCCGATAGCTCTCAGGGAACTCTCTTATTTAAAATACATTGAGGAGGAAACATAAGAGAAAGTTTAACTTTCCTGATTAATCCAGAAACATTACAACCCTGCTGGCGTTGGAAGAGCCTGAAAAATAAACGTGATTGGCCATTAAAAAAGTTTGGTAATATATTTTTTGACTTTCCCTACTCTGATTGGCTAATGAATGTGACGTCGTTTTAAGGTGTTCTTATGCCAGTGTGTATTGTACCTTTTCGGTAACCTTGGGATATAATTCCCTTGCTTTTGCCTTGTGTACATTGAAATGAATTTGTCAGCTCAACAGAGCGAAGGTAATGATGAACGTTTTAGTATGAGACATTATTATATCAAGTTTATATTCAAATTAGGTTTGCCCACTCAGTGCTTGTTTATTTTGTTAATACAATTAATAACAACTTTAATAATATTATGGACATTAAAAAAAAAAACAGTCGAAAAGTCAAATTTTAATAAGAGCATTTAAAAACGAAACATGCTATATTTTTCATTATTTTGTTACGGTACTTAAGATAATTATTTTGTCGGTATTAAATGACATTCAACCTGGAAATATTGGGGGGGGGGGGGTGGGGTTGATAATACAGGCCATACATCCACCTCAAATATTGGATGGATATATCCCCTCCATCCCCCCTCCCCCCTCCCTGGGATCGACACCCATGAGTATTGCGCTAAAAACTGTGAGACTCCTGGATGAGGTTTTGGAACATGAAATGTGAACCCTCAAATGTTTTTAAAATAAGGAATTTTTTTTGGGGGGGTCGTGCAATAAATATATTGTGTAATTATGACGGGTTATCACAACCTGGGGGTTCAGTGCTTCAGCCTGTTGTGGATACTTGAGAATTGTTGGCTTAAAATGTGGCCCTACATTGATTTGAATGTGGAGTGTTGCTTCATGAAAACCGGCTGCAAGTTGGTTTGGGGAAATGGACATTTTGGGGGTGTTTTTTTCTTGGGCTAATTAGCAAAAGATCTGATCGGTTACCTAACAAAAAAAATTGAAAAGAATCATGTAGATGAGGATTCAAACTACGTTTTGCATTATTGCTCCAAACACTGAAAGACTTCTGGATGGGTTTTACAGAACTTTGAAGTTGTATTTTACACTAAAGTCAATGGGACACTAGTGTGTTTTTATGAATTATTTCTACACTAAAGTTAAATAGCGCCCTCTTTTGGGCATGACTGTCCGGTACGAGAAACGCATGCGCACCATGTAGTAAACGAACAAAATGGCGACGAACTCCAACTCGTTCGGCGAAGGGCTGTTCAAAATCGGCAATTTTGTGTCGTGCAAGACATGTTTCGAGGAGAGAATCTCGGGGGAGGTGATGGCCTACGATCCAAACAGCAATATGCTTGTTCTGAGTATCCTTTACGTGCCGTATTGATTGAGTTTTTGGGTTTGAAACTTGTGTTTATTTTTTCACTCGATCACGCGAGACTGTCTGAACTCTGTGACTGTGTCGTGTGTGTACGCATGCCATTTCATTTTGATAATGTAGGCTAGGCCCATTAAATGGGGCGCTGAACCTCCTTTTTTTAATTTTGGGAGGTCGACGGTCGGTCTATCGCCCCAGAGAATCTCATAGTGTTTGACATTTTGTACATAGAAAAAAATCGTACTTTACAGCACTTGCGTCAAAAATGTCCGCAAACACAATGAAAAATTCCTTCTACGAATTGCCACGAAACGGCCAAAAGAGGGCGTCATGATCATCTCATTATGTGACGTCAGTCATCGCACTGACCAAAAATGGCTGTTTTCATCAATGAAACTTGATGCGCATCACATACTCGGCAACGCCCACTCGAATCATTGATTGACACATCGACAGACCTCTCTACGATCGTTCGAATCGCGGAATGGTACCAAAAACGTACAAATCTGTACATTCCTTCAACCTTTTGATTGTTTTTGTGGTGTCACCCGAGGTTTGAAAACTCTTGGACTCGGTGGTCGTATTTGAACTTTGGTCAGCTATATTTTTGTTGCCATTTTACCGATTATTGGGTCATTGAATATTCATAGGAACGTGTGTTGGGTCTGTTGGTTTGAGTATACTGAGAGCGCTACATGAATATGCATAGAATTGTATGGTTGCTGGAGATGTTATACGGTCAACCCATTGGTTGTTGAGTAGCCGTGCACTGTGTTTGTTTGCATAGGTATTGTATCGCGTGATGCATGCTCCGTACGTGCCTGCAATGGCCCTGAGTGCGTGCGTAATGAGTTGGCCAGCACATGGCTTTCGTGATGTCACAAGCACTGCCTTGCGCATTGTCGTTTGACCAATCAGTGCGGCGCTTGTCACGTACGGCACCGTTCCCATCCATGTTACAGTAGATATGAGGAATTTTTCGCTGTGCCCAAATGGCAAATAGCATCACAGACATCACAAATCGGCTTGAAAATCGTTTCATATCCCTTCTCAGAATGTCAGGGATGAAATACAGCAAATAAATTTATTTACATTCACAATCATTCTATTTTATGAAAAACAATGTTTTCTGACCAAAAGCCAGACGATCACATATATGCGCAGCGGCCATCTTGTGTGGCCATGCTTTCACACAAGATGGCTGCCATGTTAAGACTTGCCACATAAACCTTAACCAACTGCCACCAGAAATGCCAGCCACAAACGCCAAACGGAAGAATTTGCACGATATACGCATCGTCAATCTCAACGCTGCAAAAGATCCCCAGGTAGAGAGAGTGTCGTCCGAACCGCCTCCCAGGGTGCCCAAACTTAACATCCCGAAGGTAGGTCAACGTCATCTGTGATATCAAGCATCCTCTCCAGCCCAGTTTGAACTTTTGGAAAACTTATAAAGGATGTTCAACACTCAACAACTTAGAACTTTCTAACCAATTAAGCGAGGTTTGTTGAGTGTTGAACATCCTCTTTAAATATTATATGAAATTAGGGCTTGAATTTCATGAAAGAAAGCACAGGACAGCCTGAAGTAGGGCTGTAAATTTACGAATAATTTTGTAACCGGTTACCCCGTCTGTTTTTCGGGTATGGTTACGATTACCCTTATAACAAAGAAAACAAAGAAAAACAAAGAAATAGTAAGTTTGGGTCTTTTAGGAACTTGGTTGACAACATTCTTTTGTCACAACATTTGGCAGTGGTAGACATAGCAAAATGTCTGGCCTTTGCTTTGCATAAGCCTGCTAGTCCAATTTTCAAAAGATCATTGACATGTTTTCTTTGTGAACTCTAGAAGTGTCTATGTTTCAAAAAGAAGAGACCATTAAAAAGATACTTTTCGATTAACCTAACTGGGAAAATGTACCCGGGTACCCTTACGGTCGGTTAACCGGATACAAACTGCAGCCTTAGCCTGAAGGTCTAGTATCTGAAGCATTTTATCATAGGCCTACCTGAAATTTTTTCATTAGATCTGCGGCATTCAGGACGTTCAGGAACATAGGAAAAGTAGTAATTGTATGCAATAGCGTTAGCACCATTTTAATTGTGCAAGGAAAACAATATCACTAGACAGCCGGACTAGTGCAATACACTTTATTAAATACTAGACTGACACTGAAATCACTAGACTCGGTCCACAGTCTAGTGGATATTTCGAGCCCTCGAAATACATGTATGTCTGTCGGGGATTCTATGTATGAACTATGAAGTGACATCATTATGACGACATTATTTGTCACGGGAGGGCATCAATAAAAGAGATAGTGCTGTACATTTCTGGAGCTTTTGAAAACCGGAAAACGCTTTGAAAAAATTAGCGGTTGCTGGAGCTCCGATTTATAAAAATGAATGATAGCGCTATATTACGCACTTGTTGGTAATGTGCAAAATTGTGCACGATCAATGGATACATAGCGCTGTATGTAGGAGTGTGTAAAACATGCTACAACGATCGTTGCGCCGACGTATACATTCAGTCTCTGGTCTCGATCTACATGTGTGTTTAGGAATCTTGCAATGATTTGGCGCCGGCAACCTTACAGAATGTTCAGTCAGAATCGTTCATAATTTGCTCAGCGTGAAATGTCACATTTCTTACCAAAAAATCTGCATTGAAGCCGGCCGAACATGGCAACTTGACTGCATGCACAAAATACACACGTTGTATGTACGACATGTAGGCTTGCACTTCCAGCCCGATTGCGAATTGGCGACTGTGTACTGGTGCACAACGTATGCTTTGAATGGTGCAGCGCGTATACACATCGTGGAATTTTCTGGATGCAATGCTGCTGCTGCATGCGATGTGCATGATGCATCGTACGCGATATGTTTACGTCCTTTCCAGCGATCGTCGCTTTTGGAATGCTGTTCGCAATATTTTTTTAATCAAGTTTGCGAAAAGTTTGTTTCTGCTTGGCAAAATGGACCCAAAACGACTGAAATTCAAGTATGTATTATACAGTCTACACTTTTGGGGTTGTTTATTCATTGGGCAAACGTTGGTCTACTTTTTAAAAAGTTGGTTTCGTTATACCGTTTTTGAAATTTTGAAACCGGATGGGTAGATTTTAAGCAGGAGCCCGTAAATCCGTTATTAATGCACAGCACTAAAACGAGACAAAATTTGCAACTCAGATCTGAAGAACTTACCTTGAATGCCATTGTAGTTGGTAGGCCTAATGCATTTATTAGGTACGTTCACCCACACCAAAAAAGCGTGGCTATTTTGGCGCGATTTGGCAGAAATTGGCGCTTAATTGTCTGTGGACACAAATAACCGTGATTTGGAGCGCGATTCAAATTGTAACTAATAGTGCGTCTTTTTGCAAATAGTCTCGATTATTTGCTTTGTGAACGGTGCACCAAAAAAAACCGTTTTTTGATATCCCATCATGCAAGGCTAGTGCGCGAATTTAGCACAGGATGCATGCCAACTTCATGCTAAATATTTAGAATCGCGTACGCGCAGTTTGATAGAAATCATACTGGTGCGATTTTGGTCGCGCTTTTTTGCCTGTGTCATGTGTGTGGACACAACAAAAAAGCACAACTATTTGGGTCATGTTTTTTGGTGTGTGTGAACGTGCCTATTGTTACAAAGTTCTGCCGTGTATGTAATTACAGAACAGCCCTATGTTGATTTGTTCTATTTTTTTCAAACAGACATAGATGTAGATGTCTAATTTCTTTTTTTGTTTTTGTTTGTTTGTTTGTTCATTCATATGTTACTTTGTCTTTCCGTGCAAGTTTAGTGGTTTGACTGGAGTCCACAATATTTCTTTTTTCTTTGGCAGCTTCACGAGAGAGCTGACAAAGCCATCAAAGCGAAAAGAGAAACGTATAGATTACTAAAAGACGGAGTCGGCCCCGAAGCCCAAAGTTTATTCCAAGCCATCAGCAAAACGTGAGTATAGTGCGGTCTGAACTTGGTCCAGAGTGCTTCTGAGTTCAATGGTCATGTCTGTGAAATAGTATACAAATAATGAATGTTTATGAGTGGGATGGTAAAAATAATTTCATGAGGTGACAGATGGACTGTTCCATTTCATGAGGCGAAGCCGAGTGGAATGGAACAGTCCATCTGTCACTGAATGAAATTATTTTTTCCATTCTACGAATGTGAAACATTCATTACAGTAAAACCTCGATGAGTCGAAACTCAAGGGAATGAATGTAAACTTCGACTCATCCAAGCTTCGACTCACGAATGTTTTGAATAGTGAAGTCAAATTGTGCACATAGAATAGGGGGGATCGACTCACAATAGAAGTGGCATGTTCCGTCGCTCAAATTACATGTACGCGCACTTCATTTTCAATTATTTATTTATATAATGTATGATGAATAATAAATTGTATGAGTTTTTATACATTTCTCACCTGAGAGTTGGTATTTTGCCGATATTTAGCGCCGTTATTTGTCTTCTAAAAAAAAATGCGTGTTTCATATCCGCACCGTTATTGCGATAAAAAAATAATCCATCGCCATGATCGCGTGAGATCACTCAATTTTCAAAGAGTTAAGCTTGGATTTTTGTTTGGAAAACATGATTATAAAAATGCATCTTTTATCTTTCTTAAATTAAAATGAGGTACAAAATGATCTTCAAGCCCGTACTGCAAAACAAACATGTGTAATGTGCATAACGACTCAGTCAACGAGCTGTCAGAAAACACCAAACATGTAAACACACGCTGTACATACAGGGAGCACGTGCGTGTTATGCTCCATAGGGGTTGGAGTCGATGATCAATTGCTGTACCCCCTTAGTCTTTGCTCCAGACGTTAAAATGGCCAAACGTGAATGCGGTACGTGTACGCGTGCATTATCACGGTAATGTGTGCGTTCAGTGCGGTTGTATTTAGGCTACGTGCGCTAACCACGAGTCAGTCTTTGTTCCAGACGTTAAGTTGGCCGAACATGAATGGGGTGCATGTACGCGTGCATTGTCATGGGTTCAGTGCGGTTGCATTTAGGCTAGGTGGATTGCGGAAGTGTTGTGTGTCAAAGCATGCAATGTTGTGTACCGCATGGGGCCAACATAGCATAACGTGCATCGCATGCAGTCAATCTCCACGCAATAGGTGACTTATTTCTTCACAATGGGAACGTGAAAGCCGAGTAACCACATTAAAATAGACACCGCGGAGTTTATAGAAAAGTTTTCAAGTCATTTTAACACCTAATTAAGACAGACTCGGCCACGATTTTTTCATTGTTCGGAAAGGGAAATCTTCGACTCAAACGGGCTTTTGACACAGGTAATTCGACATACGAAAGTATTTTTGTACACAGAAGCCTATTCTTTCGGCGGGAATAAAGCATCACGTCGACTTAAGCGAGCTTTCGGGTCATACGAGGTTGACTTATCGAGGTTTTACTGTATTTGTTTTATTTAACATCTAAGTAGTTCTTTGTCATTTGATTTTGATTGGAGGATTGGATAACATTTTAAGAGTTAGCGAGACAAAAAAAGCTTAAAATCTTGGCAAACTATATGCTCTTATTACAGTAACGCGCGTTGCACACCAACGCGTACACACGCACGCAGTGACAAATAAATGGAACGCCGCTTGACCAATCACGTATTAGAGTCCCTGGCGTGCAATGGTACAAATCGGATGGAACCAAAAATGCACGCTGGATGGAACAAATTTCAACGGTTGTGACGTAAGCCATGAATTGGTCTATTTATCAAATATCAAGTGACATACAATCCTCCAATCAAATGACAAGGATCTACTAAGGTGTTATATAATTGCTTATATTCATGCTTGGACAGCTTTCATGTTGGACACAATATCAGGGCGCCGTTTATCCCTAATCCTCTGCACCTACCACACAAGACAAGAGCTGCTTACCACACATTACCACAGTCTCCACAGGGGTCCTGGGGCTGATTTCACAAAGCACTAAGATTGATCTTAACTGTGAATTCATCTTAATTGCTAAGCAGCATGTGATGTCACAATACAAATCACTATGTTGATACTGAACAACTCACCTTAAGATCGTAGTGCTTTGTGAAATCCAGCCCTGGATCTAATCCACGCATTACCACACATACCACACACTGGTGAATTGTGTTCACGCAGGATACCGGTCTAAATACCACAGGAAAAACCATGTGCGGTAAACTGTGGTATGTAGAATGGGTTTAAATTGAAGTGGGTGTGCTGTGTGCAGTAGTAGGCCTTGTCCCAATTCTCTGGCTGCGGCTGCAAATTACGCATGTACCTATGGCAGCCACTATCCAGTGACTGCAGCCGTTTCCATAGACTTTTGTGTTATTTGCGGTCGCAGCCAGAGAATTGGGACACAGCCTTATCTTCATTTTATCCATGTTCAACAACGCCCTCACTTGGTTATCAGACATACCTCACAAAAACAATGCTAATCCCTACATTTTGTAATACCAGTTTCTTTATTCTTGTTTGGCCGATGCTTAACTCGTCGGTTTTACTCTCACCCTTGATTTTTTCCAGACTCCCGTGCAAGTGGCAAGGTTCCGTCATAGTCGTAGGATCCGTAGTCCCTGGAGATGAAGTCAAGATCGCCCCACCGTACGGTACGGAGGACTGCCAAGGCAAAGAAAGTGCTCTAAATCACATTAAAAAAATTGTAAGTCAGAGCTTCGACGTTGTCACACACACACTATACCAGGGCCCAATTTCATGGAATCCGTTACCGTTAGCAAAAAATTCCTTGCTTACTGTAGCAGTCTTTTTTTGCTTAGAACTGTTAGCGTATTTCATGAGAGAGTTTTCTGTCTTCCTGTAGGCTAAGCAAGGAATTTCTGCAGAATGCATATGACAGTGCGTTAGCAGAAAATATGCTTGAATGGAATCCATGAAATAGATTTCATGTGTAGCAGTGCCAAAAAAGGCTGTAACAGATTCCATGAAATTGGGCTCGGGTCTGGAAACAGTAACTTTTATTTATTTTTCTTTTGCATATGTGCAATTTCACAATAATGTAAGTTACCTGTTAAGTGACTTTGACCTATTCCTTGATCAATCATTCTTGAAAGGCTCCAATAAAAAAAAGAAATGGAAAATGTTTTATTGGAATCAGTAAGTATGCCACTTATGATTCTGAATCGGTTAATAGGTTCGTACGTTCGAGTAATAACATAGAACCAAGACTATGCAGGAGGGTTAACAGTCAAATATTCAGACTATCCCATGTTATGAATATTAAAACGGTTTAATCCATGGTGAAAACTGAAATTTCAACAAGTTTCCTTCTTTCTTTTCCCTGTTTTTTTTTTATCTCCAGATTGAGAAATTTTACAAAGATCAACCGACGAGCAGTACCTGAGGACAAACCCTTGGACACTTCCCCCCCAAAAAAAACCTCCTCCCTCTCTTCCCCTCCAGAATTGTCGGGCATAACCTAGAAGCTTACTCTCCGACCCCTCCTGGATCTTCCCTCCTCTACGTCGCCCCTACTCCTCAACTGTGTCTCTTCCCGCTCCCCCAAGTTGGCAGGACAGAGCTAACCGGTACAAGACAAGCGGTCGATTTCACGAAGCCCTCTGAGCAAATGTAACTCGACTTACGAAGGATAACCCATCGTAGGGCTGCAATGCATCACATGTCTTGCGATTGATAGCAAGTTACGAAGAGTTTGGTGAAATCGACCCCAGGCTCCACTCACTCAACCAGCGTATGTCATTTTGACCAGCGTGTAACATCACAAGTCGGTAACAGTTTTCGTTTTTTGCATTCTGGCTGTGAGCTGAAATTTTCCGAAACAAAATTCAACAAACAAACAAAATGGAGACATAATTTTGCTGTATAAATCCAACTGTGACCAAAAAATTTGTCGAGGGCATTAACCCTTCTCAGTGCAGTTTCTGATGAGCAGGTTTTCGGACTCGGACTCGGACTAACTCAAGTGCAAAAAGCATTCTATGTGGTACACAGAACACACACACTGCAGGGCTATATGTCCTGGGTCTTCCTACCTCTATGCTTAGCGTGCTAATCTTTTGTTACTTCCTGCAGTGTGACAGTACCCAACTCAAAGAATCACTGTGGAGTGTGTCGGAGATCCGAACACCGTCCAAAAATCAGTCCTGATATCCTGCGGCCAATTTCATAGAGCTGCTTAGCACCGAAATTTGCTTTAAGCACCAAAACCCTTGGTTCATATAGAAATCAGTTTGCCAGCCAAAACTTCTTGTGAATGTTATGCTCGGCAAACAATGGCCGAATACAAGTCAAAAGTCGTAAAAATCACATGAAAATTTGGTTGCCAATCCTGTTTGGTCAAGGAAGACTTTTCATGTTTAAGCCCCTTTCACACCGGGCCTACGTCGAGTTGCGTAGTGTTTCGTATCGTGTACGCCGAAATAAGGCTGCGTTCTCAAGGTACAACAGGCCTACGTAACTGTGCGTAGTGCGATGGCGTATGGTTGCGTACCTTGTGGCACCGCGCACCCGCTGGCATACAGTGTAATACTGTTGGCGTACCTACGCGTAGGATTGCGTATAACAGACCTAGGGTAGCGTACAATTGCGTAGGCATGGTGTACAATCGCTTAGTGCTGGGTAGCCTTGCAAGACCTGCATACTTCTGGAGTCCAGTGCTCTATGCCGAGAGTATGCGAACAAATTTAACATGTTTAATTTTTTGCGTCCATCTGGTGTACTCCTTCTGTGTCCTCTGCGTATTGTTACTTAAGCCACCATAGACTAGCGTAGGAACAGTGTAGGAAAAACGTAGGGCTGCGTAGTCACTACACAATGCTTCACTACTTTACGCAAGGCCCAGTGTGAAAGGGGATTTAAGCAAATATTGTGCTTAAAAGCAGCTCGGTGAAATTGGCCCCCTGCTTTCAGATGTTTGGTGGTAGATCTTCCGAAAACCCCAAACAGTATTAATAATTGCACTGCCACATAAAGGAGGGTTAATGCTCAGACTTTCAAGTTGTGTGTGATCCGATTTCCGGCAAAAAAAACAACAGCAGGCCCCATTTTTGTTTTTATATCGGGGGAACATAATGTAGATAAATTATTCACAATTTCATCTTTTAGTAATTATTTGATATTTATTAAAGAAAGATACATGCTTTTTGGTAGAGAACTCTTATAAACCTGGTTCTCTGGTTTTGAAAATGAAGACATTGTTCTTACATGGCGAAGCAAAACCAAAAAAAGGTCTACTGCCATGAAAAGTCTAACAAGCTTTTCCTTTTAAAATCAGTCGGCCACTTTTCATTCAGTTTTCAGCAAATTTGCTGGAGTTCTACCAACTCGCATGTCACTTAAAGGGGTCCTTTTCTTTACAATTAAAAAACTTCTTTTTTTGAGGGAGTCTTTTCAAATTCAGGAGAACTTCTATAAAATGTCACAAAAAACCAAGTCTTAGGAAGGTTCAGCACTTGAATGCAATGCAAGCTCAGCATTTTCTTGTTTTGGGATTTCTTTTTTTTTATTTCTACTCGCAATAATTATGACTGACATAATTACGAAAGCTTAAAGTGACCATCCAAGTTTCCTTGATATCTCATCTTCGGAAAGACTTTCTCTGATATCCTGTCTCAAAAAGACGTCTTTCCGTGTTATGAGTTCTTCCAAGTTAACATTTTCCAAATTAACATATCAGGGAAAGATGTCTGTCTGAGATAGGATTTCATGCAAATATGGAAGCTTAAAGTGACCATCTGAGTTTCCTAGTTTCCGCGATAATTTTCTCAGGAAGACGTTTTTCCGTGTTATGAGTTCTTCCAAGTTAACATTTTCCAAGTTAACATATCAGGGAAAGATGTCTGTCTGAGATAGGATATCAGGCAAATATGGAAGCTTAAAGTGACCATCTGAGTTTTCGAGTTTCCGCGATATATTTATCTTGGGAAGATGTTTTTCCCTGATATCCTATATCGGAAAGACGTCTTTCCCTGATATCCTATCTCGGAAAAACGTCTTTTCCTGATATCCTATATCGGAAAGACGTCTTTCTCTGATATCCTATATCGGAGAGATGTCTTTCCGTGATATCTTATCTCAGGAATACGTCTTTCCTTGATATTTTAACTCAGAATGACGTCTTTCCCTGATGTCGCATCTCGTAAAGACGCTGCTTTAGACTACGGAAACTTCCTGTTCCCAATATCTCAGAAAGACTTCTTTTCGAGATAGGATATCAGGGAAAGACGTCTTTCCTTGATATTTTAACTCAGAATGACGTCTTACCCTGATGTCGCATCTCGGAAAGACGCTGCTTTAGACGACGGAAACTTCCTGTTCCCGATATCTCAGAAAGACGTCTTTTCGAGTTAACTATCATGGAAAGATGTCTTTCCGAGTAAGCTATCACGGAAAAGACGTCTTTCTGAGTTAAGTATCACGGAAAGACGTCTTTCCGAGTTAACTATCACGAAAAGACGTCTTTCCGTGTTAACTATCACGGAAAGACGTCTTTTTGAGTTAACTATAATGAAAATACGTCTTTCCGAGTTAACTATCATGGAAAGACGTTTTTCCAAGTTAACGTATCAGGGAAAGATGTCTTTCCGGGTTAACTATCATGGAAAGACGTTTTTCCAAGTTAACGTATCAGGGAAAGATGTCTTTCCGAGACGTCTTTCTGAGATAATTATTATGGAAACTCTAAGCTTAAACTTTAAGCTTCTGTATGCAAATACCAAGTAATTACTTAAGTTATCCATTCTTTTTTTAAGTCCTCGCCTTGTTGCTCATTCAGGATTTTGATTTTTGTTTGTTTCTGTGTGTGTCACACAGCAGGGAAGTTTATACGGGGAAATTCTGCTGCAAAATTCAGGTTGTGCCCCGGTCGGTTTGTCAAAGGGCTCCATCGGACCATGGGAGATCATAGCACCGAGCTGCCCGGCAAGGGTTCACCTTAGCATTCCATTCCCAAAAGGAGGCTAATAGTCCGGCTGAGTAGCTCGGTGAAATCATCCCTCGGACAATTTTTTCCTCTTAGAAGGGCGGGGGGGGGGGGGGGGAAGAAAAAAAAGAGGAGTACAAGACCTTTATTATTTGTTTATTTCTTATTATTTAGTCATTTTGTGTTTTGTGTACGTGTTTGGAAACAAAAAAATGTCTTCGGCTTTTTGTGTCATGTCCGTGTTTTATTATTTTTGTTTTTCCTTTACTAAGAACATTGACATTAAGATTGTTATAATCAGGGCCAATACAGTTATGTTACAATGTTGAAATGCACTTATTACTGTCCGTGATTTTGCAAAGTTGTATGGTGACGAGGATTTTGAAGTTCATAGTTGCATACGGGTCTTTTTTCCATCTTTAGCTGTGCATCTTTTATAGGGCTTTTACGAAATGAGGCTTGAGGATTTATTTTGCTACCGCCATTTTGTGTCCTAAATGAAATGAAAGGCTTGAGATACATGGCGAAGCTGGAGCCTTTCTTCGGTTTGTCACGTGGCCCAATCCCTTCATTTCAATTTGTGGGTTCCAAAACGATGGTATAGCGAAATGATTCCCAAGCCTAGCCTCAAGCCATTTTTCGTTAAGGTACATATACATGTAGTTTCATCACTGTTTTGCCTCACAAAGATGGCGGCTTCATGACGTCACTGCGTAAGATTACATCATAAAATTATGTGTATTCAACCATTCGTTAACCGTGGTTTTTATTTATGCAAAACTTCACCACAAATCTTGCAAAAATACCCAACACGGCCTTCAAATTATCTCCTCACCTCACAATTTTGCAACCCCCCAAAAAACGCGGGAAAGTGCATCCTGGGTTATTATTGTTTGTCAATTAATTTGATATACTTTAAATGTTTACTTATTATTAAGGGGAAAAGATATTCAAGAAGAAAGGCGGTTGATGCTAAAAATAACAAATTGAAAAACTCATTCCTTAGTTAATAATGTTTTCAAGAAACGTCTGGAATGGATTAAAAACGAGAGAAGTTTGTTGTCATAAAAAATGTTCTGAACCAAAAGAGTGTCTGTTGTGTGTGCATTTTCATTCTCAATTTGCGACCCCAATCCTCAAAGGTAGCTTAATACTTTGGTTTTTTGTCAAAGAAATACAGATTCATGGGCACAAATATCAAGACAGATACAGTAACAGTCATTTGTGAAAATTGCAGTCCCGTACGTTGCCCACTTTTTGAGAAAACAGTGAAAACGCCCACGGAATCTCTGTAATCTTTTCACCGTTATTTTTGATCTTTTAAAGATCAAAAAGATTTTCGGTCGTTGCTTTCACTAATTTCTTGATACATACAGGCTACAGCATTTCAGGCAGAACATTTTTAACGGTATGTTTCTACCATCACCATCTTCATACCCTGTATTAGTTATACGTAAATCTGCGAACATTTATGTTTTGGTTTCTCCTACTAAAGTATGATAGTACCTTTAAGGTAACATCCACGATAACTCGGCCATGGTATTAAAATCAAAGGGTAGAAAATGGCGATTAAATACTCTGACGGTAAATATGACGTTTGCTTTTTGTTCTGATAGAAATTACGAAAATATTTTTGAATACATGTAGGCAGGCGCGGTTCTACGGGGGCTTGACCCCCCCCCCCCCCCAAAAAAAAATATATGTTAAGTTATTAAGTGGCAATTACATAAAAAAAAAGTGTTACAAGTGTTACGAGTGTTACAAGAAGGGTCTAGCCCCCAAAAAATATTGGGCCTTCTAGCCCCCCCCCCCCCCCCCCCAAAAAAAAAAAATATATAAACTCACCAAATAATGAAGGTAAGTTTGCGGTGATAATGGCTTTTCTAGTCCCCAAAAAATATTGGCTCTAGAACCCTGCCTGTGAAGAATGGGATTCACAAAACACCGTTAAATGGCCTTTCATCTTTTCGATGACTGGGTTTAGGAGTCGACCTGCAATTTCCACATGTTTTGTCAGTATAGGTTGGATTGTGTGTCCTTCTGTGACCTTCCAAGCAAGGTCACCGAGTTGAATTTAAACCTGTGTAGAACGTGCCACGGCGCAATATGGCTTGGGGCATTGCCTTTGGTCTGACTCTGACTGATGTGTATGCATTGTGTAGTCGAGGCAAAGGCAATTACCAAACTTCAAAAGATCCAATCCTGGGTATTTTAGTAATTAATTTAAAGTTTTAAAGTTCCATTTCGATTTCATAGGCCGGATTGGAGGTACCGTGATGGTCGTCCTTGGATTGTTCGTCCTTGTCTGGGGACTCGGCGTGTCTGCCGTCCGTGCAGTCCCCGGAGCGGCCCGACCAGCAGGCCTGTATCTTCCGCTTGATGGGAATGAGTAGTACAAACACTAACGCCATGACAAAACTCGCCACCAGGAACCGAAGACTCGCCGTGTAGTCGCCCGTTGAGTCGTAAAGCGCGCCTAGAAATAAAAACCGAAACAGCACCAGTGGTAATTTCATGAAGCTGCTAAGCACACAAAAAATTTGCTTAGCACAACAATGTCATGCCCATATAAAACAAACCACTATTCAAAATTCCATTTGATATTCATGGTCAGCGAACAACAGCCAAAGAACAATCACAAGTGATACACAACACATGAAAATTTGGTTGTTAATCCTGTTTGTATGAAGACAGAAATTTCATGGTTAGCAATTTTTTTTGTGGTAAGCAGGACCGTGAATTTTGCCTCAGGGCTCTATGCAGTGAACCTTGGCGAATCTAGGCAGTAGTCAGCTATCGGGAGCAGCACAGTCATTTCAAGAGCTCTTGAAAAGAACTCGGACCCCAACACTTGAATTTTTACCACGTGGTGTCGAGCACGATATTTTTAAGGGCACTTGTGCAATATTTTCAACGCTTTTACCAAAGTACGAATTGTGTCATTTCAGGTATAGCATATACAGTGCTGCTAAATGATACGTGCGATTCCGAATAGAGCGCGACCAAGCGTTTACAACGCGTTGGCCAATCACAATGCGCGGAATCATGTCGACTCTTTCCAGACGCTCATTGATTGGGTCGACAAACTCCGTGAATTGTGATTGGCCAACGCATTGCAAACTCTGGCTGACGCACTATTCTTTGCAATCGCTCGTATTACTGAATTTGAAATAATTTGATCATTATTTCATTCTGCAGGAATTGGCTATAATCATTTTGATGTGAAGTTGGCAGTCTACGTTCAGTGTTGCCCTGTTTTTGAATTCGTAAACTCACCTATTATGGGCGATCCGGCCAGTATCCCGATCCCGTAGCCAAAGAGAGCCAGCGTGGTAACCACACGAGGTCCGTACCTATGGAAGAGCTCGTGAGACGTTACGAAGGTGCATCCGTATAGTCCTCCACGAAACATTCCTAAAACTGTATAGGAGCAAGGGGAAGTGAACAATTAATACAGAATGGAACAGAATGGAACAGAATTGAACAGAATGGAACGGAATGAAACGGAACAGAACAGAATGTAACAGAATGAAACAGAACGGAACAGAATGGAACCGAATGGAACAGTATGCAACAGAATGCAACAGAATGCAACAGAACGGATCAGAATGGAACAGAACAGAACAGACTACGGAACAGAATAAAACAGAATGAAACAGAGCGGAACAGCATGCTACAGAACGGAACAGAATGCAACAAAATGCAACAGAACGGAACAGAATGGAACCAAACAGAGCAGAGCAGAACAGAACAGAATGGAACCAAACAGAGCAGAACAGAATGGAACAGAATGGAACAGAATGGAACAGAATGGAACAGAATGGAACAGAATGGAATAGAATTGTACCGAACTGAGCAGAACAGAACAGAATGGAACCAAACAGAGCAGAACAGAACAGAATGTAACAGAACGGATCAGAATGGAACAGAATGGAACCGAACAGAGCAGATTAGAACAGAACAGAACGGAACGGAATGAAACAGAATGGAACTCAATTGAACAGAACGGATCCAAAGTGGTACAGTGGCACATCCGATTAGTCATTCCATGTACTCTCTACCTATGGCATATTAATCCTCCAAATTCCCTTGGAACAAAGTCCCTAGATATCGCCGAGTTTTCTGCTTTACGTACGGATTGACAGGATCATGGCGTGCTGGAAATTTGAAGCCAGGCTCAGAAAGCTGGAGCAGATAGCACCGCCGAAGCAGCTGAGTGCTGTCACGTAGAGCTTCAAGCACGGGAGGCGGTCTGCGAACGCCGAGAAGAGGATCTTACTGCCGATCTCTGCACAGCCGAAAGCCGTAAGACCCAGGGATATCTGGTCGGTTGATAGCCCCATCTCCGCCACGAAGCTGGACTGTTAGGGAGAGAGAGAACATCAGACCACAAGAACTTTACGTTTACTTAATGGCCTTAAAATACGACATGAGGCTTGAGGCTAGGCTTGAGATTTATTTGTGTGCCCTAGATGAAACTTTGAAGGGCTTGAGAATGTTGAGATACATGGCGAATGCTGGAGCCTTTATTGGGCTTCGTCATATGGCCCAATCCTTTCGTTTCATTTTGTGGGCCTCAAATGACGGTAGCGAAATACTGAATCACAAGCCTAGCCTCAAGTCTAGTTTCATATCAAAAAGGCCCTGAAATTATTCCGCTTACAATAATTTAAGTTAAAAAGTTGTTCAGCTTAACTGGACAAAGTCTACAACCAACAACCTGACACTTTATACACGGTATACTTTATTTATGATCTTGGCATCAGATAACTAATTAAAAGCTATAGTTATGCTTACGTAGTAGACAATTACAAAGGTCCAGCCGACCTGAGCCCATGATGTGGACCCGACCAGCAACCACACTTCAACATTCAACAAGACTCGGACTAGACTCCTCCACCAGCCGCTGTTTACACTCTCCTCATCAGCAGTCGGCGGTATGACATCTGGAACTTTCTTGCAATCATCCAGTTCTTGCCCCAGGTTCTCTTCCGGTTCTTCGATGACCTCGTCCGGAACTTTTGTCTGACCCTCGATCGCAGCTTCTTTGTCTGCCAGGCTCTCATCTGTGTGATTTCGACCGCTCACTCCTGACTTCAGAAACGGCAGAGCCGCCACAAGCTGAACAACTATAGAGAATCCGCTAAGCATCCTGAAAGTGTTCCTCCATCCGTAAGCGGCGTTGAGAGTGTTCAGTATCGGTCCGGAGGCCATTATACCTGGGTTGGAAAATAACACGGCACACAGCGTTGAGAATACAAAAACACGACACAAACCAAAATATCTTTATAGTCACAAAAGATTATGATATAAAAGCAGTCTGCGCACGAGTGGGCAAATCACCATGTTGTCCCTGAGTGTGTGTACAACCATTAGAGAGCAGTCCTGGTGTACAATAGCACAGTATCTATGGATAGATGTTATGGTTTTTATGTTCCTGGAATTATAGCCGCTTTATATCCGAATACTACGAAGCTGTATTAAGGATATGCTGAAAAAATACATTTGTACCAGTTATATGTCGTGCGTATGAGTTTATTATGTCGTACGTACGAGATTTAAGTCGTACGTACGAGTTGTATGTTGTACGAACGAGATGTAAGTCGTACGTACGAGATGTAAGTCGTACGTACGAGATGTAAGTCGTACGTACGAGATGTAAGTCGCACGTACGAGATAGAGATACATCTCGTACGTACGGGATATGATTCTTAAGTCGTACGTACGAGATGTAAGTTGTACGTACGACATATAACTCGTACGGTGCGACATATAACTCGTACGGTGCGACATATAACTCGTACGTACGAGTTAGGTCAGAGAGAGGCAAATTTACTTTTTTCACCATGTCCCTAATACACCTTCGTAGAATACATCTTTCACCAGTTCAACAATTTCCAACTTCTACGGCCAGGGGTCGATTTCACGAAGCCCTGCGATCGATCGTAACTCGAGTTACGAAGGATAACCCATCTTAGGAGGCCTATCCTATACATAAGGCTTCGATGCATCAAAAGTCCTACGACTGATAGTAAGTTACGATGAGTTTGTTAAAATCGACCCCTGGAAGAGTAGACTGGGGAGATAGAAACAAAGATAGACCTACCGACGGAGCTTCCGACTAAAGCCACACCTGTAGCACGGCAACAGCTCTTGGGGTGAGGGAACATCTCCAGCAGTATGTTGGAGGAATTGAAGAAAGCAAAGCAGCAGCCTAGACCAGCAGTCACGCCGTAGGTCAGGTAGCCGTACACCAAGGATGGTATGAAGGAGGTCAGGAGGTAGCCCAGCGATGCTAGCACGGCTCCTAGAACCACTCCGGAGAGGTTACCGATCTTGGAGCCTACCACCCCGGCTAGGGGAGCTCCAACGCACAGACTCGCAGAACCTAAGGACCCGAGCCAACCTATGGATGGAAAGCCATGCAGATCTTTACCATTAAAGGCATTATGCAGAATTATTAAGGCAATATAACCGTTGCAGACTAAATTTGATTTGTCTTGGAATAAAAACAATTCTGTGAAAATGGTCAGGTTGGCGTAGCGGTTCTTTCCTCGCCTTTCACCTCTGTGGTCCTGGGTTCAAGTCCGGCTCGGTCCACAAGTCATGGATTGGGTTTTCAGTTCCTTACCTGATTCTGTGGGTTTTACCCAGAATATTACTCTGGGAGTTTTTCTTCCGCCTCTAAAAACTGTATCTCCTTCTCATCATCTTTCCATAAAAGGTTTCATCAGGCTTTCGAGCCCTCCTCACCCGATACGTTTATGCCCAGTAAGGCCATGCATTGTATATATTCAGATTCAGATTCTTAGCTTATATCATCATAGAAAACAGTGAAAAATGCTCACGGTGTTTTTCAAATCTATTCACAGGAGTTTTGATCTCACCCCGAGATCAAAACTGTTTTTGGTCTTTTTTGACCAATTTCTGGATAAATACAGCATTTCAGCCGGAAAAATTGTAACGGTATGTTCCTATCACTACAATCTTTATACCCTGTAAAGTTATACGTAAATATGTGAAAATGTCTGTTTCGGTTTCTTACCAAAGTATGATACTACCTTTAATGGATTAACAACCAAAATGTTAAGTGTTGTGTAGGCCTATATTATCACTTTTAGGTTCTTTGTTTGTTTTTCACTGACCATGAATATCAAATGGGATTTTTCACAGTGGGTTTTGTTTCATTCCGCCATACATTTCATGTGCTAAGCAATTTTCTGTGCTTAGCAGCTTCGTGAAATTGGCCCCAGGCCTGCTATTCCAAAACAGTATTAGCTTACTGTTGCAATGTGTATTAGCTACAACGATCAACTTACCGGTAAAAAGTGCTGTCGTTTGAAATTCCCCCCGAAGGCTAACCAAGAAAACGCTGAAATTGTACACTGGTCCAGTAGCGACCAAAAGCTGGACGAACGCACCAAGAACCACCAATATATTCCATCTTGTCTCTACCGCCATCGTGGTCGTTTATATCCAAATTGAGGTGTTGTTATCGGGCCAAATCATCGGTGAAATAGTTAACAGACCGAAAAGCCTTGGATCTTGATGTTATGTCATTGTTAACGAACAAGAGCCGAAATATTGGAGGTCAATTTAAAATGGCAGTTAAAGGCCGTAACTGGCAAAACACGTATTAAACATTGGATTCGTAATTTGAGTTTCTATCGCAACCGAGGGCCTTTCTCACAGTTCGGCTCCTGCTCAGGGCCCCCAAAGCAGTTTTCGACAATTTGTTTGACAACATTTGAAAAAAAAATGTTTTTGACTTTTTTTCAGAAATGCTCGCTTTCTTTCTCAAAGGTAGCTATGACCACCAGGAACCATTTCGAGCAATAGAAAAGCCAGTGAACTTCTCTTGAAAGGATTTTGGGGTAAATTCAGACCATTTCAATTATCAGTCAAATTTCACCAATTTTGCTTTGGTCCCTCAAAGCAGTTTTTTTCAATTTTTGCCCAAAACTGATTTTTTTTCAGAAATGCGCGCTTTTCTTTCTCAAAGGTATCTATGACTACCAGGAACCATTACGAGCAATAGAAATGCCAGTAAACTTGTCTTGGAAGGATTTTGGGGTAAGTTGAGACCATTTCTTTATCAGTGAATTTTCACAAATTTTGCTTTGGTCCCCCAAAGCAGTTTTTTTAATTTTTGCCCAAAACTGACTTTTTTCAGAAATGCTCGCTTTCTTTCTGAAAGGTATCTATGACTACCAGAAACCCTTTCGAGCAATAGAAAAGCTAGTCAACTTGTCTTGGAAGGATTTGGGGGTAAGTTGAGACCATTTCTTTATCAGTGAATTTTCACCAATTTTGCTTTGGTCCCCCAAAGCAGTTTTTTAAATTTTTGCCCAAAACTGACTTTTTTCAGAAATGCTCGCTATCTTTCTGAAAGGTATCTATGACTACCAGGAACCATTTCGAGCAATAGAAAAGCTAGTCAACTTGTCTTGGAAGGATTTGGGGGTAAGTTGAGACCATTTCTTTATCAGAGAAATTTCACCAATTTTGCTTTGGTCCCCCAAAGCAGTTTTTTCAATTTTTCCCCAAAACCGACTTTTTTCAGAAATGCTCGCTATCTTTCTCAAAGGTATCTCTGACTACCAGGAACCATTTCGAGCAATAGAAAAGCCAGTGAGCTTCTCTTGGAAGGATATTGGGGTAAGTTGACACCATTTCAATCATCAGTGAAATTTCACCAATTTTGCTTTGGTCCCCCAAAGCAGTTTTTTCAATTTTTGCCCAAAACTGACTTTTTTCAGAAATGCTCGCTATCTTTCTCAAAGGTATTTTTGACTACCAGGAACCATTACGAGCAATAGAAAAGCTAGTCAACTTTTCTTGGAAGGATTTGGGGGTAAATTGAGACCCTTTCTTTATGAGTGAAATTTCACAAATTTTGCTTTGGTCCCCCAAAGCAGTTTTTTCAATTTTTGCCCAAAACTGACTTTTTTCAGAAATGCTCGCTATCTTTCTGAAAGGTATCTATGACTACCAGGAACCATTTCGAGCAATAGAAAAGCTAGTCCACTTGTTTTGGAAGGATTTGGGGGTAAATTTAGACCATTTCTTTCTCAGTGAAATTTCACAAATTTTGCTTTGGTCCCCCAAAGCAGTTTTTTCAATTTTTGCCCAAAACTGACTTTTTTCAGAAATGCTCGCTATCTTTCTCAAAGGTATCTCTGACTTCCAGGAACCATTTCGAGCAATAGAAAAGCCAGTGAACTTCTCTTGGAAGGATATTTGGGTAAGTTGACACCATTTCAATAATCAGTGAAATTTCACCAATTTTGCTTTGATCCCCCAAAGCAGTTTTTTCAATTTTTGCACAAAACCAGGCGCGGTTCTAGAGCCAACATTTTTGGGGGGCTAGAAGAGCCATTATTTTTGGGGGGGCTAGAAGACCCAATATTTTGGGTTCTTCTAACACTCGCTTCTGCTATGTCTTATTAGGGGTCGAAAAACATGCACATTATAGCCCACACACCGCGTTTTTAATGTAATTGGCGCTTAATAACAGAAAAAATCCAGTATCTTCAAGAATTTTTTTTTTCACTTACATTTTTTTTGGGGGGGCTAGACAACATTTTGGGGGGGCTACAGCCCCCCCTAGCCCCCCCCGTAGAACCGCGCCTGCCCAAAACTGACTTTTTTCGAAATGCTCGCTATCTTTCTCAAAGGTATCTATGACTACCAGGAATCATTACGAGCAATAGAAAAGCTAGTCAACTTTTCTTGGAAGAATTTGGGGGTAAATTTAGACCATTTCTTTATCAGTGAAATTTCACAAATTTTGCTTTGGTCCCCCAAAGCAGTTTTTTCAATTTTTGCCCAAAACTGACTTTTTTCAGAAATGCTCGCTATCTTTCTCAAAGGTATCTATGACTACCAGGAACCATTTCGAGCAATAGAAAAGCTACTCAACTTGTCTTGGAAGGATATTGGGGTAAGTTGACACCATTTCAATTATCAGTGAAATTTCACCAATTTTGCTTTGGTCCCCCAAAGCAGTTTTTTCAATTTTTGCCCAAAACTGACTTTTTCATAAATGCTCGCTATCTTTCTCAAAGGTATCTATGACTACCAGGAACCATTTTGAGCAATAGAAAAGCTAGTCCACTTTTCTTGGAAGGATTTGGGGTAGAATTGAGACCATTTCTTTATGAGTGAAATTTCACAAATTTTGCTTTGGTTCCCCAAAGCAGTTTTTTCAATTTTTGCCCAAAACTGACTTTTTTCAGAAATGCTCGCTATCTTTCTCAAAGGTATCTCTGACTACCAGGAACCATTTCGAGCAATAGAAAAGCCAGTGAACTTCTCTTGGAAGGATATTGGGGGTAAATTGAGACCCTTTCTTTATGAGTGAAATTTCACAAATTTTGCTTTGGTCCCCCAAAGCAGTTTTTTCAATTTTTGCCCAAAACTGACTTTTTTCAGAAATGCTCGCTATCTTTCTCAAAGGTAGCTATGACTACCAGGAACCATTTCGAGCAATAGAAAAGCTAGTCTACTTGTTTTGGAAGGATTTGGGGGTAAATTTAGACCATTTCTTTCTCAGTGAAATTTCACAAATTTTGCTTTGGTCCCCCAAAGCAGTTTTTTCAATTTTTGCCCAAAACTGACTTTTTTCAGAAATGCTCGTTATCTTTCTCAAAGGTATCTCTGACTACCAGGAACCATTTCGAGCAATAGAAAAGCTAGTCCACTTGTTTTGGAAGGATTTGGGGGTAAATTAAGACCATTTCTTTATCAGTGAAATTTCACTAATAATGCTTTGGGTCCCCCAAAGCAGTTTTTTCAATTTTTGCCCAAAACTGACTTTTTTCAGAAATGCTCGTTATCTTTCTCAAAGGTATCTATGACTACCAGGAACCATTTCGAGCAATAGAAAAGCTAGTCCACATGTCTTGGAAGGATTTGGGGGTTAATTGAGACCATTTCTTTATGAGTGAAATTTCACAAATTTTGCTTTGGTCCCCCAAAGCAGTTTTTTCAATTTTTGCCCAAAACTGACTTTTTTCAGAAATGCTCGCTATCTTTCTCAAAGGTATTTTTGACTACCAGGAACCATTTTTAGCAATATAAAAGCTAGTCCACTTTTCTTGGAAGGATTTTGGGGTATATTGACACCATTTCAATCATCAGTGAAATTTCACCAATTTTGCTTTGGTCCCCCAAAGCAGTTTTTTCAATTTTTGCCCAAAACTGACTTTTTTCAGAAATGCTCGCTATCTTTCTCAAAGGTATTTTTGACTACCAGGAACCATTACGAGCAATAGAAAAGCTAGTCCACTTTTCTTGGAAGGATTTGGGGGTAAATTGAGACCATTTCTTTATGAGTGAAATTTCACAAATTTTGCTTTGGTCCCCCAAAGCAGTTTTTTCAATTTTTGCCCAAAACTGACTTTTTTCAGAAATGCTCGCTATCTTTCTCAAAGGTATCTCTGACTACCAGGAACCATTTCGAGCAATAGAAAAGCCAGTGAACTTCTCTTGGAAGGATATTGGGGGTAAATTGAGACCCTTTCTTTATGAGTGAAATTTCACAAATTTTGCTTTGGTCCCCCAAAGCAGTTTTTTAAATTTTTGCCCAAAACTGACTTTTTTCAGAAATGCTCGCTATCTTTCTCAAAGGTATCTCTGACTACCAGGAACCATTTCGAGCAATAGAAAAGCCAGTGAACTTCTCTTGGAAGGATATTGGGGGTAAATTGAGACCCTTTCTTTATGAGTGAAATTTCACAAATTTTGCTTTGGTCCCCCAAAGCAGTTTTTTCAATTTTTGCCCAAAACTGACTTTTTTCAGAAATGCTCGCTATCTTTCTCAAAGGTAGCTATGACTACCAGGAACCATTTCGAGCAATAGAAAAGCTAGTCTACTTGTTTTGGAAGGATTTGGGGGTAAATTTAGACCATTTCTTTCTCAGTGAAATTTCACAAATTTTGCTTTGGTCCCCCAAAGCAGTTTTTTCAATTTTTGCCCAAAACTGACTTTTTTCAGAAATGCTCGTTATCTTTCTCAAAGGTATCTATGACTACCAGGAACCATTTCGAGCAATAGAAAAGCTAGTCCACTTGTTTTGGAAGGATTTGGGGGTAAATTAAGACCATTTCTTTATCAGTGAAATTTCACTAATAATGCTTTGGGTCCCCCAAAGCAGTTTTTTCAATTTTTGCCCAAAACTGACTTTTTTCAGAAATGCTCGTTATCTTTCTCAAAGGTATCTATGACTACCAGGAACCATTTCGAGCAATAGAAAAGCTAGTCCACATGTCTTGGAAGGATTTGGGGGTTAATTGAGACCATTTCTTTATGAGTGAAATTTCACAAATTTTGCTTTGGTCCCCCAAAGCAGTTTTTTCAATTTTTGCCCAAAACTGACTTTTTTCAGAAATGCTCGCTATCTTTCTCAAAGGTATTTTTGACTACCAGGAACCATTTTTAGCAATATAAAAGCTAGTCCACTTTTCTTGGAAGGATTTTGGGGTATATTGACACCATTTCAATCATCAGTGAAATTTCACCAATTTTGCTTTGGTCCCCCAAAGCAGTTTTTTCAATTTTTGCCCAAAACTGACTTTTTTCAGAAATGCTCGCTATCTTTCTCAAAGGTATTTTTGACTACCAGGAACCATTACGAGCAATAGAAAAGCTAGTCCACTTTTCTTGGAAGGATTTGGGGGTAAATTGAGACCATTTCTTTATGAGTGAAATTTCACAAATTTTGCTTTGGTCCCCCAAAGCAGTTTTTTCAATTTTTGCCCAAAACTGACTTTTTTCAGAAATGCTCGCTATCTTTCTCAAAGGTATCTCTGACTACCAGGAACCATTTCGAGCAATAGAAAAGCCAGTGAACTTCTCTTGGAAGGATATTGGGGGTAAATTGAGACCCTTTCTTTATGAGTGAAATTTCACAAATTTTGCTTTGGTCCCCCAAAGCAGTTTTTTCAATTTTTGCCCAAAACTGACTTTTTTCAGAAATGCTCGCTATCTTTCTCAAAGGTAGCTATGACTACCAGGAACCATTTCGAGCAATAGAAAAGCTAGTCTACTTGTTTTGGAAGGATTTGGGGGTAAATTTAGACCATTTCTTTCTCAGTGAAATTTCACAAATTTTGCTTTGGTCCCCCAAAGCAGTTTTTTCAATTTTTGCCCAAAACTGACTTTTTTCAGAAATGCTCGTTATCTTTCTCAAAGGTATCTATGACTACCAGGAACCATTTCGAGCAATAGAAAAGCTAGTCCACTTGTTTTGGAAGGATTTGGGGGTAAATTAAGACCATTTCTTTATCAGTGAAATTTCACTAATAATGCTTTGGGTCCCCCAAAGCAGTTTTTTCAATTTTTTCCCAAAACTGACTTTTTTCAGAAATGCTCGTTATCTTTCTCAAAGGTATCTATGACTACCAGGAACCATTTCGAGCAATAGAAAAGCTAGTCCACATGTCTTGGAAGGATTTGGGGGTTAATTGAGACCATTTCTTTATGAGTGAAATTTCACAAATTTTGCTTTGGTCCCCCAAAGCAGTTTTTTCAATTTTTGCCCAAAACTGACTTTTTTCAGAAATGCTCGCTATCTTTCTCAAAGGTATTTTTGACTACCAGGAACCATTTTTAGCAATATAAAAGCTAGTCCACTTTTCTTGGAAGGATTTTGGGGTATATTGACACCATTTCAATCATCAGTGAAATTTCACCAATTTTGCTTTGGTCCCCCAAAGCAGTTTTTTCAATTTTTGCCCAAAACTGACTTTTTTCAGAAATGCTCGCTATCTTTCTCAAAGGTATTTTTGACTACCAGGAACCATTACGAGCAATAGAAAAGCTAGTCCACTTTTCTTGGAAGGATTTGGGGGTAAATTGAGACCATTTCTTTATGAGTGAAATTTCACAAATTTTGCTTTGGTCCCCCAAAGCAGTTTTTTCAATTTTTGCCCAAAACTGACTTTTTTCAGAAATGCTCGCTATCTTTCTCAAAGGTATCTCTGACTACCAGGAACCATTTCGAGCAATAGAAAAGCCAGTGAACTTCTCTTGGAAGGATATTGGGGGTAAATTGAGACCCTTTCTTTATGAGTGAAATTTCACAAATTTTGCTTTGGTCCCCCAAAGCAGTTTTTTCAATTTTTGCCCAAAACTGACTTTTTTCAGAAATGCTCGCTATCTTTCTCAAAGGTAGCTATGACTACCAGGAACCATTTCGAGCAATAGAAAAGCTAGTCTACTTGTTTTGGAAGGATTTGGGGGTAAATTTAGACCATTTCTTTCTCAGTGAAATTTCACAAATTTTGCTTTGGTCCCCCAAAGCAGTTTTTTCAATTTTTGCCCAAAACTGACTTTTTTCAGAAATGCTCGTTATCTTTCTCAAAGGTATCTATGACTACCAGGAACCATTTCGAGCAATAGAAAAGCTAGTCCACTTGTTTTGGAAGGATTTGGGGGTAAATTAAGACCATTTCTTTATCAGTGAAATTTCACTAATAATGCTTTGGGTCCCCCAAAGCAGTTTTTTCAATTTTTGCCCAAAACTGACTTTTTTCAGAAATGCTCGTTATCTTTCTCAAAGGTATCTATGACTACCAGGAACCATTTCGAGCAATAGAAAAGCTAGTCCACATGTCTTGGAAGGATTTGGGGGTTAATTGAGACCATTTCTTTATGAGTGAAATTTCACAAATTTTGCTTTGGTCCCCCAAAGCAGTTTTTTCAATTTTTGCCCAAAACTGACTTTTTTCAGAAATGCTCGCTATCTTTCTCAAAGGTATTTTTGACTACCAGGAACCATTTTTAGCAATATAAAAGCTAGTCCACTTTTCTTGGAAGGATTTTGGGGTATATTGACACCATTTCAATCATCAGTGAAATTTCACCAATTTTGCTTTGGTCCCCCAAAGCAGTTTTTTCAATTTTTGCCCAAAACTGACTTTTTTCAGAAATGCTCGCTATCTTTCTCAAAGGTATTTTTGACTACCAGGAACCATTACGAGCAATAGAAAAGCTAGTCCACTTTTCTTGGAAGGATTTGGGGGTAAATTGAGACCATTTCTTTATGAGTGAAATTTCACAAATTTTGCTTTGGTCCCCCAAAGCAGTTTTTTCAATTTTTGCCCAAAACTGACTTTTTTCAGAAATGCTCGCTATCTTTCTCAAAGGTATCTCTGACTACCAGGAACCATTTCGAGCAATAGAAAAGCCAGTGAACTTCTCTTGGAAGGATATTGGGGGTAAATTGAGACCCTTTCTTTATGAGTGAAATTTCACAAATTTTGCTTTGGTCCCCCAAAGCAGTTTTTTCAATTTTTGCCCAAAACTGACTTTTTTCAGAAATGCTCGCTATCTTTCTCAAAGGTATCTCTGACTACCAGGAACCATTTCGAGCAATAGAAAAGCCAGTGAACTTCTCTTGGAAGGATATTGGGGGTAAATTGAGACCCTTTCTTTATGAGTGAAATTTCACAAATTTTGCTTTGGTCCCCCAAAGCAGTTTTTTCAATTTTTGCCCAAAACTGACTTTTTTCAGAAATGCTCGCTATCTTTCTCAAAGGTAGCTATGACTACCAGGAACCATTTCGAGCAATAGAAAAGCTAGTCTACTTGTTTTGGAAGGATTTGGGGGTAAATTTAGACCATTTCTTTCTCAGTGAAATTTCACAAATTTTGCTTTGGTCCCCCAAAGCAGTTTTTTCAATTTTTGCCCAAAACTGACTTTTTTCAGAAATGCTCGTTATCTTTCTCAAAGGTATCTATGACTACCAGGAACCATTTCGAGCAATAGAAAAGCTAGTCCACTTGTTTTGGAAGGATTTGGGGGTAAATTAAGACCATTTCTTTATCAGTGAAATTTCACTAATAATGCTTTGGATCCCCCAAAGCAGTTTTTTCAATTTTTGCCCAAAACTGACTTTTTTCAGAAATGCTCGTTATCTTTCTCAAAGGTATCTATGACTACCAGGAACCATTTCGAGCAATAGAAAAGCTAGTCCACATGTCTTGGAAGGATTTGGGGGTTAATTGAGACCATTTCTTTATGAGTGAAATTTCACAAATTTTGCTTTGGTCCCCCAAAGCAGTTTTTTCAATTTTTGCCCAAAACTGACTTTTTTCAGAAATGCTCGCTATCTTTCTCAAAGGTATTTTTGACTACCAGGAACCATTTTTAGCAATATAAAAGCTAGTCCACTTTTCTTGGAAGGATTTTGGGGTATATTGACACCATTTCAATCATCAGTGAAATTTCACCAATTTTGCTTTGGTCCCCCAAAGCAGTTTTTTCAATTTTTGCCCAAAACTGACTTTTTTCAGAAATGCTCGCTATCTTTCTCAAAGGTATTTTTGACTACCAGGAACCATTACGAGCAATAGAAAAGCTAGTCCACTTTTCTTGGAAGGATTTGGGGGTAAATTGAGACCATTTCTTTATGAGTGAAATTTCACAAATTTTGCTTTGGTCCCCCAAAGCAGTTTTTTCAATTTTTGCCCAAAACTGACTTTTTTCAGAAATGCTCGCTATCTTTCTCAAAGGTATCTCTGACTACCAGGAACCATTTCGAGCAATAGAAAAGCCAGTGAACTTCTCTTGGAAGGATATTGGGGGTAAATTGAGACCCTTTCTTTATGAGTGAAATTTCACAAATTTTGCTTTGGTCCCCCAAAGCAGTTTTTTCAATTTTTGCCCAAAACTGACTTTTTTCAGAAATGCTCGCTATCTTTCTCAAAGGTATCTATGACTACCAGGAACCATTTCGAGCAATAGAAAAGCTAGTCCACTTGTTTTGGAAGAATTTGGGGGTAAATTTAGACCATTTCTTTATCAGTGAAATTTCACAAATTTTGCTTTGGTCCCCCAAAGCAGTTTTTTAAATTTTTGTCCAAAACTGACTTTTTTCAGAAATGCTCGCTATCTTTCTCAAAGGTATCTATGACTACCAGGAACCATTTCGAGCCATAGAAAAGCTACTCAACTTGTCTTGGAAGGATATTGGGGTAAGTTGACACCATTTCAATTATCAGTGAAATTTCACAAATTTTGCTTTGGTCCCCCAAAGCAGTTTTTTCAATTTTTGCCCAAAACTGACTTTTTTCAGAAATGCTCGCTATCTTTCTCAAAGGTATCTCTGACTGCCAGGAACCATTTCGAGCAATAGAAAAGCTAATCCACTTGTCTTGGAAGGATTTGGGGGTAAATTAAGACCATTTCTTTATCAGTGAAATTTCACTAATTTTGCTTTGGTCCCCCAAAGCAGTTTTTTCAATTTTTGCCCAAAACTGACTTTTTTCAGAAATGCTCGTTATCTTTCTCAAAGGTATCTCTGACTACCAGGAACCATTTCGAGCAATAGAAAAGCCAGTGAACTTCTCTTGGAAGGATATTGGGGGTAAATTGAGACCCTTTCTTTATGAGTGAAATTTCACAAATTTTGCTTTGGTCCCCCAAAGCAGTTTTTTCAATTTTTGCCCAAAACTGACTTTTTTCAGAAATGCTCGCTATCTTTCTCAAAGGTATCTATGACTACCAGGAACCATTTCGAGCAATAGAAAAGCTAGTCCACTTGTTTTGGAAGAATTTGGGGGTAAATTTAGACCATTTCTTTATCAGTGAAATTTCACAAATTTTGCTTTGGTCCCCCAAAGCAGTTTTTTAAATTTTTGTCCAAAACTGACTTTTTTCAGAAATGCTCGCTATCTTTCTCAAAGGTATCTATGACTACCAGGAACCATTTCGAGCAATAGAAAAGCTACTCAACTTGTCTTGGAAGGATATTGGGGTAAGTTGACACCATTTCAATTATCAGTGAAATTTCACAAATTTTGCTTTGGTCCCCCAAAGCAGTTTTTTAAATTTTTGTCCAAAACTGACTTTTTTCAGAAATGCTCGCTATCTTTCTCAAAGGTATCTATGACTGCCAGGAACCATTTCGAGCAATAGAAAAGATAATCCACTTGTCTTGGAAGGATTTGGGGGTAAATTAAGACCATTTCTTTATCAGTGAAATTTCACTAATTTTGCTTTGGTCCCCCAAAGCAGTTTTTTCAATTTTTGCCCAAAACTGACTTTTTTCAGAAATGCTCGTTATCTTTCTCAAAGGTATCTATGACTACCAGGAACCATTTCGAGCAATAGAAAAGCTAGTCCACATGTCTTGGAAGGATTTGGGGGTTAATTGAGACCATTTCTTTATGAGTGAAATTTCACAAATTTTGCTTTGGTCCCCCAAAGCAGTTTTTTCAATTTTTGCCCAAAAATTACTTTTTTCAGAAATGCTCGCTATCTTTCTCAAAGGTATCTCTGACTACCAGGAACCATTTCGAGCAATAGAAAAGCCAGTGAACTTCTCTTGGAAGGATATTGGGGGTAAATTGAGACCCTTTCTTTATGAGTGAAATTTCACAAATTTTGCTTTGGTCCCCCAAAGCAGTTTTTTCAATTTTTGCCCAAAACTGACTTTTTTCAGAAATGCTCGCTATCTTTCTCAAAGGTATTTTTGACTACCAGGAACCATTACGAGCAATAGAAAAGCTAGTCCACTTTTCTTGGAAGGATTTGGGGGTAAATTGAGACCATTTCTTTATGAGTGAAATTTCACAAATTTTGCTTTGGTCCCCCAAAGCAGTTTTTTCAATTTTTGCCCAAAACTGACTTTTTTCAGAAATGCTCGCTATCTTTCTCAAAGGTATCTCTGACTACCAGGAACCATTTCGAGCAATAGAAAAGCCAGTGAACTTCTCTTGGAAGGATATTGGGGGTAAATTGAGACCCTTTCTTTATGAGTGAAATTTCACAAATTTTGCTTTGGTCCCCCAAAGCAGTTTTTTCAATTTTTGCCCAAAACTGACTTTTTTCAGAAATGCTCGCTATCTTTCTCAAAGGTATCTATGACTACCAGGAACCATTTCGAGCAATAGAAAAGCTAGTCCACTTGTTTTGGAAGAATTTGGGGGTAAATTTAGACCATTTCTTTATCAGTGAAATTTCACAAATTTTGCTTTGGTCCCCCAAAGCAGTTTTTTAAATTTTTGTCCAAAACTGACTTTTTTCAGAAATGCTCGCTATCTTTCTCAAAGGTATCTATGACTACCAGGAACCATTTCGAGCAATAGAAAAGCTACTCAACTTGTCTTGGAAGGATATTGGGGTAAGTTGACACCATTTCAATTATCAGTGAAATTTCACAAATTTTGCTTTGGTCCCCAAAGCAGTTTTTTTCAATTTTTGCCCAAAACTGACTTTTTTCAGAAATGCTCGCTATCTTTCTCAAAGGTATCTATGACTACCAGGAATCATTACGAGCAATAGAAAAGCTAGTCAACTTTTCTTGGAAGAATTTGGGGGTAAATTTAGACCATTTCTTTATCAGTGAAATTTCACAAATTTTGCTTTGGTCCCCCAAAGCAGTTTTTTCAATTTTTGCCCAAAACTGACTTTTTTCAGAAATGCTCGCTATCTTTCTCAAAGGTAGCTATGACTACCAGGAACCATTTCGAGCAATAGAAAAGCTAGTCTACTTGTTTTGGAAGGATTTGGGGGTAAATTGAGACCATTTCTTTCTCAGTGAAATTTCACAAATTTTGCTTTGGTCCCCCAAAGCAGTTTTTTCAATTTTTGCCCAAAACTGACTTTTTTCAGAAATGCTCGTTATCTTTCTCAAAGGTATCTATGACTACCAGGAACCATTTCGAGCAATAGAAAAGCTAGTCCACTTGTTTTGGAAGGATTTGGGGGTAAATTAAGACCATTTCTTTATCAGTGAAATTTCACTAATTTTGCTTTGGGTCCCCCAAAGCAGTTTTTTCAATTTTTGCCAAAAACTGACTTTTTTCAGAAATGCTCGTTATCTTTCTCAAAGGTATCTATGACTACCAGGAACCATTTCGAGCAATAGAAAAGCTAGTCCACATGTCTTGGAAGGATTTGGGGGTTAATTGAGACCATTTCTTTATGAGTGAAATTTCACAAATTTTGCTTTGGTCCCCCAAAGCAGTTTTTTCAATTTTTGCCCAAAACTGACTTTTTTCAGAAATGCTCGCTATCTTTCTCAAAGGTATTTTTGACTACCAGGAACCATTTTTAGCAATATAAAAGCTAGTCCACTTTTCTTGGAAGGATTTTGGGGTATATTGACACCATTTCAATCATCAGTGAAATTTCACCAATTTTGCTTTGGTCCCCCAAAGCAGTTTTTTCAATTTTTGCCCAAAACTGACTTTTTTCAGAAATGCTCGCTATCTTTCTCAAAGGTATCTATGACTACCAGGAATCATTACGAGCAATAGAAAAGCTAGTCAACTTTTCTTGGAAGGATTTGGGGGTAAATTTAGACCATTTCTTTATCAGTGAAATTTCACAAATTTTGCTTTGGTCCCCCAAAGCAGTTTTTTCAATTTTTGCCCAAAACTGACTTTTTTCAGAAATGCTCGCTATCTTTCTCAAAGGTAGCTATGACTACCAGGAACCATTTCGAGCAATAGAAAAGCTAGTCTACTTGTTTTGGAAGGATTTGGGGGTAAATTTAGACCATTTCTTTCTCAGTGAAATTTCACAAATTTTGCTTTGGTCCCCCAAAGCAGTTTTTTCAATTTTTGCCCAAAACTGACTTTTTTCAGAAATGCTCGTTATCTTTCTCAAAGGTATCTATGACTACCAGGAACCATTTCGAGCAATAGAAAAGCTAGTCCACTTGTTTTGGAAGGATTTGGGGGTAAATTAAGACCATTTCTTTATCAGTGAAATTTCACTAATTTTGCTTTGGGTCCCCCAAAGCAGTTTTTTCAATTTTTGCCAAAAACTGACTTTTTTCAGAAATGCTCGTTATCTTTCTCAAAGGTATCTATGACTACCAGGAACCATTTCGAGCAATAGATAAGCTAGTCCACATGTCTTGGAAGGATTTGGGGGTTAATTGAGACCATTTCTTTATGAGTGAAATTTCACAAATTTTGCTTTGGTCCCCCAAAGCAGTTTTTTCAATTTTTGCCCAAAACTGACTTTTTTCAGAAATGCTCGCTATCTTTCTCAAAGGTATTTTTGACTACCAGGAACCATTTTTAGCAATATAAAAGCTAGTCCACTTTTCTTGGAAGGATTTTGGGGTATATTGACACCATTTCAATCATCAGTGAAATTTCACCAATTTTGCTTTGGTCCCCCAAAGCAGTTTTTTCAATTTTTGCCCAAAACTGACTTTTTTCAGAAATGCTCGCTATCTTTCTCAAAGGTATTTTTGACTACCAGGAACCATTACGAGCAATAGAAAAGCTAGTCCACTTTTCTTGGAAGGATTTGGGGGTAAATTGAGACCATTTCTTTATGAGTGAAATTTCACAAATTTTGCTTTGGTCCCCCAAAGCAGTTTTTTCAATTTTTGCCCAAAACTGACTTTTTTCAGAAATGCTCGCTATCTTTCTCAAAGGTATCTCTGACTACCAGGAACCATTTCGAGCAATAGAAAAGCCAGTGAACTTCTCTTGGAAGGATATTGGGGGTAAATTGAGACCCTTTCTTTATGAGTGAAATTTCACAAATTTTGCTTTGGTCCCCCAAAGCAGTTTTTTCAATTTTTGCCCAAAACTGACTTTTTTCAGAAATGCTCGCTATCTTTCTCAAAGGTATCTATGACTACCAGGAACCATTTCGAGCAATAGAAAAGCTAGTCCACTTGTTTTGGAAGAATTTGGGGGTAAATTTAGACCATTTCTTTATCAGTGAAATTTCACAAATTTTGCTTTGGTCCCCCAAAGCAGTTTTTTAAATTTTTGTCCAAAACTGACTTTTTTCAGAAATGCTCGCTATCTTTCTCAAAGGTATCTATGACTACCAGGAACCATTTCGAGCAATATAAAAGCTACTCAACTTGTCTTGGAAGGATATTGGGGTAAGTTGACACCATTTCAATTATCAGTGAAATTTCACAAATTTTGCTTTGGTCCCCCAAAGCAGTTTTTTCAATTTTTGCCCAAAACTGACTTTTTTCAGAAATGCTCGCTATCTTTCTCAAAGGTAGCTATGACTACCAGGAACCATTTCGAGCAATAGAAAAGCTAGTCTACTTGTTTTGGAAGGATTTGGGGGTAAATTTAGACCATTTCTTTCTCAGTGAAATTTCACAAATTTTGCTTTGGTCCCCCAAAGCAGTTTTTTCAATTTTTGCCCAAAACTGACTTTTTTCAGAAATGCTCGTTATCTTTCTCAAAGGTATCTATGACTACCAGGAACCATTTCGAGCAATAGAAAAGCTAGTCCACTTGTTTTGGAAGGATTTGGGGGTAAATTAAGACCATTTCTTTATCAGTGAAATTTCACAAATTTTGCTTTGGGTCCCCCAAAGCAGTTTTTTCAATTTTTGCCCAAAACTGACTTTTTTCAGAAATGCTCGTTATCTTTCTCAAAGGTATCTATGACTACCAGGAACCATTTCGAGCAATAGAAAAGCTAGTCCACATGTCTTGGAAGGATTTGGGGGTTAATTGAGACCATTTCTTTATGAGTGAAATTTCACAAATTTTGCTTTGGTCCCCCAAAGCAGTTTTTTCAATTTTTGCCCAAAACTGACTTTTTTCAGAAATGCTCGCTATCTTTCTCAAAGGTATCTCTGACTGCCAGGAACCATTTCGAGCAATAGAAAAGCTAATCCACTTGTCTTGGAAGGATTTGGGGGTAAATTAAGACCATTTCTTTATCAGTGAAATTTCACTAATTTTGCTTTGGTCCCCCAAAGCAGTTTTTTCAATTTTTGCCCAAAACTGACTTTTTTCAGAAATGCTCGCTATCTTTCTCAAAGGTATCTATGACTACCAGGAACCATTTCGAGCAATAGAAAAGCTAGTCCACTTGTTTTGGAAGAATTTGGGGGTAAATTTAGACCATTTCTTTATCAGTGAAATTTCACAAATTTTGCTTTGGTCCCCCAAAGCAGTTTTTTAAATTTTTGTCCAAAACTGACTTTTTTCAGAAATGCTCGCTATCTTTCTCAAAGGTATCTATGACTACCAGGAACCATTTCGAGCAATAGAAAAGCTACTCAACTTGTCTTGGAAGGATTTTGGGGTAAGTTGACACCATTTCAATTATCAGTGAAATTTCACAAATTTTGCTTTGGTCCCCCAAAGCAGTTTTTTCAATTTTTGCCCAAAACTGACTTTTTTCAGAAATGCTCGCTATCTTTCTCAAAGGTATCTCTGACTGCCAGGAACCATTTCGAGCAATAGAAAAGCTAATCCACTTGTCTTGGAAGGATTTGGAGGTAAATTAAGACCATTTCTTTATCAGTGAAATTTCACTAATTTTGCTTTGGTCCCCCAAAGCAGTTTTTTCAATATTTGCCCAAAACTCACTTTTTTCAGAAATGCTCGTTATCTTTCTCAAAGGTATCTATGACTACCAGGAACCATTTCGAGCAATAGAAAAGCTAGTCCACATGTCTTGGAAGGATTTGGGGGTTAATTGAGACCATTTCTTTATGAGTGAAATTTCACAAATTTTGCTCTGGTCCCCCAAAGCAGTTTTTTCAATTTTTGCCCAAAACTGACTTTTTTCAGAAATGCTCGTTATCTTTCTCAACGGTATCTATGACTACCAGGAACCATTTCGAGCAATAGAAAAGCTAGTCCACATGTCTTGGAAGGATTTGGGGGTTAATTGAGACCATTTCTTTATGAGTGAAATTTCACAAATTTTGCTCTGGTCCCCCAAGGCAGTTTTTTCAATTTTTGCCCAAAACTGACTTTTTTCAGAAATGCTCGCTATCTTTCTCAAAGGTATTTTTGACTACCAGGAACCATTTTTAGCAATATAAAAGCTAGTCCACTTTTCTTGGAAGGATTTTGGGGTATATTGACACCATTTCAATTATCAGTGAAATTTCACCAATTTTGCTTTGGTCCCCCAAAGCAGTTTTTTCAATTTTTGCCCAAAACTGACTTTTTTCAGAAATACTCGCTATCTTTCTCAAAGGTATCTCTGACTACCAGGAACCATTTCGAGCAATAGAAAAGCCAGTGAACTTCTCTTGGAAGGATATTGGGGTAAGTTGACACCATTTCAATCATCAGTGAAATTTCACAAATTTTGCTTTGGTCCCCCAAAGCAGTTTTTTCAATTTTTGCCCAAAACTGACTTTTTTCAGAAATGCTCGTTATCTTTCTCAAAGGTATCTATGACTACCAGGAACCATTTCGAGCAATAGAAAAGCTAGTCTACTTGTTTTGGAAGGATTTGGGGGTAAATTTAGACCATTTCTTTCTCAGTGAAATTTCACAAATTTTGCTTTGGTCCCCCAAAGCAGTTTTTTCAATTTTTGCCCAAAACTGACTTTTTTCAGAAATGCTCGTTATCTTTCTCAAAGGTATCTATGACTACCAGGAACCATTTCGAGCAATAGAAAAGCTAGTCCACTTGTTTTGGAAGGATTTGGGGGTAAATTAAGACCATTTCTTTATCAGTGAAATTTCACTAATTTTGCTTTGGGTCCCCCAAAGCAGTTTTTTCAATTTTTGCCCAAAACTGACTTTTTTCAGAAATGCTCGTTATCTTTCTCAAAGGTATCTATGACTACCAGGAACCATTTCGAGCAATAGAATAGCTAGTCCACATGTCTTGGAAGGATTTGGGGGTTAATTGAGACCATTTCTTTATGAGTGAAATTTCACAAATTTTGCTTTGGTCCCCCAAAGCAGTTTTTTCAATTTTTGCCCAAAACTGACTTTTTTCAGAAATGCTCGCTATCTTTCTCAAAGGTATCTCTGACTGCCAGGAACCATTTCGAGCAATAGAAAAGCTAATCCACTTGTCTTGGAAGGATTTGGGGGTAAATTAAGACCATTTCTTTATCAGTGAAATTTCACTAATTTTGCTTTGGTCCCCCAAAGCAGTTTTTTCAATTTTTGCCCAAAACTGACTTTTTTCAGAAATGCTCGCTATCTTTCTCAAAGGTATCTATGACTACCAGGAACCATTTCGAGCAATAGAAAAGCTAGTCCACTTGTTTTGGAAGAATTTGGGGGTAAATTTAGACCATTTCTTTATCAGTGAAATTTCACAAATTTTGCTTTGGTCCCCCAAAGCAGTTTTTTAAATTTTTGTCCAAAACTGACTTTTTTCAGAAATGCTCGCTATCTTTCTCAAAGGTATCTATGACTACCAGGAACCATTTCGAGCAATAGAAAAGCTACTCAACTTGTCTTGGAAGGATTTTGGGGTAAGTTGACACCATTTCAATTATCAGTGAAATTTCACAAATTTTGCTTTGGTCCCCCAAAGCAGTTTTTTCAATTTTTGCCCAAAACTGACTTTTTTCAGAAATGCTCGCTATCTTTCTCAAAGGTATCTCTGACTGCCAGGAACCATTTCGAGCAATAGAAAAGCTAGTCCACTTTTCTTGGAAGGATTTGGGGTAGAATTGAGACCATTTCTTTATGAGTGAAATTTCACAATTTTTGCTTTGGTTCCCCAAAGCAGTTTTTTCAATTTTTGCCCAAAACTGACTTTTTTCAGAAATGCTCGCTATCTTTCTCAAAGGTATCTCTGACTACCAGGAACCATTTCGAGCAATAGAAAAGCCAGTGAACTTCTCTTGGAAGGATATTGGGGGTAAATTGAGACCCTTTCTTTATGAGTGAAATTTCACAAATTTTGCTTTGGTCCCCCAAAGCAGTTTTTTCAATTTTTGCCCAAAACTGACTTTTTTCAGAAATGCTCGCTATCTTTCTCAAAGGTAGCTATGACTACCAGGAACCATTTCGAGCAATAGAAAAGCTAGTCTACTTGTTTTGGAAGGATTTGGGGGTAAATTTAGACCATTTCTTTCTCAGTGAAATTTCACAAATTTTGCTTTGGTCCCCCAAAGCAGTTTTTTCAATTTTTGCCCAAAACTGACTTTTTTCAGAAATGCTCGTTATCTTTCTCAAAGGTATCTATGACTACCAGGAACCATTTCGAGCAATAGAAAAGCTAGTCCACTTGTTTTGGAAGGATTTGGGGGTAAATTAAGACCATTTCTTTATCAGTGAAATTTCACTAATAATGCTTTGGGTCCCCCAAAGCAGTTTTTTCAATTTTTGCCCAAAACTGACTTTTTTCAGAAATGCTCGTTATCTTTCTCAAAGGTATCTATGACTACCAGGAACCATTTCGAGCAATAGAAAAGCTAGTCCACATGTCTTGGAAGGATTTGGGGGTTAATTGAGACCATTTCTTTATGAGTGAAATTTCACAAATTTTGCTTTGGTCCCCCAAAGCAGTTTTTTCAATTTTTGCCCAAAACTGACTTTTTTCAGAAATGCTCGCTATCTTTCTCAAAGGTATTTTTGACTACCAGGAACCATTTTTAGCAATATAAAAGCTAGTCCACTTTTCTTGGAAGGATTTTGGGGTATATTGACACCATTTCAATCATCAGTGAAATTTCACCAATTTTGCTTTGGTCCCCCAAAGCAGTTTTTTCAATTTTTGCCCAAAACTGACTTTTTTCAGAAATGCTCGCTATCTTTCTCAAAGGTATTTTTGACTACCAGGAACCATTACGAGCAATAGAAAAGCTAGTCCACTTTTCTTGGAAGGATTTGGGGGTAAATTGAGACCATTTCTTTATGAGTGAAATTTCACAAATTTTGCTTTGGTCCCCCAAAGCAGTTTTTTCAATTTTTGCCCAAAACTGACTTTTTTCAGAAATGCTCGCTATCTTTCTCAAAGGTATCTCTGACTACCAGGAACCATTTCGAGCAATAGAAAAGCCAGTGAACTTCTCTTGGAAGGATATTGGGGGTAAATTGAGACCCTTTCTTTATGAGTGAAATTTCACAAATTTTGCTTTGGTCCCCCAAAGCAGTTTTTTCAATTTTTGCCCAAAACTGACTTTTTTCAGAAATGCTCGCTATCTTTCTCAAAGGTATCTATGACTACCAGGAACCATTTCGAGCAATAGAAAAGCTAGTCCACTTGTTTTGGAAGAATTTGGGGGTAAATTTAGACCATTTCTTTATCAGTGAAATTTCACAAATTTTGCTTTGGTCCCCCAAAGCAGTTTTTTAAATTTTTGTCCAAAACTGACTTTTTTCAGAAATGCTCGCTATCTTTCTCAAAGGTATCTATGACTACCAGGAACCATTTCGAGCCATAGAAAAGCTACTCAACTTGTCTTGGAAGGATATTGGGGTAAGTTGACACCATTTCAATTATCAGTGAAATTTCACAAATTTTGCTTTGGTCCCCCAAAGCAGTTTTTTCAATTTTTGCCCAAAACTGACTTTTTTCAGAAATGCTCGCTATCTTTCTCAAAGGTATCTCTGACTGCCAGGAACCATTTCGAGCAATAGAAAAGCTAATCCACTTGTCTTGGAAGGATTTGGGGGTAAATTAAGACCATTTCTTTATCAGTGAAATTTCACTAATTTTGCTTTGGTCCCCCAAAGCAGTTTTTTCAATTTTTGCCCAAAACTGACTTTTTTCAGAAATGCTCGTTATCTTTCTCAAAGGTATCTATGACTACCAGGAACCATTTCGAGCAATAGAAAAGCTAGTCCACATGTCTTGGAAGGATTTGGGGGTTAATTGAGACCATTTCTTTATGAGTGAAATTTCACAAATTTTGCTTTGGTCCCCCAAAGCAGTTTTTTCAATTTTTGCCCAAAAATTACTTTTTTCAGAAATGCTCGCTATCTTTCTCAAAGGTATCTCTGACTACCAGGAACCATTTCGAGCAATAGAAAAGCCAGTGAACTTCTCTTGGAAGGATATTGGGGTAAGTTGACACCATTTCAATCATCAGTGAAATTTCACCAATTTTGCTTTGGTCCCCCAAAGCAGTTTTTTCAATTTTTGCCCAAAACTGACTTTTTTCAGAAATGCTCGCTATCTTTCTCAAAGGTATTTTTGACTACCAGGAACCATTACGAGCAATAGAAAAGCTAGTCCACTTTTCTTGGAAGGATTTGGGGGTAAATTGAGACCATTTCTTTATGAGTGAAATTTCACAAATTTTGCTTTGGTCCCCCAAAGCAGTTTTTTCAATTTTTGCCCAAAACTGACTTTTTTCAGAAATGCTCGCTATCTTTCTCAAAGGTATCTCTGACTACCAGGAACCATTTCGAGCAATAGAAAAGCCAGTGAACTTCTCTTGGAAGGATATTGGGGGTAAATTGAGACCCTTTCTTTATGAGTGAAATTTCACAAATTTTGCTTTGGTCCCCCAAAGCAGTTTTTTCAATTTTTGCCCAAAACTGACTTTTTTCAGAAAGGCTCGCTATCTTTCTCAAAGGTATCTATGACTACCAGGAACCATTTCGAGCAATAGAAAAGCTAGTCCACTTGTTTTGGAAGAATTTGGGGGTAAATTTAGACCATTTCTTTATCAGTGAAATTTCACAAATTTTGCTTTGGTCCCCCAAAGCAGTTTTTTAAATTTTTGTCCAAAACTGACTTTTTTCAGAAATGCTCGCTATCTTTCTCAAAGGTATCTATGACTACCAGGAACCATTTCGAGCCATAGAAAAGCTACTCAACTTGTCTTGGAAGGATATTGGGGTAAGTTGACACCATTTCAATTATCAGTGAAATTTCACAAATTTTGCTTTGGTCCCCCAAAGCAGTTTTTTTCAATTTTTGCCCAAAACTGACTTTTTTCAGAAATGCTCGCTATCTTTCTCAAAGGTATCTATGACTACCAGGAATCATTACGAGCAATAGAAAAGCTAGTCAACTTTTCTTGGAAGAATTTGGGGGTAAATTTAGACCATTTCTTTATCAGTGAAATTTCACAAATTTTGCTTTGGTCCCCCAAAGCAGTTTTTTCAATTTTTGCCCAAAACTGACTTTTTTCAGAAATGCTCGCTATCTTTCTCAAAGGTAGCTATGACTACCAGGAACCATTTCGAGCAATAGAAAAGCTAGTCTACTTGTTTTGGAAGGATTTGGGGGTAAATTTAGACCATTTCTTTCTCAGTGAAATTTCACAAATTTTGCTTTGGTCCCCCAAAGCAGTTTTTTCAATTTTTGCCCAAAACTGACTTTTTTCAGAAATGCTCGTTATCTTTCTCAAAGGTATCTATGACTACCAGGAACCATTTCGAGCAATAGAAAAGCTAGTCCACTTGTTTTGGAAGGATTTGGGGGTAAATTAAGACCATTTCTTTATCAGTGAAATTTCACTAATTTTGCTTTGGGTCCCCCAAAGCAGTTTTTTCAATTTTTGCCAAAAACTGACTTTTTTCAGAAATGCTCGTTATCTTTCTCAAAGGTATCTATGACTACCAGGAACCATTTCGAGCAATAGAAAAGCTAGTCCACATGTCTTGGAAGGATTTGGGGGTTAATTGAGACCATTTCTTTATGAGTGAAATTTCACAAATTTTGCTTTGGTCCCCCAAAGCAGTTTTTTCAATTTTTGCCCAAAACTGACTTTTTTCAGAAATGCTCGCTATCTTTCTCAAAGGTATTTTTGACTACCAGGAACCATTTTTAGCAATATAAAAGCTAGTCCACTTTTCTTGGAAGGATTTTGGGGTATATTGACACCATTTCAATCATCAGTGAAATTTCACCAATTTTGCTTTGGTCCCCCAAAGCAGTTTTTTCAATTTTTGCCCAAAACTGACTTTTTTCAGAAATGCTCGCTATCTTTCTCAAAGGTATTTTTGACTACCAGGAACCATTACGAGCAATAGAAAAGCTAGTCCACTTTTCTTGGAAGGATTTGGGGGTAAATTGAGACCATTTCTTTATGAGTGAAATTTCACAAATTTTGCTTTGGTCCCCCAAAGCAGTTTTTTCAATTTTTGCCCAAAACTGACTTTTTTCAGAAATGCTCGCTATCTTTCTCAAAGGTATCTCTGACTACCAGGAACCATTTCGAGCAATAGAAAAGCCAGTGAACTTCTCTTGGAAGGATATTGGGGGTAAATTGAGACCCTTTCTTTATGAGTGAAATTTCACAAATTTTGCTTTGGTCCCCCAAAGCAGTTTTTTCAATTTTTGCCCAAAACTGACTTTTTTCAGAAATGCTCGCTATCTTTCTCAAAGGTATCTATGACTACCAGGAACCATTTCGAGCAATAGAAAAGCTAGTCCACTTGTTTTGGAAGAATTTGGGGGTAAATTTAGACCATTTCTTTATCAGTGAAATTTCACAAATTTTGCTTTGGTCCCCCAAAGCAGTTTTTTAAATTTTTGTCCAAAACTGACTTTTTTCAGAAATGCTCGCTATCTTTCTCAAAGGTATCTATGACTACCAGGAACCATTTCGAGCAATATAAAAGCTACTCAACTTGTCTTGGAAGGATATTGGGGTAAGTTGACACCATTTCAATTATCAGTGAAATTTCACAAATTTTGCTTTGGTCCCCCAAAGCAGTTTTTTCAATTTTTGCCCAAAACTGACTTTTTTCAGAAATGCTCGCTATCTTTCTCAAAGGTAGCTATGACTACCAGGAACCATTTCGAGCAATAGAAAAGCTAGTCCACATGTCTTGGAAGGATTTGGGGGTTAATTGAGACCATTTCTTTATGAGTGAAATTTCACAAATTTTGCTTTGGTCCCCCAAAGCAGTTTTTTCAATTTTTGCCCAAAACTGACTTTTTTCAGAAATGCTCGCTATCTTTCTCAAAGGTATCTCTGACTGCCAGGAACCATTTCGAGCAATAGAAAAGCTAATCCACTTGTCTTGGAAGGATTTGGGGGTAAATTAAGACCATTTCTTTATCAGTGAAATTTCACTAATTTTGCTTTGGTCCCCCAAAGCAGTTTTTTCAATTTTTGCCCAAAACTGACTTTTTTCAGAAATGCTCGCTATCTTTCTCAAAGGTATCTATGACTACCAGGAACCATTTCGAGCAATAGAAAAGCTAGTCCACTTGTTTTGGAAGAATTTGGGGGTAAATTTAGACCATTTCTTTATCAGTGAAATTTCACAAATTTTGCTTTGGTCCCCCAAAGCAGTTTTTTAAATTTTTGTCCAAAACTGACTTTTTTCAGAAATGCTCGCTATCTTTCTCAAAGGTATCTATGACTACCAGGAACCATTTCGAGCAATAGAAAAGCTACTCAACTTGTCTTGGAAGGATTTTGGGGTAAGTTGACACCATTTCAATTATCAGTGAAATTTCACAAATTTTGCTTTGGTCCCCCAAAGCAGTTTTTTCAATTTTTGCCCAAAACTGACTTTTTTCAGAAATGCTCGCTATCTTTCTCAAAGGTATCTCTGACTGCCAGGAACCATTTCGAGCAATAGAAAAGCTAATCCACTTGTCTTGGAAGGATTTGGAGGTAAATTAAGACCATTTCTTTATCAGTGAAATTTCACTAATTTTGCTTTGGTCCCCCAAAGCAGTTTTTTCAATATTTGCCCAAAACTCACTTTTTTCAGAAATGCTCGTTATCTTTCTCAAAGGTATCTATGACTACCAGGAACCATTTCGAGCAATAGAAAAGCTAGTCCACATGTCTTGGAAGGATTTGGGGGTTAATTGAGACCATTTCTTTATGAGTGAAATTTCACAAATTTTGCTCTGGTCCCCCAAAGCAGTTTTTTCAATTTTTGCCCAAAACTGACTTTTTTCAGAAATGCTCGTTATCTTTCTCAACGGTATCTATGACTACCAGGAACCATTTCGAGCAATAGAAAAGCTAGTCCACATGTCTTGGAAGGATTTGGGGGTTAATTGAGACCATTTCTTTATGAGTGAAATTTCACAAATTTTGCTCTGGTCCCCCAAGGCAGTTTTTTCAATTTTTGCCCAAAACTGACTTTTTTCAGAAATGCTCGCTATCTTTCTCAAAGGTATTTTTGACTACCAGGAACCATTTTTAGCAATATAAAAGCTAGTCCACTTTTCTTGGAAGGATTTTGGGGTATATTGACACCATTTCAATTATCAGTGAAATTTCACCAATTTTGCTTTGGTCCCCCAAAGCAGTTTTTTCAATTTTTGCCCAAAACTGACTTTTTTCAGAAATACTCGCTATCTTTCTCAAAGGTATCTCTGACTACCAGGAACCATTTCGAGCAATAGAAAAGCCAGTGAACTTCTCTTGGAAGGATATTGGGGTAAGTTGACACCATTTCAATCATCAGTGAAATTTCACAAATTTTGCTTTGGTCCCCCAAAGCAGTTTTTTCAATTTTTGCCCAAAACTGACTTTTTTCAGAAATGCTCGTTATCTTTCTCAAAGGTATCTATGACTACCAGGAACCATTTCGAGCAATAGAAAAGCTAGTCTACTTGTTTTGGAAGGATTTGGGGGTAAATTTAGACCATTTCTTTCTCAGTGAAATTTCACAAATTTTGCTTTGGTCCCCCAAAGCAGTTTTTTCAATTTTTGCCCAAAACTGACTTTTTTCAGAAATGCTCGTTATCTTTCTCAAAGGTATCTATGACTACCAGGAACCATTTCGAGCAATAGAAAAGCTAGTCCACTTGTTTTGGAAGGATTTGGGGGTAAATTAAGACCATTTCTTTATCAGTGAAATTTCACTAATTTTGCTTTGGGTCCCCCAAAGCAGTTTTTTCAATTTTTGCCCAAAACTGACTTTTTTCAGAAATGCTCGTTATCTTTCTCAAAGGTATCTATGACTACCAGGAACCATTTCGAGCAATAGAATAGCTAGTCCACATGTCTTGGAAGGATTTGGGGGTTAATTGAGACCATTTCTTTATGAGTGAAATTTCACAAATTTTGCTTTGGTCCCCCAAAGCAGTTTTTTCAATTTTTGCCCAAAACTGACTTTTTTCAGAAATGCTCGCTATCTTTCTCAAAGGTATCTCTGACTGCCAGGAACCATTTCGAGCAATAGAAAAGCTAATCCACTTGTCTTGGAAGGATTTGGGGGTAAATTAAGACCATTTCTTTATCAGTGAAATTTCACTAATTTTGCTTTGGTCCCCCAAAGCAGTTTTTTCAATTTTTGCCCAAAACTGACTTTTTTCAGAAATGCTCGCTATCTTTCTCAAAGGTATCTATGACTACCAGGAACCATTTCGAGCAATAGAAAAGCTAGTCCACTTGTTTTGGAAGAATTTGGGGGTAAATTTAGACCATTTCTTTATCAGTGAAATTTCACAAATTTTGCTTTGGTCCCCCAAAGCAGTTTTTTAAATTTTTGTCCAAAACTGACTTTTTTCAGAAATGCTCGCTATCTTTCTCAAAGGTATCTATGACTACCAGGAACCATTTCGAGCAATAGAAAAGCTACTCAACTTGTCTTGGAAGGATTTTGGGGTAAGTTGACACCATTTCAATTATCAGTGAAATTTCACAAATTTTGCTTTGGTCCCCCAAAGCAGTTTTTTCAATTTTTGCCCAAAACTGACTTTTTTCAGAAATGCTCGCTATCTTTCTCAAAGGTATCTCTGACTGCCAGGAACCATTTCGAGCAATAGAAAAGCTAGTCCACTTTTCTTGGAAGGATTTGGGGTAGAATTGAGACCATTTCTTTATGAGTGAAATTTCACAATTTTTGCTTTGGTTCCCCAAAGCAGTTTTTTCAATTTTTGCCCAAAACTGACTTTTTTCAGAAATGCTCGCTATCTTTCTCAAAGGTATCTCTGACTACCAGGAACCATTTCGAGCAATAGAAAAGCCAGTGAACTTCTCTTGGAAGGATATTGGGGGTAAATTGAGACCCTTTCTTTATGAGTGAAATTTCACAAATTTTGCTTTGGTCCCCCAAAGCAGTTTTTTCAATTTTTGCCCAAAACTGACTTTTTTCAGAAATGCTCGCTATCTTTCTCAAAGGTAGCTATGACTACCAGGAACCATTTCGAGCAATAGAAAAGCTAGTCTACTTGTTTTGGAAGGATTTGGGGGTAAATTTAGACCATTTCTTTCTCAGTGAAATTTCACAAATTTTGCTTTGGTCCCCCAAAGCAGTTTTTTCAATTTTTGCCCAAAACTGACTTTTTTCAGAAATGCTCGTTATCTTTCTCAAAGGTATCTATGACTACCAGGAACCATTTCGAGCAATAGAAAAGCTAGTCCACTTGTTTTGGAAGGATTTGGGGGTAAATTAAGACCATTTCTTTATCAGTGAAATTTCACTAATAATGCTTTGGGTCCCCCAAAGCAGTTTTTTCAATTTTTGCCCAAAACTGACTTTTTTCAGAAATGCTCGTTATCTTTCTCAAAGGTATCTATGACTACCAGGAACCATTTCGAGCAATAGAAAAGCTAGTCCACATGTCTTGGAAGGATTTGGGGGTTAATTGAGACCATTTCTTTATGAGTGAAATTTCACAAATTTTGCTTTGGTCCCCCAAAGCAGTTTTTTCAATTTTTGCCCAAAACTGACTTTTTTCAGAAATGCTCGCTATCTTTCTCAAAGGTATTTTTGACTACCAGGAACCATTTTTAGCAATATAAAAGCTAGTCCACTTTTCTTGGAAGGATTTTGGGGTATATTGACACCATTTCAATCATCAGTGAAATTTCACCAATTTTGCTTTGGTCCCCCAAAGCAGTTTTTTCAATTTTTGCCCAAAACTGACTTTTTTCAGAAATGCTCGCTATCTTTCTCAAAGGTATTTTTGACTACCAGGAACCATTACGAGCAATAGAAAAGCTAGTCCACTTTTCTTGGAAGGATTTGGGGGTAAATTGAGACCATTTCTTTATGAGTGAAATTTCACAAATTTTGCTTTGGTCCCCCAAAGCAGTTTTTTCAATTTTTGCCCAAAACTGACTTTTTTCAGAAATGCTCGCTATCTTTCTCAAAGGTATCTCTGACTACCAGGAACCATTTCGAGCAATAGAAAAGCCAGTGAACTTCTCTTGGAAGGATATTGGGGGTAAATTGAGACCCTTTCTTTATGAGTGAAATTTCACAAATTTTGCTTTGGTCCCCCAAAGCAGTTTTTTCAATTTTTGCCCAAAACTGACTTTTTTCAGAAATGCTCGCTATCTTTCTCAAAGGTATCTATGACTACCAGGAACCATTTCGAGCAATAGAAAAGCTAGTCCACTTGTTTTGGAAGAATTTGGGGGTAAATTTAGACCATTTCTTTATCAGTGAAATTTCACAAATTTTGCTTTGGTCCCCCAAAGCAGTTTTTTAAATTTTTGTCCAAAACTGACTTTTTTCAGAAATGCTCGCTATCTTTCTCAAAGGTATCTATGACTACCAGGAACCATTTCGAGCCATAGAAAAGCTACTCAACTTGTCTTGGAAGGATATTGGGGTAAGTTGACACCATTTCAATTATCAGTGAAATTTCACAAATTTTGCTTTGGTCCCCCAAAGCAGTTTTTTCAATTTTTGCCCAAAACTGACTTTTTTCAGAAATGCTCGCTATCTTTCTCAAAGGTATCTCTGACTGCCAGGAACCATTTCGAGCAATAGAAAAGCTAATCCACTTGTCTTGGAAGGATTTGGGGGTAAATTAAGACCATTTCTTTATCAGTGAAATTTCACTAATTTTGCTTTGGTCCCCCAAAGCAGTTTTTTCAATTTTTGCCCAAAACTGACTTTTTTCAGAAATGCTCGTTATCTTTCTCAAAGGTATCTATGACTACCAGGAACCATTTCGAGCAATAGAAAAGCTAGTCCACATGTCTTGGAAGGATTTGGGGGTTAATTGAGACCATTTCTTTATGAGTGAAATTTCACAAATTTTGCTTTGGTCCCCCAAAGCAGTTTTTTCAATTTTTGCCCAAAAATTACTTTTTTCAGAAATGCTCGCTATCTTTCTCAAAGGTATCTCTGACTACCAGGAACCATTTCGAGCAATAGAAAAGCCAGTGAACTTCTCTTGGAAGGATATTGGGGTAAGTTGACACCATTTCAATCATCAGTGAAATTTCACCAATTTTGCTTTGGTCCCCCAAAGCAGTTTTTTCAATTTTTGCCCAAAACTGACTTTTTTCAGAAATGCTCGCTATCTTTCTCAAAGGTATTTTTGACTACCAGGAACCATTACGAGCAATAGAAAAGCTAGTCCACTTTTCTTGGAAGGATTTGGGGGTAAATTGAGACCATTTCTTTATGAGTGAAATTTCACAAATTTTGCTTTGGTCCCCCAAAGCAGTTTTTTCAATTTTTGCCCAAAACTGACTTTTTTCAGAAATGCTCGCTATCTTTCTCAAAGGTATCTCTGACTACCAGGAACCATTTCGAGCAATAGAAAAGCCAGTGAACTTCTCTTGGAAGGATATTGGGGGTAAATTGAGACCCTTTCTTTATGAGTGAAATTTCACAAATTTTGCTTTGGTCCCCCAAAGCAGTTTTTTCAATTTTTGCCCAAAACTGACTTTTTTCAGAAATGCTCGCTATCTTTCTCAAAGGTATCTCTGACTACCAGGAACCATTTCGAGCAATAGAAAAGCTAGTCCACTTGTTTTGGAAGGATTTGGGGGTAAATTAAGACCATTTCTTTATCAGTGAAATTTCACTAATTTTGCTTTGGGTCCCCCAAAGCAGTTTTTTCAATTTTTGCCAAAAACTGACTTTTTTCAGAAATGCTCGTTATCTTTCTCAAAGGTATCTATGACTACCAGGAACCATTTCGAGCAATAGAAAAGCTAGTCCACATGTCTTGGAAGGATTTGGGGGTTAATTGAGACCATTTCTTTATGAGTGAAATTTCACAAATTTTGCTTTGGTCCCCCAAAGCAGTTTTTTCAATTTTTGCCCAAAACTGACTTTTTTCAGAAATGCTCGCTATCTTTCTCAAAGGTATCTCTGACTACCAGGAACCATTTCGAGCAATAGAAAAGCCAGTGAACTTCTCTTGGAAGGATATTGGGGGTAAATTGAGACCCTTTCTTTATGAGTGAAATTTCACAAATTTTGCTTTGGTCCCCCAAAGCAGTTTTTTCAATTTTTGCCCAAAACTGACTTTTTTCAGAAATGCTCGCTATCTTTCTCAAAGGTATCTATGACTACCAGGAACCATTTCGAGCAATAGAAAAGCTAGTCCACTTGTTTTGGAAGAATTTGGGGGTAAATTTAGACCATTTCTTTATCAGTGAAATTTCACAAATTTTGCTTTGGTCCCCCAAAGCAGTTTTTTAAATTTTTGTCCAAAACTGACTTTTTTCAGAAATGCTCGCTATCTTTCTCAAAGGTATCTATGACTACCAGGAACCATTTCGAGCAATATAAAAGCTACTCAACTTGTCTTGGAAGGATATTGGGGTAAGTTGACACCATTTCAATTATCAGTGAAATTTCACAAATTTTGCTTTGGTCCCCCAAAGCAGTTTTTTCAATTTTTGCCCAAAACTGACTTTTTTCAGAAATGCTCGCTATCTTTCTCAAAGGTAGCTATGACTACCAGGAACCATTTCGAGCAATAGAAAAGCTAGTCTACTTGTTTTGGAAGGATTTGGGGGTAAATTTAGACCATTTCTTTCTCAGTGAAATTTCACAAATTTTGCTTTGGTCCCCCAAAGCAGTTTTTTCAATTTTTGCCCAAAACTGACTTTTTTCAGAAATGCTCGTTATCTTTCTCAAAGGTATCTATGACTACCAGGAACCATTTCGAGCAATAGAAAAGCTAGTCCACTTGTTTTGGAAGGATTTGGGGGTAAATTAAGACCATTTCTTTATCAGTGAAATTTCACAAATTTTGCTTTGGGTCCCCCAAAGCAGTTTTTTCAATTTTTGCCCAAAACTGACTTTTTTCAGAAATGCTCGTTATCTTTCTCAAAGGTATCTATGACTACCAGGAACCATTTCGAGCAATAGAAAAGCTAGTCCACATGTCTTGGAAGGATTTGGGGGTTAATTGAGACCATTTCTTTATGAGTGAAATTTCACAAATTTTGCTTTGGTCCCCCAAAGCAGTTTTTTCAATTTTTGCCCAAAACTGACTTTTTTCAGAAATGCTCGCTATCTTTCTCAAAGGTATCTCTGACTGCCAGGAACCATTTCGAGCAATAGAAAAGCTAATCCACTTGTCTTGGAAGGATTTGGGGGTAAATTAAGACCATTTCTTTATCAGTGAAATTTCACTAATTTTGCTTTGGTCCCCCAAAGCAGTTTTTTCAATTTTTGCCCAAAACTGACTTTTTTCAGAAATGCTCGCTATCTTTCTCAAAGGTATCTATGACTACCAGGAACCATTTCGAGCAATAGAAAAGCTAGTCCACTTGTTTTGGAAGAATTTGGGGGTAAATTTAGACCATTTCTTTATCAGTGAAATTTCACAAATTTTGCTTTGGTCCCCCAAAGCAGTTTTTTCAATTTTTGCCCAAAACTGACTTTTTTCAGAAATGCTCGCTATCTTTCTCAAAGGTATTTTTGACTACCAGGAACCATTACGAGCAATAGAAAAGCTAGTCCACTTTTCTTGGAAGGATTTGGGGGTAAATTGAGACCATTTCTTTATGAGTGAAATTTCACAAATTTTGCTTTGGTCCCCCAAAGCAGTTTTTTCAATTTTTGCCCAAAACTGACTTTTTTCAGAAATGCTCGCTATCTTTCTCAAAGGTATCTCTGACTACCAGGAACCATTTCGAGCAATAGAAAAGCCAGTGAACTTCTCTTGGAAGGATATTGGGGGTAAATTGAGACCCTTTCTTTATGAGTGAAATTTCACAAATTTTGCTTTGGTCCCCCAAAGCAGTTTTTTCAATTTTTGCCCAAAACTGACTTTTTTCAGAAATGCTCGCTATCTTTCTCAAAGGTATCTATGACTACCAGGAACCATTTCGAGCAATAGAAAAGCTAGTCCACTTGTTTTGGAAGAATTTGGGGGTAAATTTAGACCATTTCTTTATCAGTGAAATTTCACAAATTTTGCTTTGGTCCCCCAAAGCAGTTTTTTAAATTTTTGTCCAAAACTGACTTTTTTCAGAAATGCTCGCTATCTTTCTCAAAGGTATCTATGACTACCAGGAACCATTTCGAGCAATATAAAAGCTACTCAACTTGTCTTGGAAGGATATTGGGGTAAGTTGACACCATTTCAATTATCAGTGAAATTTCACAAATTTTGCTTTGGTCCCCCAAAGCAGTTTTTTCAATTTTTGCCCAAAACTGACTTTTTTCAGAAATGCTCGCTATCTTTCTCAAAGGTAGCTATGACTACCAGGAACCATTTCGAGCAATAGAAAAGCTAGTCCACTTGTTTTGGAAGGATTTGGGGGTAAATTAAGACCATTTCTTTATCAGTGAAATTTCACAAATTTTGCTTTGGGTCCCCCAAAGCAGTTTTTTCAATTTTTGCCCAAAACTGACTTTTTTCAGAAATGCTCGTTATCTTTCTCAAAGGTATCTATGACTACCAGGAACCATTTCGAGCAATAGAAAAGCTAGTCCACTTGTTTTGGAAGGATTTGGGGGTAAATTAAGACCATTTCTTTATCAGTGAAATTTCACAAATTTTGCTTTGGGTCCCCCAAAGCAGTTTTTTCAATTTTTGCCCAAAACTGACTTTTTTCAGAAATGCTCGTTATCTTTCTCAAAGGTATCTATGACTACCAGGAACCATTTCGAGCAATAGAAAAGCTAGTCCACATGTCTTGGAAGGATTTGGGGGTTAATTGAGACCATTTCTTTATGAGTGAAATTTCACAAATGTTGCTTTGGTCCCCCAAAGCAGTTTTTTCAATTTTTGCCCAAAACTGACTTTTTTCAGAAATGCTCGCTATCTTTCTCAAAGGTATCTCTGACTGCCAGGAACCATTTCGAGCAATAGAAAAGCTAATCCACTTGTCTTGGAAGGATTTGGGGGTAAATTAAGACCATTTCTTTATCAGTGAAATTTCACTAATTTTGCTTTGGTCCCCCAAAGCAGTTTTTTCAATTTTTGCCCAAAACTGACTTTTTTCAGAAATGCTCGCTATCTTTCTCAAAGGTATCTATGACTACCAGGAACCATTTCGAGCAATAGAAAAGCTAGTCCACTTGTTTTGGAAGAATTTGGGGGTAAATTTAGACCATTTCTTTATCAGTGAAATTTCACAAATTTTGCTTTGGTCCCCCAAAGCAGTTTTTTAAATTTTTGTCCAAAACTGACTTTTTTCAGAAATGCTCGCTATCTTTCTCAAAGGTATCTATGACTACCAGGAACCATTTCGAGCAATAGAAAAGCTACTCAACTTGTCTTGGAAGGATTTTGGGGTAAGTTGACACCATTTCAATTATCAGTGAAATTTCACAAATTTTGCTTTGGTCCCCCAAAGCAGTTTTTTCAATTTTTGCCCAAAACTGACTTTTTTCAGAAATGCTCGCTATCTTTCTCAAAGGTATCTCTGACTGCCAGGAACCATTTCGAGCAATAGAAAAGCTAATCCACTTGTCTTGGAAGGATTTGGAGGTAAATTAAGACCATTTCTTTATCAGTGAAATTTCACTAATTTTGCTTTGGTCCCCCAAAGCAGTTTTTTCAATTTTTGCCCAAAACTCACTTTTTTCAGAAATGCTCGTTATCTTTCTCAAAGGTATCTATGACTACCAGGAACCATTTCGAGCAATAGAAAAGCTAGTCCACATGTCTTGGAAGGATTTGGGGGTTAATTGAGACCATTTCTTTATGAGTGAAATTTCACAAATTTTGCTCTGGTCCCCCAAAGCAGTTTTTTCAATTTTTGCCCAAAACTGACTTTTTTCAGAAATGCTCGTTATCTTTCTCAACGGTATCTATGACTACCAGGAACCATTTCGAGCAAAAGAAAAGCTAGTCCACATGTCTTGGAAGGATTTGGGGGTTAATTGAGACCATTTCTTTATGAGTGAAATTTCACAAATTTTGCTCTGGTCCCCCAAGGCAGTTTTTTCAATTTTTGCCCAAAACTGACTTTTTTCAGAAATGCTCGCTATCTTTCTCAAAGGTATTTTTGACTACCAGGAACCATTTTTAGCAATATAAAAGCTAGTCCACTTTTCTTGGAAGGATTTTGGGGTATATTGACACCATTTCAATTATCAGTGAAATTTCACCAATTTTGCTTTGGTCCCCCAAAGCAGTTTTTTCAATTTTTGCCCAAAACTGACTTTTTTCAGAAATACTCGCTATCTTTCTCAAAGGTATCTCTGACTACCAGGAACCATTTCGAGCAATAGAAAAGCCAGTGAACTTCTCTTGGAAGGATATTGGGGTAAGTTGACACCATTTCAATCATCAGTGAAATTTCACAAATTTTGCTTTGGTCCCCCAAAGCAGTTTTTTCAATTTTTGCCCAAAACTGACTTTTTTCAGAAATGCTCGTTATCTTTCTCAAAGGTATCTATGACTACCAGGAACCATTTCGAGCAATAGAAAAGCTAGTCTACTTGTTTTGGAAGGATTTGGGGGTAAATTTAGACCATTTCTTTCTCAGTGAAATTTCACAAATTTTGCTTTGGTCCCCCAAAGCAGTTTTTTCAATTTTTGCCCAAAACTGACTTTTTTCAGAAATGCTCGTTATCTTTCTCAAAGGTATCTATGACTACCAGGAACCATTTCGAGCAATAGAAAAGCTAGTCCACTTGTTTTGGAAGGATTTGGGGGTAAATTAAGACCATTTCTTTATCAGTGAAATTTCACTAATTTTGCTTTGGGTCCCCCAAAGCAGTTTTTTCAATTTTTGCCCAAAACTGACTTTTTTCAGAAATGCTCGTTATCTTTCTCAAAGGTATCTATGACTACCAGGAACTATTTCGAGCAATAGAATAGCTAGTCCACATGTCTTGGAAGGATTTGGGGGTTAATTGAGACCATTTCTTTATGAGTGAAATTTCACAAATTTTGCTTTGGTCCCCCAAAGCAGTTTTTTCAATTTTTGCCCAAAACTGACTTTTTTCAGAAATGCTCGCTATCTTTCTCAAAGGTATCTCTGACTGCCAGGAACCATTTCGAGCAATAGAAAAGCTAATCCACTTGTCTTGGAAGGATTTGGGGGTAAATTAAGACCATTTCTTTATCAGTGAAATTTCACTTATTTTGCTTTGGTCCCCCAAAGCAGTTTTTTCAATTTTTGCCCAAAACTGACTTTTTTCAGAAATGCTCGCTATCTTTCTCAAAGGTATCTATGACTACCAGGAACCATTTCGAGCAATAGAAAAGCTAGTCCACTTGTTTTGGAAGAATTTGGGGGTAAATTTAGACCATTTCTTTATCAGTGAAATTTCACAAATTTTGCTTTGGTCCCCCAAAGCAGTTTTTTAAATTTTTGTCCAAAACTGACTTTTTTCAGAAATGCTCGCTATCTTTCTCAAAGGTATCTATGACTACCAGGAACCATTTCGAGCAATAGAAAAGCTACTCAACTTGTCTTGGAAGGATTTTGGGGTAAGTTGACACCATTTCAATTATCAGTGAAATTTCACAAATTTTGCTTTGGTCCCCCAAAGCAGTTTTTTCAATTTTTGCCCAAAACTGACTTTTTTCAGAAATGCTCGCTATCTTTCTCAAAGGTATCTCTGACTGCCAGGAACCATTTCGAGCAATAGAAAAGCCAATCCACTTGTCTTGGAAGGATTTGGAGGTAAATTAAGACCATTTCTTTATCAGTGAAATTTCACTAATTTTGCTTTGGTCCCCCAAAGCAGTTTTTTCAATTTTTGCCCAAAACTCACTTTTTTCAGAAATGCTCGTTATCTTTCTCAAAGGTATCTATGACTACCAGGAACCATTTCGAGCAATAGAAAAGCTAGTCCACATGTCTTGGAAGGATTTGGGGGTTAATTGAGACCATTTCTTTATGAGTGAAATTTCACAAATTTTGCTCTGGTCCCCCAAAGCAGTTTTTTCAATTTTTGCCCAAAACTGACTTTTTTCAGAAATGCTCGTTATCTTTCTCAAAGGTATCTATGACTACCAGGAACCATTTCGAGCAATAGAAAAGCTAGTCCACATGTCTTGGAAGGATTTGGGGGTTAATTGAGACCATTTCTTTATGAGTGAAATTTCACAAATTTTGCTCTGGTCCCCCAAGGCAGTTTTTTCAATTTTTGCCCAAAACTGACTTTTTTCAGAAATGCTCGCTATCTTTCTCAAAGGTATTTTTGACTACCAGGAACCATTTTTAGCAATATAAAAGCTAGTCCACTTTTCTTGGAAGGATTTTGGGGTATATTGACACCATTTCAATTATCAGTGAAATTTCACCAATTTTGCTTTGGTCCCCCAAAGCAGTTTTTTCAATTTTTGCCCAAAACTGACTTTTTTCAGAAATACTCGCTATCTTTCTCAAAGGTATCTCTGACTACCAGGAACCATTTCGAGCAATAGAAAAGCCAGTGAACTTCTCTTGGAAGGATATTGGGGTAAGTTGACACCATTTCAATCATCAGTGAAATTTCACAAATTTTGCTTTGGTCCCCCAAAGCAGTTTTTTCAATTTTTGCCCAAAACTGACTTTTTTCAGAAATGCTCGCTATCTTTCTCAAAGGTATTTTTAACTACCAGGAACCATTACGAGCAATAGAAAAGCTAGTCCACTTTTCTTGGAAGGATTTGGGGGTAAATTGAGACCATTTCTTTATGAGTGAAATTTCACAAATTTTGCTTTGGTCCCCCAAAGCATTTTTTTCAATTTTTGCCCAAAACTGACTTTTTTCAGAAATGCTCGCTATCTTTCTCAAAGGTATCTCTGACTACCAGGAACCATTTCGAGCAATAGAAAACCCAGTGAACTTCTCTTGGAAGGATATTGGGGGTAAATTGAGACCCTTTCTTTATGAGTGAAATTTCACAAATTTTGCTTTGGTCCCCCAAAGCAGTTTTTTCAATTTTTGCCCAAAACTGACTTTTTTCAGAAATGCTCGCTATCTTTCTCAAAGGTATCTATGACTACCAGGAACCATTTCGAGCAATAGAAAAGCTAGTCCACTTGTTTTGGAAGAATTTGGGGGTAAATTTAGACCATTTCTTTATCAGTGAAATTTCACAAATTTTGCTTTGGTCCCCCATAGCAGTTTTTTAAATTTTTGTCCAAAACTGACTTTTTTCAGAAATGCTCGCTATCTTTCTCAAAGGTATCTATGACTACCAGGAACCATTTCGAGCAATAGAAAAGCTAGTCCACTTGTTTTGGAAGAATTTGGGGGTAAATTTAGACCATATCTTTATCAGTGAAATTTCACAAATTTTGCTTTGGTCCCCCATAGCAGTTTTTTTAATTTTTGTCCAAAACTGACTTTTTTCAGAAATGCTCGCTATCTTTCTCAAAGGTATCTATGACTACCAGGAACCATTTCGAGCAATAGAAAAGCTACTCAACTTGTCTTGGAAGGATATTGGGGTAAGTTGACACCATTTCAATTATCAGTGAAATTTCACAAATTTTGCTTTGGTCCCCCAAAGCAGTTTTTTCAATTTTTGCCCAAAACTGACTTTTTTCAGAAATGCTCGCTATCTTTCTCAAAGGTATCTCTGACTGCCAGGAACCATTTCGAGCAATAGAAAAGCTAATCCACTTGTCTTGGAAGGATTTGGGGGTAAATTAAGACCATTTCTTTATCAGTGAAATTTCACTAATTTTGCTTTGGTCCCCAAAAGCAGTTTTTTCAATTTTTGCCCAAAACTGACTTTTTTCAGAGATGCTCGCTATCTTTCTCAAAGGTATCTATGACTACCAGGAACCATTTTGAGCAATAGAAAAGCTAGTCCACTTTTCTTGGAAGGATTTGGGAAAAAAATTGAGACCATTTCTTTATGAGTGAAATTTCACAAATTTTGCTTTGGTTCCCCCAAAGCAGTTTTTTCAATTTTTGCCCAAAACTGACTTTTTTCAGAAATGCTCGCTATCTTTCTCAAAGGTATCTCTGACTACCAGGAACCATTTCGAGCAATAGAAAAGCCAGTGAACTTCTCTTGGAAGGATATTGGGGTAAGTTGACACCATTTCAATCATCAGTGAAATTTCACCAATTTTGCTTTGGTCCCCCAAAGCAGTTTTTTCAATTTTTGCCCAAAACTGACTTTTTTCAGAAATGCTCGCTATCTTTCTCAAAGGTATTTTTGACTACCAGGAACCATTTTTAGCAATATAAAAGCTAGTCCACTTTTCTTGGAAGGATTTTGGGGTATATTGACACCATTTCAATTATCAGTGAAATTTCACCAATTTTGCTTTGGTCCCCCAAAGCAGTTTTTTCAATTTTTGCCCAAAACTGACTTTTTTCAGAAATACTCGCTATCTTTCTCAAAGGTATCTCTGACTACCAGGAACCATTTCGAGCAATAGAACAGCCAGTGAACTTCTCTTGGAAGGATATTGGGGTAAGTTGACACCATTTCAATCATCAGTGAAATTTCACCAATTTTGCTTTGGTCCCCCAAAGCAGTTTTTTCAATTTTTGCCCAAAACTGACTTTTTTCAGAAATGCTCGCTATCTTTCTCAAAGGTATTTTTGACTACCAGGAACCATTACGAGCAATAGAAAAGCTAGTCCACTTTTCTTGGAAGGATTTGGGGGTAAATTGAGACCATTTCTTTATGAGTGAAATTTCACAAATTTTGCTTTGGTCCCCCAAAGCAGTTTTTTCAATTTTTGCCCAAAACTGACTTTTTTCAAAAATGCTCGCTATCTTTCTCAAAGGTATCTCTGACTACCAGGAACCATTTCGAGCAATAGAAAAGCCAGTGAACTTCTCTTGGAAGGATATTGGGGGTAAATTGAGACCCTTTCTTTATGAGTGAAATTTCACAAATTTTGCTTTGGTCCCCCAAAGCAGTTTTTTCAATTTTTGCCCAAAACTGACTTTTTCCAGAAATGCTCGCTATCTTTCTCAAAGGTATCTATGACTACCAGGAACCATTTCGAGCAATAGAAAAGCTAGTCCACTTGTTTTGGAAGAATTTGGGGGTAAATTTAGACCATTTCTTTATCAGTGAAATTTCACAAATTTTCATAGCAGTTTTTTAAATTTTTGTCCAAAACTGACTTTTTTCAGAAATGCTCGCTATCTTTCTCAAAGGTATCTATGACTACCAGGAACCATTTCGAGCAATAGAAAAGCTACTCAACTTGTCTTGGAAGGATATTGGGGTAAGTTGACACCATTTCAATTATCAGTGAAATTTCACAAATTTTGCTTTGGTCCCCCAAAGCAGTTTTTTCAATTTTTGCCCAAAACTGACTTTTTTCAGAAATGCTCGCTATCTTTCTCAAAGGTATCTCTGACTGCCAGGAACCATTTCGAGCAATAGAAAAGCTAATCCACTTGTCTTGGAAGGATTTGGGGGTAAATTAAGACCATTTCTTTATCAGTGAAATTTCACTAATTTTGCTTTGGTCCCCCAAAGCGGTTTTTTCAATTTTTGCCCAAAACTGACTTTTTTCAGAGATGCTCGCTATCTTTCTCAAAGGTATCTATGACTACCAGGAACCATTTTGAGCAATAGAAAAGCTAGTCCACTTTTCTTGGAAGGATTTGGGAGAAAATTGAGACCATTTCTTTATGAGTGAAATTTCACAAATTTTGCTTTGGTTCCCCCAAAGCAGTTTTTTCAATTTTTGCCCAAAACTGACTTTTTTCAGAAATGCTCGCTATCTTTCTCAAAGGTATCTCTGACCACCAGGAACCATTTCGAGCAATAGAAAAGCCAGTGAACTTCTCTTGGAAGGATATTGGGGTAAGTTGACACCATTTCAATCATCAGTGAAATTTCACCAATTTTGCTTTGGTCCCCCAAAGCAGTTTTTTCAATTTTTGCCCAAAACTGACTTTTTTCAGAAATGCTCGCTATCTTTCTCAAAGGTATTTTTGACTACCAGGAACCATTACGAGCAATAGAAAAGCTAGTCCACTTTTCTTGGAAGGATTTGGGGGTAAATTGAGACCATTTCTTTATGAGTGAAATTTCACAAATTTTGCTTTGGTCCCCCAAAGCAGTTTTTTCAATTTTTGCCCAAAACTGATTTTTTTCAGAAATGCTCGTTATCTTTCTCAAAGGTATCTATGACTACCAGGAACCATTTCGAGCAATAGAAAAGCTAGTCCACATGTCTTGGAAGGATTTGGGGGTTAATTGAGACAATTTCTTTATGAGTGAAATTTCACAAATTTTGCTTTGGTCCCCCAAAGCAGTTTTTTCAATTTTTGCCCAAAACTGACTTTTTTCAGAAATGCTCGCTATCTTTCTCAAAGGTATCTCTGACTGCCAGGAAGCATTTCGAGTAATAGAAAAGCTAATCCACTTGTCTTGGAAGGATTTGGGGGTAAATTAAGACCATTTCTTTATCAGTGAAATTTCACTAATTTTGCTTTGGTCCCCCGAAGCAGTTTTTTCAATTTTTGCCCAAAACTGACTTTTTTCAGAAATGCTCGTTATCTTTCTCAAAGGTATCTATGACTACCAGGAACCATTTCGAGCAATAGAAAAGCTAGTCCACATGTCTTGGAAGGATTTGGGGGTTAATTGAGTCCATTTCTTTATGAGTGAAATTTCACAAATTTTGCTTTGGTCCCCCAAAGCAGTTTTTTCAATTTTTGCCCAAAAATAACTTTTTTCAGAAATGCTCGCTATCTTTCTCAAAGGTATCTCTGACTACCAGGAACCATTTCGAGCAATAGAAAAGCCAGTGAACTTCTCTTGGAAGGATATTGGGGTAAGTTGACACCATTTCAATCATCAGTGAAATTTCACCAATTTTGCTTTGGTCCCCCAAAGCAGTTTTTTCAATTTTTGCCCAAAACTGACTTTTTTCAGAAATGCTCGCTATCTTTCTCAAAGGTATTTTTGACTACCAGGAACCATTACGAGCAATAGAAAAGCTAGTAAACTTTTCTTGGAAGGATTTGGGGGTAAATTGAGACCCTTTCTTTATGAGTGAAATTTCACAAATTTTGCTTTGGTCCCCCAAAGCAGTTTTTTCAATTTTTGCCCAAAACTGACTTTTTTCAGAAATGCTCGCTATCTTTCTCAAAGGTATCTCTGACTTCCAGGAACCATTTCGAGCAATAGAAAAGCCAGTGAACTTCTCTTGGAAGGATATTTGGGTAAGTTGACACCATTTCAATCATCAGTGAAATTTCACCAATTTTGCTTTGATCCCCCAAAGCAGTTTTTTCAATTTTTGCCCAAAACCAGGCGCGGTTCTAGAGCCAACATTTTTGGGGGGCTAGAAGAGCCATTATTTTTGGGGGGGCTAGAAGACCCAATATTTTGGGTTCTTCTAACACTCGCTCCTGCTATGTCTTATTAGGGGTCGAAAAACATGCACATTATAGCCCACACACCGCGTTTTTAATGTAATTGGCGCTTAATAACAGAAAAAATCCAGTATCTTCAAGAATTTTTTTTTCACTTACATTTTTTTTGGGGGGGCTAGACAACATTTTGGGTGGGCTACAGCCCCCCCTAGCCCCCCCCCCCCCCCCCGTAGAACCGCGCCTGCCCAAAACTGACTTTTTTCGAAATGCTCGCTATCTTTCTCAAAGGTATCTATGACTACCAGGAACCATTACGAGCAATAGAAAAGCTAGTCAACTTTTCTTGGAAGAATTTGGGGGTAAATTTAGACCATTTCTTTATCAGTGAAATTTTACAAATTTTGCTTTGGTCCCCCAAAGCAGTTTTTTCAATTTTTGCCCAAAACTGACTTTTTTCAGAAATGCTCGCTATCTTTCTCAAAGGTATCTATGACTACCAGGAACCATTTCGAGCAATAGAAAAGCTAGTCCACTTGTTTTGGAAGAATTTGGGGGTAAATTTAGACCATTTCTTTATCAGTGAAATTTCACAAATTTTGCTTTGGTCCCCCAAAGCAGTTTTTTAAATTTTTGTCCAAAACTGACTTTTTTCAGAAATGCTCGCTATCTTTCTCAAAGGTATCTATGACTACCAGGAACCATTTCGAGCAATATAAAAGCTACTCAACTTGTCTTGGAAGGATATTGGGGTAAGTTGACACCATTTCAATTATCAGTGAAATTTCACAAATTTTGCTTTGGTCCCCCAAAGCAGTTTTTTCAATTTTTGCCCAAAACTGACTTTTTTCAGAAATGCTCGTTATCTTTCTCAAAGGTATCCATGACTACCAGGAACCATTTCGAGCAATAGAAAAGCTAGTCCACTTGTTTTGGAAGGATTCGGGGGTAAATTAAGACCATTTCTTTATCAGTGAAATTTCACTAATTTTGCTTTGGTCCCCCAAAGCAGTTTTTTCAATTTTTGCCCAAAACTGACTTTTTTCAGAAATGCTCGTTATCTTTCTCAAAGGTATCTATGACTACCAGGAACCATTTCGAGCAATAGAAAAGCTAGTCCACATGTCTTGGAAGGATTTGGGGGTTAATTGAGACCATTTCTTTATGAGTGAAATTTCACAAATTTTGCTTTGGTCCCCCAAAGCAGTTTTTTCAATTTTTGCCCAAAACTGACTTTTTTCAGAAATGCTCGCTATCTTTCTCAAAGGTATTTTTGACTACCAGGAACCATTTTTAGCAATATAAAAGCTAGTCCACTTTTCTTGGAAGGATTTTGGGGTATATTGACACCATTTCAATTATCAGTGAAATTTCACCAATTTTGCTTTGGTCCCCCAAAGCAGTTTTTTCAATTTTTGCCCAAAACTGACTTTTTTCAGAAATACTCGCTATCTTTCTCAAAGGTATCTCTGACTACCAGGAACCATTTCGAGCAATAGAAAAGCCAGTGAACTTCTCTTGGAAGGATATTGGGGTAAGTTGACACCATTTCAATCATCAGTGAAATTTCACCAATTTTGCTTTGGTCCCCCAAAGCAGTTTTTTCAATTTTTGCCCAAAACTGACTTTTTTCAGAAATGCTCGCTATCTTTCTCAAAGGTATTTTTGACTACCAGGAACCATTACGAGCAATAGAAAAGCTAGTCCACTTTTCTTGGAAGGATTTGGGGGTAAATTGAGACCATTTCTTTATGAGTGAAATTTCACAAATTTTGCTTTGGTCCCCCAAAGCAGTTTTTTCAATTTTTGCCCAAAACTGACTTTTTTCAGAAATGCTCGCTATCTTTCTCAAAGGTATCTATGACTACCAGGAACCATTTCGAGCAATAGAAAAGCCAGTGAACTTCTCTTGGAAGGATATTGGGGGTAAATTGAGACCCCTTCTTTATGAGTGAAATTTCACAAATTTTGCTTTGGTCCCCCAAAGCAGTTTTTTAAATTTTTGTCCAAAACTGACTTTTTTCAGAAATGCTCGCTATCTTTCTCAAAGGTATCTATGACTACCAGGAACCATTTCGAGCAATAAGCTAGTCCACTTGTTTTGGAAGGATTTGGGGGTAAATTAAGACCATTTCTTTATCAGTGAAATTTCACTAATTTTGCTTTGGTCCCCCAAAGCAGTTTTTTCAATTTTTGCCCAAAACTGACTTTTTTCAGAAATGCTCGTTATCTTTCTCAAAGGTATCTATGACTACCAGGAACCATTTCGAGCAATAGAAAAGCTAGTCCACATGTCTTGGAAGGATTTGGGGGTTAATTGAGACCATTTCTTTATGAGTGAAATTTCACAAATTTTGCTTTGGTCCCCAAAAGCAGTTTTTTCAATTTTTGCCCAAAACTGACTTTTTTCAGAAATGCTCGCTATCTTTCTCAAAGGTATTTTTGACTACCAGGAACCATTTTTAGCAATATAAAAGCTAGTCCACTTTTCTTGGAAGGATTTTGGGGTATATTGACACCATTTCAATTATCAGTGAAATTTCACCAATTTTGCTTTGGTCCCCCAAAGCAGTTTTTTCAATTTTTGCCCAAAACTGACTTTTTTCAGAAATACTCGCTATCTTTCTCAAAGGTATCTCTGACTACCAGGAACCATTTCGAGCAATAGAAAAGCCAGTGAACTTCTCTTGGAAGGATATTGGGGTAAGTTGACACCATTTCAATCATCAGTGAAATTTCACCAATTTTGCTTTGGTCCCCCAAAGCAGTTTTTTCAATTTTTGCCCAAAACTGACTTTTTTCAGAAATGCTCGCTATCTTTCTCAAAGGTATTTTTGACTACCAGGAACCATTACGAGCAATAGAAAAGCTAGTCCACTTTTCTTGGAAGGATTTGGGGGTAAATTGAGACCATTTCTTTATGAGTGAAATTTCACAAATTTTGCTTTGGTCCCCCAAAGCAGTTTTTTCAATTTTTGCCCAAAACTGACTTTTTTCAGAAATGCTCGCTATCTTTCTCAAAGGTATCTCTGACTACCAGGAACCATTTCGAGCAATAGAAAAGCCAGTGAACTTCTCTTGGAAGGATATTGGGGGTAAATTGAGACCCTTTCTTTATGAGTGAAATTTCACAAATTTTGCTTTGGTCCCCCAAAGCAGTTTTTTAAATTTTTGTCCAAAACTGACTTTTTTCAGAAATGCTCGCTATCTTTCTCAAAGGTATCTATGACTACCAGGAACCATTTCGAGCAATAGAAAAGCTACTCAACTTGTCTTGGAAGGATATTGGGGTAAGTTGACACCATTTCAATTATCAGTGAAATTTCACAAATTTTGCTTTGGTCCCCCAAAGCAGTTTTTTCAATTTTTGCCCAAAACTGACTTTTTTCAGAAATGCTCGCTATCTTTCTCAAAGGTATCTCTGACTGCCAGGAACCATTTCGAGCAATAGAAAAGCTAATCCACTTGTCTTGGAAGGATTTGGGAGTAAATTAAGACCATTTCTTTATCAGTGAAATTTCACTAATTTTGCTTTGGTCCCCCAAAGCAGTTTTTTCAATTTTTGCCCAAAACTGACTTTTTTCAGAAATGCTCGTTATCTTTCTCAAAGGTATCTATGACTACCAGGAACCATTTCGAGCAATAGAAAAGCTAGTCCACATGTCTTGGAAGGATTTGGGGGTTAATTGAGACCATTTCTTTATGAGTGAAATTTCACAAATTTTGCTTTGGTCCCCCAAAGCAGTTTTTTCAATTTTTGCCCAAAACTGACTTTTTTCAGAAATGCTCGCTATCTTTCTCAAAGGTATTTTTGACTACCAGGAACCATTTTTAGCAATATAAAAGCTAGTCCACTTTTCTTGGAAGGATTTTGGGGTATATTGACACCATTTCAATTATCAGTGAAATTTCACCAATTTTGCTTTGGTCCCCCAAAGCAGTTTTTTCAATTTTTGCCCAAAACTGACTTTTTTCAGAAATACTCGCTATCTTTCTCAAAGGTATCTCTGACTACCAGGAACCATTTCGAGCAATAGAAAAGCCAGTGAACTTCTCTTGGAAGGATATTGGGGTAAGTTGACACCATTTCAATCATCAGTGAAATTTCACCAATTTTGCTTTGGTCCCCCAAAGCAGTTTTTTCAATTTTTGCCCAAAACTGACTTTTTTCAGAAATGCTCGCTATCTTTCTCAAAGGTATTTTTGACTACCAGGAACCATTACGAGCAATAGAAAAGCTAGTCCACTTTTCTTGGAAGGATTTGGGGGTAAATTGAGACCATTTCTTTATGAGTGAAATTTCACAAATTTTGCTTTGGTCCCCCAAAGCAGTTTTTTCAATTTTTGCCCAAAACTGACTTTTTTCAGAAATGCTCGCTATCTTTCTCAAAGGTATCTCTGACTACCAGGAACCATTTCGAGCAATAGAAAAGCCAGTGAACTTCTCTTGGAAGGATATTGGGGGTAAATTGAGACCCTTTCTTTATGAGTGCAATTTCACAAATTTTGCTTTGGTCCCCCAAAGCAGTTTTTTAAATTTTTGTCCAAAACTGACTTTTTTCAGAAATGCTCGCTATCTTTCTCAAAGGTATCTATGACTACCAGGAACCATTTCGAGCAATAGAAAAGCTACTCAACTTGTCTTGGAAGGATATTGGGGTAAGTTGACACCATTTCAATTATCAGTGAAATTTCACAAATTTTGCTTTGGTCCCCCAAAGCAGTTTTTTCAATTTTTGCCCAAAACTGACTTTTTTCAGAAATGCTCGCTATCTTTCTCAAAGGTATCTCTGACTGCCAGGAACCATTTCGAGCAATAGAAAAGCTAATCCACTTGTCTTGGAAGGATTTGGGAGTAAATTAAGACCATTTCTTTATCAGTGAAATTTCACTAATTTTGCTTTGGTCCCCCAAAGCAGTTTTTTCAATTTTTGCCCAAAACTGACTTTTTTCAGAAATGCTCGTTATCTTTCTCAAAGGTATCTATGACTACCAGGAACCATTTCGAGCAATAGAAAAGCTAGTCCACATGTCTTGGAAGGATTTGGGGGTTAATTGAGACCATTTCTTTATGAGTGAAATTTCACAAATTTTGCTTTGGTCCCCCAAAGCAGTTTTTTCAATTTTTGCCCAAAACTGACTTTTTTCAGAAATGCTCGCTATCTTTCTCAAAGGTATTTTTGACTACCAGGAACCATTTTTAGCAATATAAAAGCTAGTCCACTTTTCTTGGAAGGATTTTGGGGTATATTGACACCATTTCAATTATCAGTGAAATTTCACCAATTTTGCTTTGGTCCCCCAAAGCAGTTTTTTAAATTTTTGCCCAAAACTGACTTTTTTCAGAAATGCTCGCTATCTTTCTCAAAGGTATCTATGACTACCAGGAACCATTTCGAGCAATAGAAAAGCTAGTCCACTTGTTTTGGAAGGATTTGGGGGTAAATTTAGACCATTTCTTTCTCAGTGAAATTTCACAAATTTTGCTTTGGTCCCCCAAAGCAGTTTTTTCAATTTTTGCCCAAAACTGACTTTTTTCAGAAATGCTCGCTATCTTTCTCAAAGGTATTTTTGACTACCAGGAACCATTTTTAGCAATATAAAAGCTAGTCCACTTTTCTTGGAAGGATTTTGGGGTATATTGACACCATTTCAATTATCAGTGAAATTTCACCAATTTTGCTTTGGTCCCCCAAAGCAGTTTTTTCAATTTTTGCCCAAAACTGACTTTTTTCAGAAATACTCGCTATCTTTCTCAAAGGTATCTCTGACTACCAGGAACCATTTCGAGCAATAGAAAAGCCAGTGAACTTCTCTTGGAAGGATATTGGGGTAAGTTGACACCATTTCAATCATCAGTGAAATTTCACCAATTTTGCTTTGGTCCCCCAAAGCAGTTTTTTCAATTTTTGCCCAAAACTGACTTTTTTCAGAAATGCTCGCTATCTTTCTCAAAGGTATTTTTGACTTCCAGGAACCATTACGAGCAATAGAAAAGCTAGTCCACTTTTCTTGGAAGGATTTGGGGGTAAATTGAGACCATTTCTTTATGAGTGAAATTTCACAAATTTTGCTTTGGTCCCCCAAAGCAGTTTTTTCAATTTTTGCCCAAAACTGACTTTTTTCAGAAATGCTCGCTATCTTTCTCAAAGGTATCTCTGACTACCAGGAACCATTTCGAGCAATAGAAAAGCCAGTGAACTTCTCTTGGAAGGATATTGGGGGTAAATTGAGACCCTTTCTTTATGAGTGAAATTTCACAAATTTTGCTTTGGTCCCCCAAAGCAGTTTTTTCAATTTTTGCCCAAAACTGACTTTTTTCAGAAATGCTCGCTATCTTTCTCAAAGGTATCTATGACTACCAGGAACCATTTCGAGCAATAGAAAAGCTAGTCCACTTGTTTTGGAAGAATTTGGGGGTAAATTTAGACCATTTCTTTATCAGTGAAATTTCACAAATTTTGCTTTGGTCCCCTAAAGCAGTTTTTTAAATTTTTGTCCAAAACTGACTTTTTTCAGAAATGCTCGCTATCTTTCTCAAAGGTATTTTTGACTACCAGGAACCATTTTTAGCAATATAAAAGCTAGTCCACTTTTCTTGGAAGGATTTTGGGGTATATTGACACCATTTCAATTATCAGTGAAATTTCACCAATTTTGCTTTGGTCCCCCAAAGCAGTTTTTTCAATTTTTGCCCAAAACTGACTTTTTTCAGAAATACTCGCTATCTTTCTCAAAGGTATCTATGACTACCAGGAACCATTTCGAGCAATAGAAAAGCTACTCAACTTCTCTTGGAAGGATTTGGGGGTAAATTAAGACCATTTCTTTTTCAGTGAAATTTCACCAATTTTGCTTTAGTCCCCCAAAGCACTTTTTTCAATTTTTGCCCAAAACTGACTTTTTTCAGAAATGCTCGCTATCTTTCTCAAAGGTATCTATGACTACCAGGAACCATTTTGAGCAATAGAAAAGCTAGTCCACTTTTCTTGGAGGGATTTGGGGGTAAATTTAGACCATTTCTTTATCAGTGACATTTCACCAATTTTGCTTTGGTCCCCCAAAGCAGTTTTTTCAATTTTTGCCCAAAATTGACTTTTTTCAGAAATGCTCGCTATCTTTCTCAAAGGTATATATGACTACCAGGAACCATTTCGAGCAATAGAAAATCTAGTCCACTTGTTTTGGAAGGATTTGGGGGTAAATTAAGACCATTTCTTTATCAGTGAAATTTCACCAATTTTGCTTTGGTCCCCCAAAGCACTTTTTTCAATTTTTGCCCAAAACTGACTTTTTCAGAAATGCTCGCTATCTTTCTCAAAGGTATCTATGACTACCAGGAACCATTTCGAGCAATAGAAAAGCCAGTGAACTTCTCTTGGAAGGATTTTGGGGTAAGTTGAGACCATTTCTTTATCAGTGAAATTTCACCAATTTTGCTTTGGTCCCCCAAAGCAGTTTTTTCAATTTTTGCCCAAAACTGACTTTTTTCAGAAATGCTCGCTATCTTTCTCAAAGGTATCTATGACTACCAGGAACCATTTTGAGCAATAGAAAAGCTAGTCCACTTTTCTTGGAAGGATTTGGGGGTAAATTTAGACCATTTCTTTATCAGTGAAATTTCACCAATTTTGCCTTGGTCCCCCAAAGCAGTTTTTTTCAATTTTTTGCCCAAAACTTACTTTTTTCAGAAATGCTTGCTATCTAACTCGAAGATATTTATGACTACCAGGAACCATTTCGAGCAATAGAAATGCCAGTCAACTTGTCTTGGAAGGATTTGGGGGTAAATTAAGACCATTTCTTTATCAGTGAAATTTCACGAAAAATTTTGCTTTTTTTCCCCCAAAGCAGTTTTTTCAATTTTTGCCCAAAACTGACTTTTTTCAGAAATGCTAGCTATCTTTCTCAAAGGTATCTATGACTACCAGGAACCATTTCGAGCAATAGAAAAGCTAGTCAACTTGTCTTGGAATGATTTTGGGTTAAATTGAGACCATTTCTTTATCAGTGAAATTTCACCAATTTTGCTTTGGTCCCCCAAAGCAGTTTTTACAATTTTTGCCCAAAACTGACTTTTTAAAGAAATGCTCGCTATCTTTCTCAAAGGTATCTATGACTACCAGGAACCATTTTGAGCAATAGAAAAGCTAGTCCACTTTTCTTGGAAGGATTTGGGGGTAAATTAAGACCCTTTCTTTATGAGTGAAATTTCACCAATTTTGCTTTGGTCCCCCAAAGCAGTTTTTTTCAATTTTTTCCCAAAACTGACTTTTTTCAGAAATGCTCGCTATCTTTCTCGAAGGTATTTATGACTACCAGGAACCATTTCGAGCAATAGAAAATAATGCCAGTCAACTTGTCTTGGAAGGATTTGGGGGTAAATTAAGACCCTTTCTTTATCAGTGAAATTTCACCAATTTTGCTTTGGTCCCCCAAAGCAGTTTTTTCAATTTTTGCCCAAAACTGACTTTTTTCAGAAATGCTCGCTATCTTTCTCAAAGGTATCTATGACTACCAGGAACCATTTCGAGCAATAGAAAAGCTAGTCCACTTGTTTTGGAAGGATTTGGGGGTAAATTAAGACCATTTCTTTATCAGTGAAATTTCACCAATTTTGCTTTGGTCCCCCAAAGCAGTTTTTACAATTTTTGCCCAAAACTGACTTGAAAGATCAACACACTGGGAAAGAACAAACTTTTTTGACAAGCTAAAAATGTACATAAGTTATCTCAGCAATGTTTACATATACATAGCTCTATGTCCATGAATACAGACACTTTATAATTATGTACCGGTAATTGTTTTAGCTCACCAGTACAAGGATTCACTAGGCCTATGTGTTTACATTGATGAACTTTGTCAATTCCTGTTTTCGTACTCATACTCGCACTCATGGAAAAGTGCTCAGGTACTCGCACTCATAATATTCGTGGTAAAGTTTGTTCTCATGCCTTCTCACTGCCAAATGAACAAAGATAATAGACTACAAGAGATGAACAAGAGATAATTAGAGACACCATCAACGTAGGGCTGGAAGGCTCAGTTGGTAGAGCACCTGTATGGTATTCAGGAGGTCACCGGTTTGAATCCTGCTCCAGTCAATTTTTCTTTGTTCACTTTTCAATGACAATACATTTTTTTGTAAAATCTTGTTAGTAGTTATTTCTTTATATCTTGCATCTGAGTGACATCTTGCATCATGAATCTTGAGTCATGTCGCCATTCCTGAAATCTGGACCTGTATTCTTGAAGGAGAGTGCTAAAAAATGAAATTGAAAAAAAGAAAATGGATTTCATCTTTTGGCAGTAATCAACAGACTTGAATATAAATCTCTTTTGGGATGATTTGGTGGTCCTGAAAAGGGCCATTTTGTTGGTGGTGGTAACCCTGAAGAATCCTCCATCTTGAAACTTGAATCTTGAAACTTGGATCTTGAAACTTGGATCTTGAAACTTGGATCTTGAAACTTGGATCTTGAAACTTGGATCTTGTATCTTATCTTTAATTTTGCATCTGGAATTAGTAAAAATAAATTTGTAAAAAGAAGTTAGTTTAAAAAAGAATTAGTTACAACGAATGAAATACGTAGTCCATGCGATGTTCCGCTTCATTGTGCCGGTAAATAAAGTGGCAACACTATGAGGAAGGTGCTGGTGGCAACTTTTCAAGGATGATCTGACCTGTTTCTTTCATTATTTGATCATTTCCTGAAGTTACCTGGATGATTTCAACCTCTGACATGATGCGGGAACCAGCTTTGCCGAAGTAAACATCCAGACCTAGATCCAGATCCAAATCCAGATCCAGAGTCGACTAAGTAATAAAATACAAAATATCGCAGCACAAATTCCTATAGCCTTTGTATAGGCCTAACTTAATATTAAAGTAACGTTAACCCCTTCTTACTCCATGAAAAATCGACTAAATTTAATGATATTTACAAACACACATGTAGGTTAGACTAAAGCAGTACTACTCACTTATGAAATGAAACGTTGTTGGTCTTATTACTCCGATTCCTGCAGCCAAAGGCTGCGCAATTTTTGGGCATATCAAGACATAATGCAAACACACGTCACAGCCAAACGCGAAACGTAAACATAACCCCATGAATGCCCATTTTTGCCCACTTAGAAAATGGCGGCCAATTCTTCAATTCGTGACGCGACAAATCAGAGGTGCGCCCTCTAGTTTTTTTAATATAACTCTATGGTTTACACCATGGCGGCCATCTTAGATTTTGATCGCAACTTCAAAACGAGGCACTATCACGCATGCGCACTTTTGGAAGTGTAAACCCGTGTATTCACGGAAAGGGTCACGACAGATTCTGCGCATTGCGATTGGCCAACGTGTTTACGCTCTCATTCGGAATCGCACGTATTCGAGCAGCACTGTATGCTATACCTGAAAATGACACAATCGTTCAAACTTTGGTAAAAGCGTTGAACATATTGCACAAGTGCCTTTGAAAATATCGTGCTCGGCACCACACACTGGTACAAATCCAAGTGTTTGGGTCCGAGTTCTTTTGCAGAGCACTCGGAATGACCGTGACGCTCCCGATAGCTTACAACTCCCTAGATTGCTCAAGATTCACTACACACTGTACTGAATGGGACCAGGGGCCAAATTCACAACCCTGTTTAGCTCAACAATTTTGCTAACCATGAAATTTCTGCCTTCATAAAAATTGGATTAACCACCAAATTTCCATGATGAGTCATGTATTTCTTGTGATAATTTAGGCTGTTGTTTGCTGACCATGTATATCAAATGAAATGTTTAATGGTGGTTTGTTTCATGGTTTGAGACATTGTTGTGCTAAGCATTTTTTTTGTGCTTAGCAGCTCCATGAAATTGAACCCTGGTAATATCTCGGTTTTTTATTTCTAGGTGCCCTTTACGACTCAACGGGCGACTACACAGCGAGTCTTCGGTTCCTGGTGGCGAGTTTTGTCATGGCGTTAGTGTTTGTACTACTCATTCCCATCAAGTGGAAGATACAGGCCTGCTGGTCGGGCCACTCCGGGGGCCGCACAGACGGCAGAGACGCCGAGTCACCAGACAAGGACGAAACATCTAAGGATGACCTTCACGGTACCTCAAATCCGGCCTATGAAATCGAAATCATAAACGTGTAAATTAATTATAGCAAGGAATGAACCTTTTGAAGTTTGATAGTATACAAATGTCACATGGTTTGAGTTTGGACAGTCGATTCTACTGAGCTCCCGAGGTGTTGGAAGTTGACAAACTATAGTTGCCAAGGGAACTATAGTTTGTCAACTTCCAACACTGAGGGAAGCTAGAATCGACTGTCCACCCGAAATAAAAGAATTTATAGTGGAAATTAACTCCTTCTACGAGTGTAAACACCATGGGCCAATTTCATAGACCTGCTTAGCACAAACAAATCGCTAAGCATGACATTTCTGTTTTAATGAAAACAGGATTAACAACCAAATTGCCATGTGTATCACTTGCAGTATCACTTGGCTGTTGTTCGTTTACCATGAATATCATATCGAAATTTCAATGGTGGTTTGTTTTATTGGGCAAGACATTTTTGTGCTAAGCAATTTTTTGTGCTAAGCATCTCTGTGAAATTGGCCCCTGTACAGTACCGACCGGGGGGTAATTTCATTAGAGGTGCTTCAATTATCACCAAAAACCTTGGTTAATAAAAACAGCATGCCAGCCAAAACTCCTTGTGAATGTTATGCTCAGCAAACAATGACAGAGTACAAGTCAAAAGAACTAAAAATTACGTAAAGATTTTATTGATAAACCTGTTTGATCAAGGAAGACATTTCATGCTGAAGCAAATGTTGTGCTTAAGCAGCTCTATGAAATTGGCCCCGGATAAAGAGTTTTCTTATTGGTTTCAGCCCAAATAAGTATTTTTTATATTCACGTAATATTTACAATGACTAAAATAGTGAATCACATAATTTGTTTACAAAAGCATGAATGTCACTAAATAAAGAAAATGCAACCGAAGAATCACTTTTTGACTTTTCAAGAGAAAATTATTTATTTCAATCTTTTGAAAATGTCAAATAAATACAATTAATAAAGATAAACAGATAATGATTAATGATATACTTCAAAAGATTTGTGCAGATATTTAAACAATTAGTATATAGCGCTAGAGCGTGATGATCGTTATAGTACACTAAATGAATGCCTCTATTTATTTATACACTATTTGCGGTGAGCATGTCAAAATATGGGGGTTTTTTCACGATCGATTAAAGATATCTTGAAATTTTGATGAAATATAGATTTCTTAACCTCATCACAATTTGTTTTTTGGGGTCTTTTTTTCACCAAATTGAAATAAACTCTTTCTATCCCTACAAAGTATGACTTGTTCCACACTGTTAAACCATTTTAATTTCATCAAATTATTATCAACTATGGCTGGTTCATTCATTAAAATAATGATAAGCCTCGTCTCGAGTGAAGCTTAGAGCCCATGTGCAGAAACAACCTGGGACAATTTTCACGACACTGCTTAGCACAACAATTTGGCTAACCATGAAATTTCTGTCTAAATACAAACATATTAATTAACAACAACTTCCATGTGTTGTGTATTACATGTAATTGTTCTTTGGCTGTTGTTCGCTGACCATGAATATCAATTTGAATGGTGGTTTGCTTTATTGGGCAAAGCATTTTTTTGTGCTAAGCAGCTCCTTGGAATTGGCCCCAGGTTACATGATAGAAAGTGCATGCAAATTAATCTCCACAATAGGTACAGTGTTAATTTGGAGAAAACTTGTCCATTTAAGAATCGAAGTTGAACAAATATCTCGTTGAAAAAACAGCATTACTAGTTGAGTGAGTCATTTTTATAATCATTTCAGTCCTTTTCCAGTAAAACCTGGAAAATACAGTTTTCTTCAGTTAGTTCGTTACTAATGTGACGAACTGTGTCCTGCGTACAATGTAAAAGTCCGCGTTCAAGTAGAGACAAAATGTTCTGGATGAGAAATAACTACGACCAGAAAGCACGAAAAAGAATTAAAATGTTTAGTGTAAAAAGTCTTTCAACTTTAACATTTTGTATGGTTGTTCACTGTTTAGTTCAGTTGTTTTTCTTCTTCAAAACAGGACTTGTCCAGCCTGCCATTCTCGCCGGTAGTGAAGCAGTACAAGTCGGGTGCCTCATCAGGAGCCCGGATGCAGCAAGCAGTGTACGAGCGAGTGGCACAGGGAACATCTAACCACTTTCCGGAGCTTTTTAGGATGACAGCGCAGTCCTCCTGTCCATCAAAATCGTTAGGCTCTGTGCTTCCCCAGTGCATGAACTCGGCAACTTCATCGATGTTGTTGCACTTCCACTGGCCCTCAACCTCTTGGTCGTCACAGTCTATCCAGACGGACGCCCCGATCTCCTCAGCAGAAAACTTGACGATGAAACCATTCTCCTCCAGTGACCGGGGTGCGGCCATCTCTCCTCCCATCGCCTTGCATGATTCCTTGGCCTTAGCCCAGGGCATCTCCTGGGTGAAACGGTAGCAAGAGCCTTCCCACGTTCTCCATCCGGGCGGGCATCGAAGGGGGCATCTTTCGGCACAGGGATTGTTCTTAAACTGATCGAGGGTGGAGCTGATGAGAATGAGCCCAGAGAGGATGATGAAGAGGTGCACCGAGAACATCTTTTTAGTATTCTGCTTGCAAAGTCTAAATCATCTAATTACGACATTATTTTATCTTTGAGCGTTAGTTCTTCAATGTTGAAAAGTCAATCGAGTCAATTTGATGTAGACCTCTGAATGTTCGTGGTTCACGATCAGTTCTGTTAACGCAACGTTTGTAGTTAGAAATGTTCAGATACGAATGATATCGACATCAATACCAATCGAATTTACATTTTTGGAAAGCAGTGTCTCGTTAAGTAGAGATGAAGCAATCAAACGTCTCGATGACGATTGACGACATGTAACATGCAAGCGATTGTCACTCTATATCTTTCTCGCTCGCTGCTTCGGTAGAAACTGAACTGTGCAACCAGCGATGCCGCTTATTATAAAAGATGCAGACTCGGTATCCGCCCTGCTGCCACGTAGTTGGCTGTAAGCATCTCAACATCCGGTCCCAATTCTAGCATTATCTGCACGACGAGCTTACTCTCACGATTGCACACGACGTAATTATAGATAACACTTCGATCAACAACTCATTGTGAAATACTTACAGAAACCCATCGTCAAGCAGATCGCGTGACACCCCGCATTGTTTATTAATTTTGCCGATCTCATCGTGTCTGTCTGGAAGCACGTTAATAGGCGGTTCCAATGAATAGGCAATTATGTTGAACAAGTCAATGGAATAATAACCAAGCTAGTTTAATAATGTATGATGCTCGAACAAAAAAGGACAACATTCATATTGTCTGGCGTCGCGCTCAACAAGCAAAGCACCATAACGAAATAGAAACCATAGCAACCAAACAGACAGAAGCCAGAAATAGACTGCGGATCACAATGCATTATTACATTATTGCAAAGCCCTCAAAAACATAATAGAAACCATAGCAACAACAGGACAATGCCATAAACAGACCGTATGTCTGCGGTTCAAAATACATCAAATTATCTTATTATTGTTGTTAACTTTTCACAATAATAATGGCAATGGAGCCCACATGTCAAATTGACATTAAGAAAAAAATATTCCAAACAATGTGCTTGTAACATTAATACTCCATCATGCATATAGTCTTAAATCTAACTTCAACTGAATATTGCCGTTTTACGGAGATTAGTTGAACTACACATGTACAAATTTTTCAATGCGGGATCATAAAAAATGTAAAAATTGTTTGGCAAGATATTTCATTTCCTTTAGAAATATTATAGGTTGCAATAGGGTAATATAGTTGGAGAATTGGGATGGGGGTTATAGGGTTTGGAGTAGGGTCAAGAGTTTCTGTTAGGGATCAGGGCTAGGATACGTTTTAAATTACTTTCTTTGTTGTGTTTTATCACCATATTCTTACCTAGCAAACAATGGCCGAATACAAGTCTAAAGCAGTAAATATCACGTGAACATTTTGATTGGTATTAACCTGTTTGATCAAGGAACACTTTTCGTGCTTAATAAGCACATTTTGTGCTTAAACAGCTCTATGAAATTGGCCCCAGAATAAAGAGATTTATTTATGTTTTCAGCCCAAATAAGTGTGCTTTTTTAATATATAAATGTTTATATTTTCCCAATAAGGTAATACATATAATAGTGAATCACATCACATTTATTTTTTAAAAAAGCATGAATGTCATTAAATAAAGAAAATGCAAACGAAGAATCACTTTTTGACTTCTCAAGAGAAAATTCTTTATTCCATTCCTTTGAAAAGGCCAAATAAATACAATTAACAAAGATAAACAGATAATGATTAATGATATGCTTCAAAATATTTGAGTGCAGAAATTTGAACAATTATAGCGCTAGAGCGTGATGATCGTTATAGTGCACTAAATTGATGCTTCTATCTAATGTATACACCTTGTTGTAAGCATGTCAAAATTTGCTTTTCTTTCACGATCGATTATTAAAGATATCTTGAAATTTTGACGAAATAATAGATCTAGGATTTCTGAACCTCATCACGACGGTAGAAAATAATCTCCACCGCTACTTTGTTTTTGGTTTTGTTTTGTTTGGGTTTTTTTTTTTCCCCTTCTTTTCTTTTTTCACCAAATTGAAATAGACTCTATACTTGCAAGGAATTATTTGATACGCGTTGTGAAACAATTTCAAATTTATCCGTATCTATATCTTAACTACATGTATATTAAACTTTTAAACTTTTTGTTTTATTTTAAACTATTAAATCTTAACTGTTAAATGTTTAAAATAATGACAGACCTCCAGTGAAGCCTAGCGCGCATGTGCATGAGCTATACCCGGTCACGTGATAGAAAGTAAAGAAAAATTAATCTCCGCGCCAGGTATAGCATGTGGAGATTGCTTTGATATTGATGGTTATATTTTAGGTCGAAGAATCGAAGTTGAACAAAAATGTATCTCAGTAAACTCACAGCATTAGTGGATGGTTGAGTCAGTGTTATATTTCAGTCCTTTTCCAGTACAATTTGGAAAATATAGTGTATTTTTTCAGTTAGTTCGTTACTAATGTGACGAACTGTGTCCTGCGTACAATGTTAAAGTCCGCGTTCAAGTAGAGACAAAATGTTCTGGATGAGAAGTAATTATGACCAGAAAACACGGACAAAGATCAATAATGTTTGGTGTAGAAGTCGTCCGCCATTTTATGTGGTTGTTCGCTGTTTAGTTGCGGTTTTCTTTCTCAAAACAGGTCTCATCCAGCCTGCCATCCTCGCCGGTAGTGAAGCAGTACATAGGGGGTGCCTCATCAGGAGCCCGAATGCAGCATGCGGAGTGGCGGTCAATACAACGAATATCTAGCCACTCTCTGGCGGTTTTTTTTTATGACAGCGCAGTCCTCTTGTCCATTATGATTGTTAGGTTCTCCGTTCTTCCAGTGCGTGAACGTGTCGCCTTCCTCGATGCTGTTGCACTTCCACTGGTCCTCAACCTCTTGGTCGTCACAGTCTATCCAGACGTACCACTCGCTCTCATCCTCTGTGGCAGAAAAGCTAACGATGAAATCATTCTCCTCCAGTGACCGGGGTTTGGCCATCTCTCCACCCATCGCCTTGCAGGATGTCTTGGCCTCAGCCCAGGGCATCTTCTGGGTGAAACGATAGCAAGAACCTCCCCACATTCTCCATCCGGGAGGGCATCGAGGGGGACACTTTTTAGCGCAGGGATTGTTCTTAAACTGATCGAGGGTGGAGCTGACGAGAATGAGCCCAGAGAGGATGATGAAGAGGTGCACCGAGAACATCTTGATGGTGTTCTTCATGCAAACTCAACAGCACCTCACAACATTATTTTCTCCTCACTGCGTTAGTTTTTCAATTTTGAAAAGTCAATCGAGTCAATTTGATGTAGACCTCTGAATGTTCGTGGTTCACGATCAGTTCTGTTAACGCAACGTTTGTAGTTAGAATTGTTCAGATACGAATGATATCGACATCAATACCAATCGAATTTACTTTTTTTGGAAAGCAGTGTCTCGTAAAGTATAGAGATGAAGCGATCAAACGTCTCGATCTGTGGCGATTGACTTCATGTAACAACCAAGCGATTATCACTCCCTATCTTTCTCGCTCGCTGCTTCGGTAGAAACTGAACTGCGCAACCAGCGATGCCGCTTATTATAAAAGATGCAGACTCGGTATACGCCCTGCCACGTAGTTGGCTGTAAGCATCTCAACATCCGGTCCCAGTTCTAGCATTATTGGTAGGACGAACGATTGCACAGGACATTATTATAAATAATGGTTCGATCGGCAACAAGTAGTGTGTCACTTACAGACACCCTTCTCCAGCAAGATCGCGTGACAAGGTGTTGTTTATTAATTTTGCCGATCTCACAACGCTTTTCTGTTAGCACGTTCATATCCGGTTACAATGAATAGGCAATTGTGTTGAACAAGTCAACCGAATGATGATGCGATGAACAAAAAAGGACAAAATTAATATTTTCTTGCGTCGCGCTAAAAAAAACAAAGCCCAATAATAAAATAGAAAACATAGCAACCAACAGACAGAAGCCAGAAATAGACTGCGGTTCACAATGCATCCAATATTACCTTTTTGCTAAACAACAAAATAGAAACCATAGCAACGGGCGACAAACACTGAGACTATACCTGCGGTTACAACCAATATTACTTCATAGATATTTTTTCACCATATTAAAGATAATATCATACTCTGGTTTTAATTACAAAAAATACAGATTCATGGGCAAAAATATCAAGACAGATACAGTAACAGTCATCTGTAGAAATTTCAGTCCAATACGGTTCCCACTTTTTGAGAAAACGGTGAAAACAGCCACAGTATTTCTTAAGTCTTTTCTATTTTATTTTTGATCTTTGAAAAGATCAAAAAGATTTTCGGTCGTTGTTTAAATAATTTCTGGATAAATACACCATTTCAGGCAGAAAAATGTTAACGGTATGTTTCTACCACCATCATCTTCTTATACCCTGTAAGTTATACGTAAATCTGTGAACATTTCTACTTCGGTTTCTTACCAAAGTATGATACTACCTTCAAATAGAAAATATGCACACTGTACTTTGTCATTATTTTAAAGCATTTTTTAGTTAATCTTTTATATTATTATTATTATAATGGTAATGGCTCCCACATGCCAAAGTGATTATCACAAACACCTTTGTTATAACATAGATATTCCGTCATGCATAGCTTTATTACCGTTTTACTTGAAATATTGAACTATACTGTCAATGGATTGGCAAAAATTGTTCATTTCTTGCAAGAATAAAGGTTGGGTTTGGGTCTTGGGCTCTGGAATACCAGTGGCGGATCTAGCTTTTTGCTAGGGGGGGGGGGGGGGGGGGGTTACCCGGAGTGACATTTTGTAGCCAGGCACTGCGAGGCAGCGGAGCGACCAAGACCGAGGGCGCGAAGTGCCTCGAGGGGGGTGGGGGGTTGTGGTAGGGGTTGTCCCCCCCCCCCTTCTTTGGTAGGGAGCTTTTTCAATTTTCAATTTTTTAGGGAGCCCAAAGGGGGGGGGGTTAAACCCCCTACCCCGCTAAGCAGACATGAACAGTAACACCAATAGTTTTACATCGCAGAGACTAGGGCCTATGATGTATTACTGCCTTTTTGTTCTTCTTCAAAACGCGTTCAGTTTGTTGCCATTATATATAGACCTCTCTATTTTTGTTGTTAGTCGTTGTTAGGTTTATCCAGAGGTCAATTAATTTTCACCACACTCATCGTAAGAAACCAATATTAACGTCCAATGTATAGAGAGCTGCTGTGAACTAGGCAATTTTTAATTACGGCATCGTGTCACGCGCGCTGCCCGAAGACAGTGCCGTATCATCATAGCGGTAAGCTAAGGCAGCGCTAGAAGTAATCACAGGCATTACATGCATCAGTATAATTAGGGTTTACTGAAAATAATTGGTTGTATTTTTTCATTGAAGCTGAAGCTATGTTTTCCTTTTCAAACCAGAGAATGCACTTCCTAACCGCAGTCAAAAACCTCTATTTTGATACCCATTATTTTAGAATGGATTCACGAAATGGAGCCTGAGCCGGAGCCGGGATCTCCTTGTCTTAAAGGTAGTATCATACTGTGGTAAGAAACCAAAAACAGAAATTTTCACAGATTTACGTATAACTTTCAGGGTATGCAGATGGTGCTGGTAGAAACCTACCGTTAAAATTCTTCCGCCTGAAATGGTGTATTTATTCAGAAATTAGTAAAACAACGACCGAAATCTTTTTTATCTTTTAAAAGCTTAAAAAATAAAAGAAAAAAGACTTAAAAACTGCAGAACTGTGGCCGTTTTTCACGATTTTCTCAAAAAGTGGGCACCGTATGGGACTGAAATTTTCACAGATGACTGTGACTGTATCTTCCTTGATATTTCTGCCCATGAATCTGTACTTCTTTGACAAAAACCAAAGTATGATATTACCTTTAAACCCTACTTGACGTGAGAAATCACCCTGAACTATAGATGGCGCTGTTCGTTTTTGTTCGTTTTGTTTTGTTTTATTCCATAGAGTTATATTAAAAAACTAGAGGGCGCACCTCTGATTTGTCGCGTCACGAATTGAAGAATTGGCCGCCATTTTTCTAAGTGGGCAAAAATGGGCATTCATGGGGTCATGTTTACGTTTCGCGTTTGGCTGTGACGTGTGTTTGCATTACGGCTTGAAATGCCCAAAAATTGCGCAGCCTTTGGCTGCAGGAATCGGAGTAATAAGACCAACAACGTTTCAATTCATAAGTGAGTAGTACTGCTTAGTCTAACCTAAATATCATTAAACTTAGTAGATTTTTCATGGAGTAAAGAAGGGGTTAACGTACGTTACTTTAGGTCTATAAAAAGGCTTTAGGAATTTGTGCTGCTATATTTTGTATTTTATTACTTAGTCGACTCTGGATCTGGATTTGGATCTGGATCTAGGTCTGGATGTTTACTTCGGCAAAGCTGGTTCCCGCATCATGTCAGAGGATGAAATCATCCAGGTAACTTCAGGAAATGATCAAATAATGAAAGAAACAGGTCAGATCATCCTTGAAAAGTTGCCACCACCTTCCTCATAGTGTTGCCACTTTATTTACCGGCACAATGAAGCGGAACATCGCATGGACTACCGTATTTCATTCGTTGTAACTAATTCTTTTTTAAACTAACTTCTTTTTACAAATTTATTTTTACTAATTCCAGATGCAAAATTAAAGATAAGATACAAGATCCAAGTTTCAAGATTCAAGTTTCAAGATCCAAGTTTCAAGTTCCAAGTTTCAAGATCCAAGTTTCAAGATCCAAGTTTCAAGTTCCAAGTTTCAAGATCCAAGTTTCAAGATTCAAGATCCAAGATCGACCTTTCAAGATGGAAGATTCTTCAGGGTTACCACCACCAACAAAATGGCCCTTTTCAGGACCACCAAATCATCCCAAAAGAGATTTATATTCAAGTCTGTTGATAACTGCCAAAAGATGAAATCCATTTTCTTTTTTTCAATTTCATTTTTTACCACTCTCCTTCAAGAATACAGGTCCAGATTTCAGGAATGGCGACATGACTCAAGATTCATGATGCAAGATGTCACTAAGATGCAAGATTTAAAGAAATAACTACTAACTAGATTTTACAAAAAATGTATTGTCATTGAAAAGTGAACAAAGAAAAATTGACTGGAGCGGGATTCAAACCGGTGACCTCCTGAATACCATACAGGCGCTCTACCAACTGAGCCTTCCAGCCCTAGGTTGATGGTGTCTCTAATTATCTCTTGTTCATCTCTTGTAGTCTATTATCTTTGTTCATTTGGCAGTGAGAAGGCATGAGAACGAACTTTACCACGAATATTATGAGTGCGAGTACCTGAGCACTTTTCCATGAATGCGAGTATGAGTACGAAAACAGGAATTGACAAAGTTCATCAATGTAAACACATAGGCCTAGTTAATCCTTGTACTGGTGAGCTAAAACAATTACCGGTACATAATTATAAAGTGTCTGTAGTCATGGACATAGAGCTATGTATATGTAAACATTGCTGAGATAACTTATGTACATTTTTAGCTTGTCAAAAAAGTTTGTTCTTTCCCAGTGTGTTGATCTTTCATATACTGTTTCGACTTGTTAAACTAATTAACTGTGAAGAGCAAGTAATACTGTAAATAATTAGCTGTTTCGCAGTTCAGATAAAGGTGCACTTGCTTTTTGGCGAAGTGCTGCGAAGCAGTGCGAGTTAATATACCGACTTCCGTCTGTCCGTCCGTACGTCATTTTGGCCACTCCAGAAGCATATTAGTTTGTCACAATTTATTTATTTAAATGTTTATATAAAAACTGGTTTTTGTCAAAGAAATGCAGGTATTCGTGGGCAAAAATATCAAGAAAGAAACAGCAACAGTCATCTGTGAAAATTTCCAGTGTCATAAGGTGACTACTTTTGGAGAAAACAGTGGAAAAAATGCACACAGTATTAATTTTTAATATATTGATTCAGAACTTGCAGAAAAGTCGAAAATCTCAAGTTTCCGTATTGTGTCAAGTTTGTGGCTGATTTAATTACTTGGATCCATAGTTGTAATCGAGTACAACAAATACCGGTTACGCCTCAGTTCAATCCCACATTTCTCTAAACTATCATGCACGTGACCCAAGATATAAAAACCCGATACCCTCCTTGTTTCAGATTAAGACTGACAATTAAAGAAACGATATTATCGACGCGCAATCGAGTTATGACCGGCCCTCGGCTTGAAAAGTGGCATATCCTAAACTAAAGCTGAATTCGAGTGTAAAGGGGCAGTTTTAATGTAAAGGATTTTTTGTCAATTATTGCAATTTTTTTCAAATTGCACGAGTTTATTTCAAAAACAAACTATTGATGAGTAGCATTCATGACGATAAGGCCGAAACTCCCAAAAAGATTGGAGAAAATCGACTTTTAGTAATGCGTTTTCTGAGCGCACTGTGTAAAAGAATAAGCACATCCGGGCATTTTACACGGTTTTGCCCACTTAGAGACGCCATCTTTGATTCCCCGTGTGTTGCCGAGAGCGCGTCACACACGGCACGGTGAGTGCGCACTCTAGTTTTCTTAATATAACTCTATGTTTTATTCTCAACTCTCGACTATGGAGGGCGCTGTATTACTTTCAGCTACCATCACATTTTTTGACAATTTGCTTACGTGTTAAATATTTATTATCATCTGAACAACCTGTGGTAAAAACGTGGTTAAAAGCTTACCAAGGTATGTAAGTTGTAAAATAACATGTACTTCTCTAACTATCTGTATCTGACACTAGTTTCGAATTCAATTGAAGTTGTAATTCATTGCAAAATAACACTTTTCAATGCATGTACATGTATGCAAGTTCAACAAATCAATATTTATAAACGTAGCCGCAGTAAACACTGTGCCACATGTCATAGTCAGTGCGGCATTATTCATTAACTTGAGGTTTACTCAAATTATTTGGTTATGTTAGTGTGAAATTAAAGGTTAACAGATTTCTTTCGATTTTCCTTTGGGTATTCCTGCAGTTGCAGCTACCTAAAATATTGATTGAATTTTCATGAGTTGTTCAATACTGTAGATCAGCGCGGACATCCGCGTCCTACTTTCAATCTCATAGGCCTAACTTGATAACCGATGAAAACTAACGTGTAGATGGCGCAAGCTACAGACAAATCACGGACAGACAGTCCGTCGTTGAGAAATTCTGAATATGTTTGTCAAGAAGCAGAAATCGTGTTCTGTACGACATTCATTGTCGAGTCATAGTTTTTCCTCAGATAATAATCCTTCTTTGATGTAGCGTACGTATACTAAGATTAAACAATTCTTGCAGCTTTTTGTCTTAAAACCCATACAACTTGCTGCTTTGTTTTCAATCGCTCCAAGGTTGGCGAGTTGGAATTACGTCACTCCGGGCTGATCTATAGAATTAGCCTTATCGCAAATACCGCCTGGTTGATTTTGGACAATAGTCGAAAGGCACTGTGGGAAGGGAAAAGGGACAAAATATGCCCCTTTTTCCTCCCCATGGTGCCTTTCCACCATTGTCCAAAATCAACCAGGCGGTATTTGCGATAAGGCTTATAGTTAAATGTGTGAACATGGTGAATGTGTACCTACATGTACCGGTACATGTAGGTGGTTGCAGCTACGGGAACAAATTCCTTTGATTTCCTTTCAGGCTCATCAAGCCATTCTGCTCATTTTTTTCAGAGAGGCTTCCTTAGCCTTACCTTATCCGTAAAGGTACAATACAGGATTGAATGCATGTACCCAAACACAAACGTTCACAGATTTAGGAATAACTTTCAGGGAAAAAGATGTTATTGGTCGGAAATATATTGTTAAAATATTTCTGCCTGAAATGTGTATTTATCCAGAAATTAGTCAAAACAAAGACCAAAAACAGTTTTGATCTCGGGGTAAGATCAAAACGATTCTTTATGTTTTATAAAGAAAAAACTAAGTTGGGTTTTCTCTATTTTCTCGTGACTCGGATGTCGGATTGAGCTCAAATTTTCATAGGTTTATCATTTCATGTACATGCTGGATCAGACAAAGTTTGAGTGCTGTTCTGTGACCTTTACCAATCATGTATTATACCTTTAATCTAATCAGTAATAAATCATTTTCTTTTTCTGTAGGATTGAAGACGTTACCACATCTTTACTTGAATGATAGAGGCTGAATAGAATTGAATCTTCCACGGACATTGTGTTTAGATGCAGCATTAGTCTAGGCATGCATCTGACGCTGGAGACGTAGCTTTGCTTCGTTGAGTCTACATATATCTTGCCGAGCGTAGAAGTTCACAGACAATGGCAATGGCCATGGAACCAAAGGACGTGGTGTCGGTGGTGGCGACACTGTCAACTATCGGTCTCTTCCTAACTGGCATGTAAGTAGGCCTATCTATTACGTTGACCAGGCAATATGCAAACTATTGTGCGGTCAATAGTCGAACTATTGCCTAGTCAATTTTCAAACTATGTATAGCACGGTCAATATTCAAACTATTGCCTTGTCAATATTCAAACTATTGCCCAGTCAGTGTTTAAACTATTGCCCGGTCAATATGATTTGTGGGGTTCTGTGGCCTAGTGGTCTGGCGTGTCGAACCCAAAGTCTTGTGGTCAATCTACAGATTGTGGGTTCGAATCCAGCCATGGGTTAATGGTGCTTGCGTCCTTGAGCAAGATGCTTTGTCACATATTGCTCCTCTTCACCCAGGTGTAAATGGGTACCTGTGAGCACGTGAGGGTAGAGATGGCTTTGTGGTTTGATTAGCCTCTGTGCGCCCTATGGTTGCCAGTATGGGGCTGTGCTCCCCAGGGAGTTGAGATGGTTTCAGGAATGTAAATTATGGCCCGATGACCAGGGATAATAATGTACAGCGCTTTGATCTTCTTGTAAAGTCGCTTTATAAATGCCCGTTATTATTATTATTATTATTAATATCCAAACTATTGCCTAGTCAATTTTCAAACTATTGCCCGGTCTATATTCAAACTATTGCCTGGTCAATATTCAAACTATTGGCCAGTCAGTGTTTGGACTATTGCCCGGTCAATATCCAAATTGTTGCAATGTCAATTTTGAAACTATTGTCCGGTCAGTAAACTTACTCAGTATTCAAACTATTGCCCAGACAATGTTCAAACTATTGCCTAGTCAATATCCAAACTATTGCCAATTGTCAAACTATTGCCTGGTAGGCTTGGGCGGTTTCACGGTAATACCGAGTAGTTACGGTATTTTTTTAATACCGAGCAATACCGAGTGTTGTTTTCAAAATACCGAAATACCGACCAACTCGGTTTTCAGTTCCGATACCGCGATCATCAATCCAATCTTGTGTGACCACAAACATTTTTAGTCATTGCCACTATACACAGTGCCGATCGTGAACAGAAAGACAAAATTACAAGGGCAACATTCTTATCTGGATATTTATAAGACGTACTGGTGAACTAATTGTGTTGTGACACATGATACTTTTAACAGCCAGACTTGCCAATCATTCTGTTGGGCCTCTCTCGATGTTTTCCCGACTGTGGTTTCCCATTCTGAGACAGTACAGAACTTTTACTATCTTTGGTGCTGACCATAAACACATCACTACTAGGCACTACCATTACCGAAAATGCGGGGAATCGTTCTTTTGTTAATTCAGATACAAAACAAAGATTTAGAAGTAGCTTTGGCAAAAGATCCCGTAGGGATTGAAACAATGTCAGACCCTTCTACTATAAGCAACGTAAAGCCATATTTACACATGTTTGAGATAAAAACACAACACGTGTTTGTAGCTTAGCAGTCAGCACCCCTTGTATAGCTAATGGTATGGCCCAAGGAGAGGGAGAGGCGCTGGTAACATTTCCTGTATTGTCACTTAGTTAGTGCACTACACGTGGCTGACGGGTACCAATTATTGTGTGCAAGAGATCGGTGTGAGTTGTGTGTGGCCGGAAGTGGGGATGCGTGCGTTATTCGATGGGAAATTTTATCATGTTTAAAGATGGAGAATAACGATTTGTGAAAAAATGAAACAAATACAAATCCTTGTTAATAAGACATATACATGTAAGAACCTTCTCATAATATTCAATGGGGCTGTTGTTTTTTTCATTATTCAGTAATATTGGAAATAAAATTTGATAGTAATTGTAAATTCTCGGGACTATTTACCCAAACTGGCCGTGGGTGGCGCTATTTAAATTCATGTCAATGTGTGACGTAGTAGAGGGGATACGGTCCACGAACGAATCCCCTCGGTGCGCGGGAGTTGTATGGGATTTCCAATGAGTTTTGTGTACATGCGGTTTTTGTATGCTAAAACTGTCCGAATCACTGCCCGAATGATCATTAATATCCGATTGGTACATTGATTCTTCATCGATGCTGTATTCCTACCAAGGACGGTCGCCATATGTATCATCTTCAACCATTTTACTTTCGAAATGATTGGAGTGCATGTATTGCGTGTGGGAATGTAATATGCAACACACTGTGTATAAATATTCATAAGGAAAGCGAATCCCCTCTTCTACGTCACCAACTTGAGGAAAAGATGAATATTCATGATATGTAAATGAACCAAAAACGGGCAAAGTCGAGAGAAAATTTATCATTCTTGGCGAATGTGGAACGGTAAAAGGTGGCTTAAAATTCACATCAAGAAACTTCAAAAAGTGAGAGTTTATTATATGTTTACCTTAATTGGAGCTAGGTGAACACAATTTTACGTGAACATCTTATTTTTCGAAATCGTTGGAGCCCAGCTTTAAGATGCTGCACGCGGTGGTTTGGCAAAAACAACAAACGAAGAATATAGCTCCTACAACATGAACTACTACCATAAAGAACAAGAGACAACTGTCACAAAATATACACTAGAAACCCTTGGAATATATAAGGAAATACTGGTTAAGAAACATCAAAAAGTAAGTCTTTATTTTTGACGGAACAAATTGACACAATCAGAGGGAAATACACCGGTCGGAAATTCATAATACTTGGAACCACGATCCTGTTTATTTACAGTCATGCGCGACTTTTTTGATGACGTAATAGCCCTGTCCAAAAAAGTCCACGGTAATACCGAATACCGCGGTATTTTTCTCACGGTATACCGACTACTTGAAAATTGAATACCGCCCAAGCCTATTGCCTGGTCTATATTCAAACTATTGCCCGGTCAGTATTCAAACTACATGTATAGCCCAGTCAGTATTCTAACCATATCACAGGGCTGTTCCATGCTAATGGACCAAAATAAAGTGTCGGCTGAACTCATTCGATGACATGTATGTTTTGAATGACTTTAAACACATTTTTTAAAAGACTGTACTATTGTTTAATTATTGCATTGAGATTATCAAGATTAACTAATTCTTTAAAGTAATGACAAAGTACAGTGTGTGTATTTTGTATTTAAACAGAGATGTTCAACCACAAATTCAGGTTGAAATCGTGACATTGTAATACACATGCATTTGCAGTAGTTCAAGCACTTTCTTTCAACTGACATTTGAATAATATCATTGTTATACTGACAGGTAGTTATTAGGTCAATAAACATTTAAAGATACAATTTACATGATTGGTAAAGGTCACAGGACTGCATTCATACTTTGTCTGATCAAACATGTACATCTGAGTCACGAGAAAATAGCGAAAACCCGACTTGATTTTTCTTCTAAAACATGAAGAATAGTTTACTTTTTGTTTGTTCCAAAAATCGTTCGGATAAACCATCTTTGGAAAAGACACTAAATCTTGATTTGCTTGAAAAACTCAGCATCTGATGAACCAAGATTTCCCATGGTGACTGTTTGCACTGTTTACGAACTGTTGAGTCAATTTTCTGTCTCAAACTCAATATTTTTTATGGAGGCCTTGCAAATCCTTGTATATGCTCCCTTTAAAGGGTACCTGAAATAAAAACTCATATGAAGTTAAATAAATCTGTATTGTCATAAAACTCAATATGTATATCATTGTTTGCGCATAATTTAGCACCCGACTTTGCGCGACGAAAAACTTTGCTACATCACCGGCAGAATGCCACATAGTATACAAGTCGCAAAACTACCGACCCCACGTTTTTGTTCAAATCGTTTGTTCAAATCGAAGAGCAAAATCCTACATACAATGTGCACGAGCCAGCAAGAGCTACTGCGGTGCGAGCCTACTTATTCTGCCGATGACGTCACAAGCATTGTTGCGTGGATCAGTTCCGAGGGTGGTTTTTTTTTGGGGGGGGCGGGGCATACATGTACTGATTTTCTAACTTTGGGACTAAAATGAAGCAATTACATAAAAATTAGAATTTATATAGTCATTGAAAAGTGAACAAAGAAAAAATTTGTTCACTTTTCAATGACTTAAAATAACTCAGTCAGTTTCCCTTGTGGTTATTTCACGAATATAATTTATATAGTCATTAATTATGCATTAAGCAATAATCTGAAAGCCCTATTTCAGGTAACCTTTAAGAACCTTTTTCGCCATTTAGCATGTTTTAGGATGAAATGGGGATATGAGTTATTATGTATGTAACATTAACCTGCACAGTACAGGACCCAAACAGAAATGTTCACAGATTTACATATAACTTACATGTACGTAGAAACTGTACATGTATTTATTTATATTTAAGTTTGTCAAACAAAGACTGAAAACAGTTTTGATCTCGGGGTAAGATCAAAACCATTCATTAAAAAAAAAATTGAGTTGGGTTTTCGCTGTTTTCTTGTGACTCAGATAACTCAAATATTCATAGGTTTATTATTTCATGTACATGTACATGCTGGATCAGACAAAGTGTGAGTGCTGTCCTGTGACCTTTACCAATCATACCTCTCATATGCATGTGAAGAGATAGATCTGCATTATCAAGCCAACCACAATCTCTGAGTTCCGAACACAGCTGGCTCTATTGTGTATGAGACCACCTGGAAATTGTCTGTCTTTTGTGTGGCCCTATACAACAATCCCCGGCTGAAGGGGTTACAAAATTAATAACTCTTTTTTTTTCCTTAGGGCCATCGCATATGAATGAAACTTCCCACCTACGTTGTGCATTAATGGTATTATTACATCATCTCTGCATGACCGTGCATGGCAAAATGAGGCATAACTCACTCATTGTTTGTTTGGTTTTATTCCTCTTTCAGTCAGATCTGTATGAAGATCAAACGTCAGGGCAACACCAAAAATGTCTCCGTCTTTCCATTCCTGGCCAGTGAAATTAGGTAAGAGTGATTAAATTGTTCGCAACCATACAGTGTCACAGTGTGATTATAAATCATTTGCCTTTTATAGTAGAGGTAAATAAATAATCGATTTGTTGTTTGGAACCTGCCCCACTCTGAATGTCAGCGACTCGCCCCTAGTCTCCTTGGTACATGTATTTCAGTCGCTCGTCCGTCCTACATTTCGGCAGTTCATCAGCCGCACATCCATCCTATATTCCGACAATTCATCAGCCGCTTGTCCATCCTAACTGTACATTCCGCCAATTCTTAAGCCACTCATCAGTCCTATATTCCGGCAGTTCGTCATCCGCTCATCAGTCCTATATTCCGGCAGTTCCTCAGCCGCTCTTCCATCCTACATTCTGGCAGTTCCTCAGCTGCTCCTCCGTCCTACATTCTGGCAGTTCATCAGCCGCTTGTCCATCCTACATTCTGGCAGTTCATCAGCCGCTCGCACGTCCTACATTCTGGCAGTTCGTCAGCCGCTCGCACGTCCTACATTCTGGCAGTTCATCAGCCGCTCGTCCGTCCTACATTCCGGCATTTCATCAGCTGCTCGCACGTCCTACATTCTGGCAGTTCATCAGCCGCTCGTCCGTCCTACATTCTGGCAGTTCATCAGCCATTTGCACGTCCTACATTCTGGCAGTTCCTCAGCTGTTTGTCCGTCCTACATTCCGGCAGTTCCTCAGCTGCTCGTCTGTCCTATATTCTGGCAGTTCATCAGCCATTCGCACGTCCTACACTCTGGCAGTTCCTCAGCCGCTGACGAACTGCCCGACTGTAGGACAGAGGGGCTGATGAACTGCCAGAATGTAGGACAGAGGTGCTATTGAACTGCTGAAATGTATTATGGACGAGCAGCTGAAGAACTTCCAGAATGAAGAACGAACAAGTAGCTGGCAAACTGCCAGAATGTAGGACTGACCAGCAGCTGACGAACTGCCAGAATGTAGCATGGACGAGCAGCTGACGAACTGCCAGAATGTAGGACGTGCAAGCATCAGCCACTCGTCCATTTTATTTCTGGCAGCTCGTCAGCTGCTCGTCTGTCCTACATTCTGGCAGTCCGTCGGACGCTCGTCCGCCCTACATTCCGACAGTTCGTCAACTGCTCGTCAATCCTACATTCCGGCAGTTCATCAACTGCTCGTCTGTCCTACATTCTGACAGTTCATTAACTGCTCGTCAATCCTACATTCCGGCAGTTCGTCAACTGCTTGTCTGTCCTACATTCCGACAGTTCGTCAACTGCTCGTCTGTCCTACATTCGGCAGTTCATCAACTGCTCGTCCATCCTACATTCTGACAGTTTGTCAACTCTCGTATGACCTACATTCCGGCAGTCCGTCGGACGCTCGTCCATCCTACATTCTGACAGTTCATCAACTGCTCGTCTGTCCTACATTCTGACAGTTCATCAACTGCTCGTCTGTCCTACATTCTGACAGTTCATCAACTGCTCGTCAATCCTACATTCCGGCAGTTCGTCAACTGCTCGTCTGTCCTACATTCCGACAGTTCGTCAACTGCTCGTCTGTCCTACATTCCGGCAGTTCATCAACTGCTCGTCCATCCTACATTCCGACAGTTTGTCAACTCTCGTCTGACCTACATTCCGGCAGTTCGTTGGACGCTCTTCTGTCCTACATGTACATTCTGGCAGTTTGTCAGTATTACGGACGAGCAGCTGACGAACTGCCAGAATGTAGGACGGACGAGCAGTTGACGAACTGTCGGAATATAGGACAGACGAGCAGTTGACGAAGTGTCGGAATGTAGGACGGATGAGCATCCGACGGACTGCCGGAATGTATTGTAGGTCAGACGAGCAGTTGACGAACTGTCGGAAAGTAGGATGGACGGGCAGCTGACGATCTGCCAGAATGTAGGACGTGCAAGCATCAGCCACTCGTCCATTTTATTTCAGGCAGCTCGTCAGCTGCTCGTCCGTCCTACATTCTGACAGTTCGTCAACTGCTCGTCCGTTCTACATTTCGACAGTTCGTCAACTGCTTGTCTGACCTACTTTCTGGCAGTTCCTCAGCTGCTCGGCTGTCCTACATTCTGACAGTTCATCAACTGCTCGTCCATCCTACATTCCGACAGTTCGTCAACTGCTCGTCCGTCCTACATTCCGACAGTTCGTCAACTGCTCGTCTGACCTACATTCCGGCAGTCCAACGGACGCTCGTCCATCCTACATTCTGACAGTTCATCAACTGCTCGTCTGTCCTACATTCTGACAGTTCGTCAACTGCTCGTCTGTCCTACATTCCGACAGTTCGTCAACTGCTCGTCTGTCCTACATTCCGACAGTTCGTCAACTGCTCGTCTGTCCTACATTCTGACAGTTCATCAACTGCTCGTCAATCCTACATTCCGGCAGTTCGTCAACTGCTCGTCTGTCCTACATTCCGACAGTTCGTCAACTGCTCGTCTGTCCTACATTCCGGCAGTTCATCAACTGCTCGTCCATCCTACATTCCGACAGTTTGTCAACTCTCGTCTGACCTACATTCCGGCAGTTCGTTGGACGCTCTTCTGTCCTACATGTACATTCTGGGAGTTTGTCAGTATTACGGACGAGCAGCTAACGAACTGCCAGAATGTAGGACGGACGAGCAGTTGACGAACTGTCGGAATATAGGACAGACGAGCAGTTGACGAACTGTCGGAATGTAGGACGGATGAGCGTCCGACGGACTGCCAGAATGTTTTGTAGGTCAAGGTCAGACGAGCAGTTGACGAACTGTCGGAAAGTAGGATGGACG
>OZ020255.1:8371092-8777129 GCA_963971285.1 Astropecten irregularis
ATGTAGGACGTGCAAGCATCAGCCACTCGTCCATTTTATTTCTGGCAGCTCGTTTGCTGCTCGTCCGTCCTACATTCTGGCAGTTTGTCAACTGCTCGTCCGTCCTACATTCCGACAGTTCGTCAACTGCTCGTCTGACCTACATTCCAGCAGTTCCTCAGCTGCTCGTCTGTCCTACATTCCGTCAGTTCGTCAACTGCTCGTCCGTCCTACATTCCGACAGTTCGTCAACTGCTCGTCCGTCCTATATTCCGACATTTCGTCAACTGCTCGTCTGTCTTACATTCCGGCAGTTTGTCAACTGCTCGTCCATCCTACATTCCGACAGTTTGTCAACTGCTCGCCTGACCTACATTCCGGCAGTCTGTTGGACGCTCATCCGTCCTACATTCTGACATTTCGTCAACTGCTTGTCTGTCCTACATTCCAGCAGTCCGTGGGACGCTTGTCCGTCCTACATTCCGACAGTTCGTTAACTGCTCGTCCATCCTACTTTCCGACAGTTCGACAACTGCTCGTCTGACCTACATTCCGGCAGTCCATCGGACGCTCGTCCATCCTACATTCTGACAGTTCATCAACTGCTCGTCTGTCCTACATTCTGACAGTTCGTCAACTGCTCGTCTGTCCTACATTCCGACAGTTCGTCAACTGCTCGTCTGTCCTACATTCTGACAGTTCATCAACTGCTCGTCAATCCTACATTCCGGCAGTTCGTCAACTGCTCGTCTGTCCTACATTCCGACAGTTCGTCAACTGCTCGTCTGTCCTACATTCTGGCAGTTCATCAACTGCTCGTCCATCCTACATTCCGACAGTTTGTCAATTCTCGTCTGACCTACATTCCGGCAGTTCGTTGGACGCTCTTCTGTCCTACATGTACATTCTGGCAGTTTGTCAGTATTATGGACGAGCAGCTGACGAACTGCCAGAATGTAGGACGGACGAGCAGTTGACGAACTGTCGGAATATAGGACAGACGAGCAGTTGACGAACTGTTGGAATGTAGGACGGATGAGCGTCCGACGGACTGCCGGAATTTATTGTAGGTCAGACGAGCAGTTGACGAACTGTCGGAAAGTAGGATGGACGGGCAGCTGACGATCTGCCAGAATGTAGGACGTGCAAGCATCAGCCACTCGTCCATTTTATTTCAGGCAGCTCGTCAGCATCTCGTCCGTCCTACATTCTGACAGTTCGTCAACTGCTCGTCCGTTCTACATTCCGACAGTTCGTCAACTGCTTGTCTGACCTACTTTCTGGCAGTTCCTCAGCTGCTCGTCTGTCCTACATTCTGACAGTTCATCAACTGCTCGTCCATCCTACATTCCGACAGTTCGTCAACTGCTCGTCCGTCCTACATTCCGATTGTTCGTCAACTGCTCGTCTGACCTACATTCCGGCAGTCCGTCGGACGCTCGTCCGTCCTATATTCAGACAGTTTGTCAACTGCTCGTCTGTCTTACATTCCGGCAGTTCGTCAACTGCTCGTCTGTCCTACTTTCCGACAGTTCGTCAACTGCTCGTCTGACCTACATTCCGGCAGTCCGTCGGACGCTCATCCATCCTACATTCCGACAGTTCGTCAACTGCTCGTCCGTCCTACATTCCGACAGTTCATCAACTGCTCGTCTGACCTACATTTTGGCAGTCCGTGGGATGCTTGTCCGTCCTACATTCCGACAGTTCGTCAACTGCTCATCTGCCGTACATTCCGGCAGTTCATTTGAAGCTCGTCCGTCCTACATGTACATTCTGGCAGTTTTTCAGTATTACGGACGTGCAGCTGACAAGCTTCCAGAATGTAGTACTGAGCAGCAGCTGACGAACTTCCAGAATATAGGACTGACCAGCAGCTGATGAACTGCCAGAATGTAGGACTGACCAGCGGCTGATGAACTGCCAGAATGTAGGACGGACGAGCAGCTGATGATCTGCCAGAATGTAGGACGGACGAGCGGCTAATGAACTGCCAGAATGTAGGACTGACCAGCGGCTGATGATCTGCCAGCATGTAGGACGGACGAGCGGCTAATGAACTGCCGGAATGTTGGACGGACAAGCAGCTAATGAACTGCCGGAATGTAGGACGTGCAAGCATCAGCCACTCGTCCATTTTATTTCTGGCAGCTCGTTTGCTGCTCGTCCGTCCTACATTCTGGCAGTTTGTCAACTGCTCGTCCGTCCTACATTCCGACAGTTCGTCAACTGCTCGTCTGACCTACATTCCAGCAGTTCCTCAGCTGCTCGTCTGTCCTACATTCCGTCAGTTCGTCAACTGCTCGTCCGTCCTACATTCCGACAGTTCGTCAACTGCTCGTCCGTCCTATATTCCGACATTTCGTCAACTGCTCGTCTGTCTTACATTCCGGCAGTTTGTCAACTGCTCGTCCATCCTACATTCCGACAGTTTGTCAACTGCTCGTCTGTCCTACTTTCCGACAGTTTGCCAACTGCTCGCCTGACCTACATTCCGGCAGTCTGTCGGACGCTCATCCGTCCTACATTCTGACATTTCGTCAACTGCTTGTCTGTCCTACATTCCAGCAGTCCGTGGGACGCTTGTCCGTCCTACATTCCGACAGTTCGTTAACTGCTCGTCCATCCTACTTTCCGACAGTTCGACAACTGCTCGTCTGACCTACATTCCGGCAGTCCATCGGACGCTCGTCCATCCTACATTCTGACAGTTCATCAACTGCTCGTCTGTCCTACATTCTGACAGTTCGTCAACTGCTCGTCTGTCCTACATTCCGACAGTTCGTCAACTGCTCGTCTGTCCTACATTCTGACAGTTCATCAACTGCTCGTCAATCCTACATTCCGGCAGTTCGTCAACTGCTCGTCTGTCCTACATTCCGACAGTTCGTCAACTGCTCGTCTGTCCTACATTCTGGCAGTTCATCAACTGCTCGTCCATCCTACATTCCGACAGTTTGTCAATTCTCGTCTGACCTACATTCCGGCAGTTCGTTGGACGCTCTTCTGTCCTACATGTACATTCTGGCAGTTTGTCAGTATTATGGACGAGCAGCTGACGAACTGCCAGAATGTAGGACGGACGAGCAGTTGACGAACTGTCGGAATATAGGACAGACGAGCAGTTGACGAACTGTCGGAATGTAGGACGGATGAGCGTCCGACGGACTGCCGGAATTTATTGTAGGTCAGACGAGCAGTTGACGAACTGTCGGAAAGTAGGATGGACGGGCAGCTGACGATCTGCCAGAATGTAGGACGTGCAAGCATCAGCCACTCGTCCATTTTATTTCAGGCAGCTCGTCAGCATCTCGTCCGTCCTACATTCTGACAGTTCGTCAACTGCTCGTCCGTTCTACATTCCGACAGTTCGTCAACTGCTTGTCTGACCTACTTTCTGGCAGTTCCTCAGCTGCTCGTCTGTCCTACATTCTGACAGTTCATCAACTGCTCGTCCATCCTACATTCCGACAGTTCGTCAACTGCTCGTCCGTCCTACATTCCGATTGTTCGTCAACTGCTCGTCTAACCTACATTCCGGCAGTCCGTCGGACGCTCGTCCGTCCTATATTCAGACAGTTTGTCAACTGCTCGTCTGTCTTACATTCCGGCAGTTCGTCAACTGCTCGTCTGTCCTACTTTCCGACAGTTCGTCAACTGCTCGTCTGACCTACATTCCGGCAGTCCGTCGGACGCTCATCCGTCCTACATTCCGACAGTTCGTCAACTACTCGTCTGTTCTACAATGGCAGTCCATCGGATGCTCGTCCGTCCTACATTCCGACAGTTCGTCAACTGCTCGTCTGTCTTACATTCCGGCAGTCCGTCGGACGCTCTTCCGTCCTACATTCCCACAGTTTGTCAACTGCACGTCTATCATACATTCCGGCAGTTCATCAACTGCTCGTCCATCCTACGTTCCGACAGTTCGTCAACTGCTCGTCCGTCCTACATTCCGATTGTTCGTCAACTGCTCGTCTGACCTACATTCCGGCAGTCCGTCGGACGCTCGTCCGTCCTATATTCAGACAGTTTGTCAACTGCTCGTCTGTCTTACATTCCGGCAGTTCGTCAACTGCTCGTCTGTCCTACTTTCCGACAGTTCGTCAACTGCTCGTCTGACCTACATTCCGGCAGTCCGTCGGACGCTCATCCGTCCTACATTCCGTCAGTTCGTCAACTGCTTGTCTGTCCTACACTCCGACAGTTCTTCAACTGCTCGTCCGTCCTATATTCCGACAGTTCGTCAACTGCTCGTCTGTCTTACATTCCGGCAGTTCGTCAACTGCTCGTCCGTCCTACATTCCGGCAGTTCGTCAACTGCTCGTCCGTCCTACATTCCGACAGTTTGTCAACTGCTCGTCTGTCCTACTTTCCGACAGTTTGCCAACTGCACGTCTGACCTACATTCCGGCAGTCTGTCGGACGCTCATCGATCCTACATTCTGACATTTCGTCAACTGCTTGTCTGTCCTACATTCCAGCAGTCCGTGGGACGCTTGTCCGTCCTACATTCCGACAGTTCGTCAACTGCTCGTCCATCCTACTTTCCGACAGTTCGTCAACTGCTTGTCTGTCTACATTCTGGCAGTTCGTCAGTCGCTCGTCCGTCCTACATTCCGACAGTTTGTCAGCTGCTTGTCCGTCCTACATTATGGCAGTTCAACAGCCACTCGTTTGTCCTACATTCCAGCAGTTCGTCACCTGCTTGTTTGTCCTACATTATTCATGTACATTCCGGCAATTAGTCAGCCTCACGTCCATCCTACAATCTGGCAGTTTGTCGGGTGCTCATCTGTCCTACATTCCGGCAGTTTATCAGCCGCTCGCACGTCCTACATTCTGGCAGTTCCTCAGCCACTCTCATGTCCTACATTCCGGCAGTTTGTCAACTGTTCGTCCGTCCTACATTCTGGCAGTTCATCAACTGCTCGTCTGTCCTACATTCTGGCAGTTCCTCAGTTGCTCGTCCGTCCTATATTCTGGCAGTTCATCAACTGCTCGTCTGTCCTATATTTTGGCAGTTCATCAACTGCTCGTCTGTCCTACCTTCTGGCAGTTCCTCAACTGCTCGTCTGTCCTACATTCTGGCAGTTCATCAACTGCTCGTCCTTCCTATATTCTGGCAGTTCATCAGCTGCTCGTCCATCCTACATTCTGGCAGTTCGTCAGCTGCTCGTTCGTCCTACATTCTGGCAGTTCGTCAACTGCTCATCCATCCTACATTCCGACAATTCATCAGTCGCTCGTCTGTGCTGCATTCCGGCACTCCGTCAGCCGCTTGCACATTGTACATTCTATCAGTTCATCAGCTGCTCATTGGTCCTACATTCTGGCAGTTCCCCAGTTGCTCGTCCGTCCTACCTTACAGCATTTCGTCAGCTGCTTGTCCGTCCTACATTCCGGGAGTTTGTCAGTCGCTCATCCGTCCTATATTCTGGCAGTTCATCAGCTGCTCGTCCGTCCTATATTCTGGCAGTTCATCATCCACTCGTCCGTCCCACATTCTGGCAGGGCATCAGCTGCTCGTCCGTCCTACATTCCGGCAGTTCATCAGCCGCTCCTACGTCCTACATTCTGGCAGTTCGTCAGCTGCTCATCTGTCCTATATTCCGGCAGTTCGTCAGCTGCTCGTCCGTCCTACATTCTGGCAGTTCGTCAGCTGCTCGTCCGTCCTATATTCCGGCAGTTTGTCAACTGCTCGTCCGTCCTACATTCTGGCAGTTCATCAGCTGCTGGTCCATCCTATATTCTGGCAGTTCATCAGCTGCTTGTCCATCATATATTCTGGCAGTTCATCAACTGCTCGTCCGTCCTATATTCTGGCAGTTCATCAGCTGCTCGTCTGTCCTACATTCTAGCAGTTCATCAACTGCTCGTCCGTCCTACATTTTGGCAGTTCATCAGCCACTCGTGCTTCCTACATTCTGGCAGTTTGTCAGCCGCTTGTAAGTCCGACATTCCAACAGTTCATCAGCTTCTCGTCCGTCCTACATTCCGGCAATTCATCAGCTTCTTGTCTGTCCTATATTCTGGCAGTTCATCGGCTGCTGGTCCGTCCTACATTCCGGCAGTTCATCAACTGCTCGTCTGTCCTACATTTCTGCAGTTCATCAACCGCTCGTCCGTCCTATATTCTGGCAGTTCATCAACCGCTCGTCCGTCCTATATTCTGGCAGTTCATCAACTACTCGTCCGTCCTATATTCTGGCAGTTCATCAACTGCTCGTCTGTCCTATATTCTGGCAGTTCATGGGCCGCTCGTCCATCCTACATTCCGGCAGTTCGTCAGGTATACATCCCTCCTACAATCCGGCAGTTTGTCAGCTGCTCGTCCGCCGTACATTCGGAAAGTTCGTCAGCTGCTCGTCTGTCCTACATTCCGGCAGTTCATCAGCTGCTCGTCCGTCCTACATTCTGGCAGTTCGTCAGCTGCTCGTTTGTCCTACATTTTGGCAGTTCATCAACCGCTCGTCCGTCCTATATTCTGGCAGTTCATAAACTGCTCGTCTGTCCTATATTCTGGCAGTTCATGGGCTGTTCGTCTGTCCTACATTCCGGCAGTTCCTCAGGTACACATCCCTCCTACATTCCAGCAGTTTGTCAGCTGCTCGTCCGTCGCTCGTCCGACAGTTCGTCAGCTGCTCGTCTGTCCTACATTCCGGCAGTTCATCAGCTGCTCGTCCGTCCTACATTCTGGCAGTTCGTCAGCTGCTCGTCCGTCCTACATTCTGGCAGTTCATCAACTGCTCGTCTGACCTACATTCTGTCAGTTCATCAGCTGCTCCTATCTCCTACATTCTGGCAGTTCATCAACTGCTCGTCTGACCTACATTCTGGCATTTCGTCAGCTGCTCCTCTCTCCTACATTCTGGCATTTCGTCAGCTGCTCGTCTGTTCTACATTCCGGCAGTTCATCAGCTGCTCGTCCATCCTACATTCTGACAGTTCGTCATCTGCTCGTCCGTCCTATATTCTGGCAGTTCCTCAACTGCTCGTCTGCCCTACATTCTGGCAGTTCATCAACTGCTCGTCTGTCCTATATTCTGGCAGTTCCTCAACTGCTCGTCTGTCCTTCATTCTGGCAGTTCATCAACTGCTCGTCCATCCTATATTCTGGCAGTTCATCAACTGCTCGTCTGACCTACATTCTGGCATTTCGTCAGCTGCTCCTCTCTCCTACATTCTGGCATTTCGTCAGCTGCTCGTCTGTTCTACATCCCGGCAGTTCATCAGCTGCTCGTCCATCCTACATTCTGACAGTTCGTCATCTGCTCGTCCGTCCTATATTCTGGCAGTTCCTCAGCTGCTCGTCTGTCCTACATTCTGGCAGTTCCTCAGCTGCTCGTCCGTCCAATATTCTGGTAGTTCATCAACTGCTCGTCTTTCCTATATTCTGGCAGTTCATCAACTGCTCGTCTGTCCTACATTCTGGCAGTTCATCAACTGCTCATCTGTCCTACATTCTGGCAGTTCATCAACTGCTCGTCTGTGCTATATTCTGGCAGTTCATCAACTGCTCGTCTGTGCTATATTCTGGCAGTTCATCAACTGCTCGTCTGTGCTATATTCTGGCTGTTCATCAACTGCTCGTCTTTCCTATATTCTGGCAGTTCATCAACTGCTCATCCGTCCTATTTTCTGGCAGTTCATCAACTACTCATCCGTCCTATTTTCTGGCAGTTCATCAGCTCTCTTACATTCCTGCAGTTTGTCAGCCGCTTGTGCGTCCTACATGGTCATGGCTTCTGACTCCCAAACAAACAAAGATAATTGACTATTAAGGACACCATCAACATAGGGCTGTAAAGCTCAGTTGGTAGAGTACCTGAACAATATTGAGGATGTTGCCGGCTAAAACCCCGCTCCAGTTTGTTTTCTTTGTTCACTTTTCAGTGATTCAAATTTACCTCTAATTTTCTCAAGTGCTTTAGTCATTAATTTCAGGAAAAATCAACAAGTACTGGTACATGTATGTACGTTTGGATCCTGGCAGGATCCATCTCTGAGGCTAATCTGACTGCTAATTCCGAAGCATTTGATATATTCCAGGTCATTATTTTGGTTGATGTGCAGTTTGCAGCAGTTTCATACAAGTTTGTACTGACAACATTTCTTCCCCTGTTTATTTCTCCCACCTGCAGTTGTATCTTATGGTTAAAGTATGGCATTCTCAAGGAGGACAGTACGTTGATCGTTGTCAACTTGGTCGGAGTCGTCCTGGAGTCTCTGTATATTGCAGTCTACTACCTCCATGAATTTGAAAAGGTACGTCACCTCTAGCCCATATACTCTTTAGCTACCATCAGGCGTGGTTCTACAGGGTGCTAGAGGGGGGCTTGAGCCCCCGGATTTTGTCTAGCCCCCTAACAAAAAAATACCACTAGCCTTAGAGAACTTTCTGCTAGGATTGAAACGTCAAGCCCTCCTAACTAGCCTCTGAGAAAGATCCTGCTATGAACAAAACATCAGGACCTTCTAACTAGCCTTTGAGAAAGATCCTGCTAGGATCAAAATATCAGGCCCTCCTAACTAGCCTCTGAGAAAGATCCTGCTATGAACAAAACATCAGGACCTTCTAACTAGCCTTTGAGAAAGATCCTGCTAGGATCAAAATATCAGGCCCTCCTTACTAGCCTCTGAGAAAGATCCTGGTAGATAGAAATGTCAGACCCTCCTATCTAGCCTCTGAGAATGATCCTGCTAGGATCGAAACGTCAGGCCTTCCTAACTAGCCTCTGAGAAAGATCCTGCTAGGATTGAAACGTCAGGCACTCCTAACTAGCCTCTGAGAAAGATCCTGCTAGGATTGAAATGTCAAGCCCTCCTAACTAGCCTCTGAGAAAGATTTTGCTAGGATTGAAATGTCAAGCCCTCCTAACTAGCCTCTGAGAAAGATTTTGCTAGGATCGAAACATCAGGCCTTCTGACTATTCTCTTGAAAAGATCCTGCTAGGATCAAAACGTCAGGCCCTCCTAACTAGCCTCTGAGAAAGATAGAAATGTCAGGCCCTCCGAACTAGCCTCTGAGAATGATCCTGCTAGGATCGAAACGTCAGGCCCTCCTAACTAGCCTCTGAAAAATATCCTGCTAGGATTGAAACATCAGGCCCTCCTAACTAGCCTCTGAGAAAGATTCTGTTTGGATCGAACATCGGGCCCTCCTAACTCAAAGCAATTTATTTCAGGTCATTTTTTTGGTTGATGAGCACTTGGCCTCATCAGTCATCAAACTAGACGTAATGGTCATCTTCGACCACGAAGGATGAACAACAGTTATTAACTGTTTTAGCCTTCTCCGTTTGTTTTTGTGCACAGGTTAGTATACACAGGAAGCTTGTGTACAGCGGCCTTGTGGTGTTCCCGATCCTCACCTACGTTAAGTTCTACATCGATGATCTGGGCGTGGCCCTGGGTCAGCTGGGCTGGATCTGCAGCTGCTGTTCGGTCACAATGTACGGGTCACCTCTCAGCACCGTGGTGAGTCTTGAATGCTCAGTCTTCCAAATCAGAATTTGTGACCAATTTGTGACCTTGATTTTTATGAAAATGAAAGAATGTAGGTTTGTGGTGACACAATGTAATCTCTTCTGTGAGAGTGTGTGGTTCTGAGAAGAACCGGTGGTATTATCTCGACGTTCCGAACAGTGTGCTCTGTTCATCTTCAGGAGACTGACTGAGTGTCCTCAGGAGAGTGACAGTCACTCTCCTGAGGACGAACAGAGCACGCTGTTTGGAACATCGAGATAATACCATCGGTTCTTCTCAGAACCACACACTCTCACAGAAGAGATTACATGGTGTCACCGCAAACCTACCTTCCTTTTTAGTACTTCCACCATGCATAGCTTCAAGTCTTATTGATTTTTATTACGTACTCAATTTGAGTGTGTAGTTACTCAATTACTTGATAATGGTGTGGCTACTCAAGTACTGATAAAGGTTGTACACGTGACAGCTCAAATACTGAAAAGGGGTCTGATCAATCTTTCAGAAATTATGGTGTGGCTCATGTACATTTATAATACGGTGTGGCCACTCAAAGACTGAATTCGGGTTAAAACAAGGTGTGGCCACTCAATGCGCAGTATTTTTGAACGCTAGAGGGCGCTTCGAATTACTTCCGGGGTCATTTGACAATGCCTTGTTCTTGTGTACCGCTGTGTCAAAATACAACTCGTACATGTCGTAGTAAAAATATACACTTCTATCGTATCCCAAAAGACAAAATTGTCCGTAAATGACCTCTGCTCAATTGACAATTAACCGGACCGTACCCCCGGAAGTAAATAATGTACACCTAACAGCGCCCTCATGCGTTCAAAAATACCGCGCATTACCAAAGTAAGGACATGTCCACTATGGTGTGGCACTAATATCCTCTAATATAATAAGGGTGTGGCCACTCAAATACTGAAAGAAGAATAAGACTACACCATACTGAAATAATTGCGTTTGAGTGCACATGGAAAAATCATGGGCCGTATCAGTTAAGATTTGAACCCACAACCTCCTGCTTACTAGTGCAGATATCATACCACTAGTCCACCAAGCTGGCTGGGGTTTAGCAGGTTTCAAAACCTCAGCTCCGACTCAGGCTCTGACTCCGGCTCAATTTCGTGAATCCATTCTAAAATAACAGGTATCAAAATAGAGGCTTTTGGCTGCAGTTTGGAAGTAGATTCTCTGGTTTGAAAAAAAATAAAAACAGAGCTTCAGCTTCAATGAAAAACTACAACTACTATATTTTCAGCATATGAATGAGAGAGATGAAGCCAGAGCCTGAGCCGGAGCCGAGGTCTGGAATAGGCCTCATTATAGTCTTGCTTCACGACGTTGTTATTACTCGAATGTATAAACTGATTACCCGCACTGACCGGCATGCTCGTACATGTACGTAAAGATCTCTCTGTAACAACGTCTTGGGAATCCTGTAAAGGCTGTGAGTTGCATGCACACCTCGTTAGTATTATATACATGTATGTTGCACGCTACATCGTCTCCATGACACACTGTTGAATATGTATGATTGCCTGCACTGACCTGCACACACGTACATGTGTATGGTTTTATTGGCTGCGCCTGACATCAAAAGCAACACATGTGCAATATGTTCCCCCCATTTTCGGGGAGAGATTTTACAGGATTCCCAAGATGTTTTTTAATACAGACAGGTCCGTGCATACATGCGTGTGGATCACCTGTACGTGCGTGCGGGTCAGTGCAGGTAATCAATTCGTACGTTCAAGTATCAACACCAACAATGTCGTGAACCAAGACTACGCTAAATATCGCAGTGGGTACCGTATGATTGATTTTATTGTTGTTGTTATTTTGGAACACAGGTGGAAGTTATCCAGACGAAGAGCACCGTGTCCATGGCTTTTCCCCTGTCCCTGGCCAACTTCCTGGTTGCTCTGGAGTGGGCCTTCTATGGCCATATCATCATGGACAACTTTGTCAAGGTAAGAAGGTCTTCTTCTTGCTCGAGGTCGTTCTAATCAATCCGTACTATGGGGGGAAAATATAGCTGTATCTCTCAGAGCCAGGTCCTGGCACTTGGTATGAGGCTGTGAAGAGAAGTCCATCCACCTTCTAAGCGATGTGAGATACAGTGCCCTACCAGGTGGTCGCCAGAACCTGGCACTTGGTGTGAGGCTGGGAAGAGCAGTCCACCTGCCTTCTAGGCGATGGGAGGTACAGTGCTCTACCAGGTGGTCGCCAGGTCCTGGCGCTCGGTGTGAGGCTCTGAAGAGCAGTATGTCTGCCTTCTAGGCGATGGGAGGTACAGTGCTCTACCAGTTAGTTGGCTGTCTGTGCTTTGCCACTCTTGAGTCGCGTCTGTCTACAACTGAAATGTTCCACAGATGCATGCAGGCTTGACATCGCCCAACGCCGGTGCAGAGTCAGTAGTAAGGTCGATGAGGGACCATAGGCCTTATTCATGGCGCATCCATCTTGTCACCTGCCTTGTATACCCGTTGGAAAAGATAACACCAATTGTATAAAGAAAACGGGCACCAGACTATTTTTAATCCAAGCTTCGGTTTGATTGTACTGCTTTGAATGTAGGATGGATGCACTGTGAATAAGGCCTATTCCTTGGGAGACTGTGGTAATGTGTGGTAAGCAGCAGGGTTAGGGTAATACCATAACTGACACAGACTAGCATTGGGTCTCAACTCCCCAAATACTACACGCCAAGTACTATCGACCATCCTACACTACACTCTATCTGGCTGGTGAAGAACTTGGTCCCAAACTTTCAAGCTACAAATCCCAATACTTACAGAAGGTATGCATTTCATAAGGTGTAAGCTTGAAGAGGATGTTCAACACTCAAACCTCGCTTTATTTGTTAATAGAACTTATGCTTAAATTACTTGAAATGAGAAAAAATCTAACACTGAATACAGACAGAGAGTCTTTTTTTATGATTTTTCTTTCAGCCCGCAAGCTTTCCAAAATTCAGATTCTGTGAATTTCGTCAATGGGAGCTGCAGACAAATTTGTCTGATTTTGTGACGTCAGACATGAGAGCCTTTTCTTTTAAACAAAAGGCTCAATACATGTATATCTGACGTCACAAAATCACTCAGATTTGTCTGCTGCCCCCATTGACGAAATTCAGACAATCTCAATTTTGGGAAGCTTGCGGGTTGAGCATGTTGAAAGAAAAATCTTGAAAAAAAGATTCTCTTTCTGTGTTCAGTGTGAGATGAATTTAAGGATTATAGTTCTAACAAATAAAGCAAGGTTTGTTGAGTGTTGAACATCCTCTTTATTACACTTTGCATGGCTTGTCAAAAATCTCGGTCCCAAATTAAAAGCTAAATATTCCCTTACTTATAGAAGTTATGCATTTTACAACTAGCCCATGGAATGCAGTTTAATAGTGAAAATCCCTTGCAGATAGTAAATGGCAATTCCTTAGGGCCTTTTCCAAACCTTGGCTCTGGCTCCGGCTCCGGCTCCGGCTCCATTTCGTGAATCCATTCTAAAATAACGCGTATCAAAATAGAGGCTTTATCATACGGTTTGGAAGTAGATACTCTATTTTGAACAAGAAAACAGAGATTCAGCTTCAATAAAAAGCACCAACCTATATTTTCAGCATATGGATGACAGAGACGAAGCCGGAGCCGGAGCCGAGGTTTGGAAAAGGGCCTTAGTTTCTGTAAGTGGAGCCGTAAGGTGGGGCTCTGCACTAGCTAGTCATTGGTTTGAATCCAACGTAACATGCCTCAGGCTTTGTAGTGAGTTACGTCATCTCAGCTCTTCAAACTACTAAACATACTTGCTAGCCTGTGTCAGTTATGGTATTACCCTAACCCTGCTGCTTACCACACATTACCACAGTCTCTACAGGGGGAACTGGATCATAAACCATGCATTGGTGCATTGTGGTATTCAGTATACTGCACTTACGACAGGGAAAACTATGTGTGGTAAATTGTGATATGCATATGGTAAGGGTTGTATGTGAATTTCAATGGGAGACTTTTGAGAACCGGTCTTCAAGTCAACAGCGCATGCGCACGCACGACAGCGCAGGCGCAAAACAACGCGCATGCTCACAATTGCGTGCGCATACACTGTTGACTTGAAGACCGGTTCTCCAAAGTCTCCCATTACAGAATACATACATGTACATATACAATTTCATTTGTCAGTTTGTTAAAGTGGTTACTTTTTTGAACATGTCCGCCTCTTTTTCACGCTTTTCTCCGTCAACCTGACTCTGTCATTTATATTTTACCCATTCTGATGCAGATCCCCAACATCATTGGTGCCCTTCTCGGCTTCATCCAGTTACTGCTATTTTACTGCTATGCGGGCTCGCCGGGTACCGGGAACCAGGCCTCAGCACCAATCCGAATGGTATGATGGAAACCTTGAGCTTGTCACTGGTACCCACATTGTCACTGGTTCCATAGCGATGCATAGTTCTATTAGTATGTATCTCTATGACTGGTACCCACATTGAAATGGAATGTTAAACTATGCCTTTTGTACATAGTATAATGTATATAACTTAAAGAATTTTTCCTTCAGTATTTTTTTGTTTTGTTCTCGCACCCTAATGGGACACTTTTGACTAGAAAAAGTGTGTCGATTTTGTAGTCATTGCTTTTGTGCACGAACATTCATCGTAAACGGCCATAAAATAAGCGAACAAAAATGGCTGGTACATACTGTGCAGTGTCCAGTTGTGGTGGCAGGGTGGACATGAGTTCCTAAGAACAAAAAATGCAGAATCTGTGGAGATTGGCCATCAAAAGGGCGAGTTACAAACGATCATGGTGGCCGACGGCAAACAGCATAGTGTTTTATGCACAAAGTGTTACTTTGGCAAGCGAGACCAAACACATTATTCCTCACCAAACATAAGAATTTCACCTCACTTTGTGTTTTCGGGCATTAAAATTCGGGTTTGGCGGCAATGTGAAGCTAAAAATTAAAAGTGTGTACAGAAGTTTTCAGGAGAACGGTAGTTTGCTGCCCTCTATCGACAGCCCGCTCCAAAAGTCTCCCATTGTTTTGCATTATTTTATTTCATTGTGACGGACACTTTTCGACGAGAACATTTCTGATAATCAATACATGATTATAGGTTATTGATAAGTAATACTTGATAATCAATACTCCGTAATCGATACATGATAATTGCTAAGTAATAATCTATACTAGTATTGATAATCAGTTCTTGGGATTCTACTATAGGGAACCAATACGACATGTTTAGAAGCGCTCGCCGCATTTTTACGTTAGAAATCATGTCTGTCTGTGTCAAAACTTGATACTAACTTTATACTATCCGTTGATAAATCTGTACTATATACTCTATCTATTTTTATCATCACACTACATTAAAGGTAGTATCATACTTTGGTAAGAAACCAAAACAGAAATGTTCACAGATTTACGTATAACTTTATACAGGGTATGAAGATGGTGATGGTAGAAACCTACTGTTAAAATTTTTTCGCCTGAAATGGTTTATTTATCCAGAAATGAGTAAAACAACGACCGAAAATATTTTTGATCTTTTAAAAGATCAAAAATAAAAGAGGAAAGACTTAAGAAATACTGTGGCTGTTTTCTCAAAAAGTGGGCATCCTACGTATGGGACTGAAATTTTCACAGATGACTGTTACTGTATCTGTCTTGATATTCTTGCCCATGAATCTGTATTTCTTTGATAAAAACCCAAGTATGATATTACCTTGAAATGACATTCCCACATTTACACGTACATGTACCCTACCTCCACTGCTCACTATAAAATCCTCAGACGAATATTATTTTGGGGCCAATCCACAGAAGCCGCGGGAATGAAAAAAACCTTCGCCACATGTTGACCCAAGCAGGATTCGAACCCTCCCTGTGGTAGAAGGTGAGAAGATTACGCTGATCATCCCTGGTTTTCATTTCAAATTTTAAAGATGTAATTTTTTTTTAAATGGACCTTTTTTCCTTAAAAGTCATCTTTAAAGCATGTCTAGGGGTTAATAATCAAAATCATTCCGTGGGCGTCTTTTTTAAAACCATTCCTCGTTTTTATTTCAAATTTCTAAGATTTTTTTTTTTTTATGAATTGTTTTCCCGAAAAGTTATCTTTAAACTTTAAAACATGACTAGGGATTAATCAAAATCATTCCATAATACTGACATTTTTTGCCGACATTGCTTAAAAAAATCAGTTTCCTGCCCTCAAAGAAATTTAACTCCATGTGGGGAACTCTTTTATGACGCTGCTTTAAACAATTTTGGTGCAGCTTTGTAAAGATGCCTTTTTCTTGGTCATTTTGTTTTTAACTTGTTTTCAGGGGCCAATTTTCATCGAGCTGCTTCATCAAACAGGATTACCAACCTAATTTTCGTGTGATGTTTACTGCAGACCTCCCAACCTTTTCGCTTTTGGCAGAAAATTTCTGCTTTTTTTAAGTTGATTACGATTTTCTGCTCTTGTCCATTATTTTCCGAAAAGGTACATTTTGACGTGGCTCATGGCATAATGAAAATTGAGTGCACAAGTTTACTGTTTTCCAGTCCACGCATCAGCTGTGACTTCTGCTATTTCACTCCATGAGCGACTGTTAACTGGTCTAAACATGGTACACTATTACTCCAAAATATGGTTTATAATACCACTAGCGTAGGAGCACCATGCTACATGTATTTTCTCAACTCCCGACGTGTACCTGATTCCACAATGCGTGGTCGCTACGCTCTCTCGAGCGTGGTCACTTCGCTCCCTCAAAAAGTCTTTAGAAATTTTTAAAAACAAATGTTGGGAGGTCTGCTTTTAATAGACATGTATTCGGCCATTGTTTGCTGAGCATAACATTCACAAGGAGTTTTGAATACTGTTTTTATTTATCAAGGTTTTTGGTGCTTAAGGAAATGTTGGTGCTGAAGCAGCTCTATGAAATTGGTCCCTGCAAACGTCATCGCGCTGAATTTTCCAATCTTGACATTCTTATGGCCAATTTGTTCCAAAAGGCTGACCGCAATCTGTAAAAATAGATATTATCTTCTTGTTTTTCTTTATTTGTAATATAAATTACAATTTTAATTTCCTATTCCGTTCAGCTGACTTCTTTTTGTTAGAATTCTTTTGGGGATATGGTTAGAGTTTGTACTTGTTTTACAAACCACTATTTGCACTACATGTACATGTACGTATTCTTCCAATTAGTTTCATTAGCAAAGTTAAGTCAGGTAAAATATGCATTAAAGGTACTACAGTGTATCATACTTTTGCTGTTTTCTACTGTTTCCAATGATCAATTGAGCTGAAAAATTTCACAGCTTTGTTTTTATTCCACGACAAATCAAATTATGAACAGACCACAGCTGTTCTATCAACTTTTACCACAGTATGAAAGTACCTTTAAACTGGCCAACAAAAAAACTAAAATCTTGTACGAATAGAAAATTGGCATTGATGTTTGGGTTACCAAAATTGATGATGCTAAATGCTAAACCCTGCACAAGAAAAAGTTCACAGTACTGCTCAATCAGCACCCATGATATTGGGTACATTCAGCATTATTTAATTGTGTTTATTTGTTTGTTTATTGTTTCGTTGCATTTGCTAGTTAGTATCTTACTTGCATGCTAAGCTTGCTATACCTGGAATACAGGTATAAATGCGAAAAGTATTTAAAGGTGCTTTAGCAAGTTAGATAAATTTTTTCAGTTTAGAAAGGGCGGTAACATGTAGAAATTCCTGTATGTTCATTTCTTTACACATGGGTCGCTAACACACCAGGGGCCTGTTTGTTTAACGCACAAGATCACAAATCCTGCTGATCCGGATCCCATTTTAGCGTACCCTGCATAGGACGTGGATCCGCAGATCTGGGATCCTGTGTGTTTAAGAAACAAACAGGTCCTAAATTGTTTACTGATTTGTGGTTTTGTATAGTTTCAGCATTAGTCATGTTAATATTTAATGCTTAAAGTTAGGAGGGCCTGACGCGTTTCGATCCTAGCAGGATCTTTCTCAAAGGCTAAATGACAAAAAAACATCGAAACGCGTCAGGCCCTCCTAACTGTAAGCATTTGATATATTTCAGGTCATTTTAGCTGATGAGCAGTTTGCAGCAGTTTATTACTTGTATTGTAATAATATTTAAGCGAATTGTGTGCTAGTCCGTCATAAAATTCGACATGGCGTGATTATAAACACATGTGCAATTTCAAATTAAAAAGTAAGCACAAGTAAAAACGCAGTGGCGTAACTACATGTAGGGGGTGGGGGCAAGGGGGCACGTGCCCCACTTTATAGGAGGCGCAAAAAATGCAAAGGCAAAAATGGACGGGGAAAAAGCTACATGTAGCTTTACTGTCAGTGAAGTTATTGGAAATCTAATCCAATGAACAAACAAAGAAAGATTCCAATTTCAAAATGTCGGATATATTTTTGTTTCATTGCCATCAGACATTGCAATTTTGACACTTGCCCTGTTCACCGTTTTCCCTAGATATGCTGCTGGGTTCGCATACACATTATTCAGTACTGTACATAATGGAATTGAATGGTGCAATTTTGCACAAGTCATGGAATGACAGGTTGTTGAAGCAGGAGGTCATGTGTTCGAATCCCACCTGAGCCAGCACATGATCTTTTCATGTGCAATCATCAAACATTGAGTATACAGTGCTCACCTATGTCAGTGAAAGACTTTGTGTATTGGCCCACCAGTCATTAGGAATAAATCATCAAATAACCACAAGGGAAACTGACTGAATTTTAAAGTCATTAAAAAGTGAACAACGAAAAATAGACAGGAGCGGGATTCGAACCGGCGACCTCCTGAATACTGACATGCGCTCTACCAACTGAGCCATACAGCCATATTATGTTGGTGGTGACCCCAATAGTCAATTGTATTTGTTAGTTTGGCAGTCAGAAGCCATGAAACCATGCACACACTGCCATACCCCAAGGATCATTTCACCGATGCGCGCAGCAATGCTGCAATCTGGGAACGGTACTTGGGGGATCACTCAAAGCCGTATCCTCTTTCAGTGGTTCCCAGGTTGCAGCATTGCTGCGCGTATCGGTGAAATGATCCTTGGGGTATGGCGGTGTGTGCGTAGTTTTATGGCTAGTTTCACCACCAACTTAGGGCTGGATGGCTCAGTTGGTAGAGCGCCTGTATGGCATTTAGGAGGTCGCTGGTTCGAATCCCGCTCCAGTCTAAAATGTTAGTTTTCAGTAGCCTTTGATACTTACGTGTGCTGTTTTGGTTACCAAGAAATAAGTTGAAAGATGTTTTTTTTTTTCAACTTTAAATGACAGTTGGACGCTATCTTCTTCTGTCTGTTGCAAAACCTGGGATTATTCAGCTGAATGACCATGGCAAAGGCCAAATGACAAAATTGGGCTGTATCACCCAGTAAATTATTTGTCAATATTAGAATAGTGAAATTAACACATTTTCTCAGAAATTATCGAAAGGTGGTATACTTATATAGGCTGAATTGATTGTACATAGATAAATAATCACCAGCTAGGTGATTGGGTTATACCATTCATTTGAAATAGGGGTGTGTGTGTGAACGTTTCCAGTGGAAAATTTGTTTTAACAGTTCATAACCCATTATGTTAGTGCTCCGATTTCAACGTGGACCATGTTGAGATGAGACTTTGATCTTTGGGAAAACAAAATAAACTGGGGGAAAATAATTTATTATTTATTTGCAGTGTTGCCAGACATTTGACCAGTTTTAGTTAAATTTAGCGCAAAGGTTGAAAACCTAGCACACAGTGGTATAAATAATGAAATTTAAAATTTGTATTTAAGTAATATTTCTTTAAAAAAGATTAACTTGTGTCAAATAAGATATTGGTATATTAAAACCACTGATTTTTAAGGTCTACAGCCCTTAAAAATCCCTCTTTTTCAGTACCTCCTGAGGTGGGCGGGGCTCCACCAACCCCACCCCCAACTCTGCTTTTCATCAACAGATTTTCATAAAATTTGGTATGGTAATAGAGATAAAGTAATAATTATTAAAATGTCTTCTGACTAGTAAACAAACCAAGATAATTGACTATTAGAAACACCACCAACATAGTTAGTAAGACTGCTGGTGCGGTAATCCGGCGGTCCCAGGTTTGAATCCAGCTCCCGTCAATTTGTTCCCTTTTCAAAGTCTATTAATTATTTGTAATTAATTTATAACTTTTAATTTAACATTTGCCGCATAAGAAGTTATTCTTATTTAGTTTCATGCTGTTTTTTTTTCTTTCATTGCTTTTTATGAAAATGCCAGTAAATTTATTGTATTGTTTCAAATTAAAAAATAATCATGTTTAAAAAAATTTAATCAATAAAATGCTCTTGAACTATTGTGTTGACAAACCACACAAAGGCAAGAGATGACCTAAAATCCAATACTTGATGCGCATTTGTATGATTTGTTTATGATGTTCTAATTAATAGGAAAATGCACACCCCCACAACAACACATTGGCAACAATTTTGGGTCTATGTTGAAATGCAAGAATTATGGGTTATAAGCTGTTTTTAAACGAATGGAATATTGTTTCGGACTCCAGAAGAGCATAAAAACTGGGTTTTTTTCTTATCTGAGAGGGCAATTGAATCCATTTTATGATCTTTCATTTTTCATAAAAAAAATTTGAATAAATGGCAAGGGGTGCGTACCCCTTGCCGTTTTTGTCATTTTTGGCCAAAAATTGACTTTTTCCCAAAGCATTCTTAAACATGTTTCTGAGCACAGATGACCAATTTCTAGCATAGAAACTGGTTTATTTCTTATCTGAGAGGGCAATTGAATCCATTTTATGAACTTTCATTTTTCATCAAAAATTGAAAAAATTGCAAGGGGTACGTACCCCTTGCCGTTTTTGTCATTTTTGGCCAAAAATTGACTTTTTCCCAAAGCATCCCAAAGTGTTTGTAGAAACGTAGTGTTGCTGTATTTATCCAAAAAAGAGTAAAACCAGTCACCAAAATTATTTTTGATCTTTCGATGATCAAAATTAAAAGTAAAACAAAACAGATTTTTTTTTAAATGTGGCCGTTTTTCATAGTTTTCTCAAAACGTGGGAACCGTATTTGACTGAAATTTCCACAGATGACTGTTACTGCATCTTTTTAATATTTTTTTTTGCCCATACTGAATCTGCATTTCTTTGACAAAAACCAAAGTCTGATATCACCTTTAAGTACATGTATCTGTATAATTATTGATGCTTTCGTTTGTTTAATTAGTTTTGTGCGATTTATTTGTTTTATAAGTTGAATTGGCAGCATATTAGAAATAATTGGCATTGCCGGATCCTACACTGGTATAATTATATTCTCAAGTAAAAACGACCTGGCTCAACTTTGTAATAAAACAAAAACTGAAACCGAACATCCAACCCATGAGGGCGCTATTTTTGTAAACACACACGCATTTACGAGAGACCATGTGTGTACATCAGCTGCTGCATTGAATGATTTGAGGAGATTTTTGTCTGCTTTCCTGTCCGAGTCCTAAGCAGAAGAGGCATTTTCCAGGTGAGTCTTGGTCTTAGGTTTACTAGAGATTATCTTAAATACACTTTTAGCTCGAAACGAAGTATTTTTTTGGCTTTTTTGGAGCAATTTTGAATGCCACTTCAACTTGTACAAGAATTGCACTGACGACCATCATTTGTGCACAACTCAATGGAACCAGCAGAGGGCGTTTTGAGATAAATTGCTGCTGCTGCATTCAAAGTGTATCATTGCAGGTCAAAAAATCCCTGTAAAAAAAAGCTCACTTTTTAGATATGCTATCCCAGTGTTACACAGCTGAGATTGAAGTTCATCATAACTTGTATTCAGTAAGGTAACTCTTACTCTTAGAAGTTAGGGGTTAACCCTTTTTTCTTTAACTTAGGTTGTAGGCCTACATACATGTACACAAAGTAACTTTGTTACTGGTACTTGTGGTAGCAAACCAAAACAGAAATCTTCAAAGATTTACCAAGTATAACTTACAGGGTATAAAGATGGTGATGGTAGAAACATACTGTTACCGTATACCATTAACATTTTTCTGCCTGAAATGCCGTACTTATCGAGAAAAGAGTTAACACAAATCTTTTAAAGATCAAAATTAAAAGTCAAAAGCAAAAAAAATACTGTGGGTGTTTTGGCTTGGGTCCGAGTTGGTGTGGTTATGAGTTGGCATGAGTCTGAGTTGGCTTGGGTCAAGTTGGTTTGGGTCCGATTTGGCTTCGGTCCGAATTGGTTTGGTCTGAATTGGCATATGGGTCTGAATGGGCTTTGGTTGGCTTTGGTTGCATTGGTTTGGGCTGAATTGGCTTGGGTCCGAGTTGGCTTTGGTTGGCTTTGGTCTGAGTTGGCTTGGGTCCAAGTTGGCTTGGTTTGAGTTGGCTTGGGTCTGAGTTGGCTTGGGTCCAAGTTGGCTTGGCTTGGGTCTGAGTTGGCTTGGATCTGAGTTGGCTTGGATCTGAGTTGGCTTGGGTCCAAGTTGGCTTGGTTTGAGTTGGCTTGGGTCCAAGTTGGCTTGGGTCTGAGTTGGCTTGGATCTGAGTTGGCTTGGGTCCAAGTTGGCTTGGTTTGAGTTGGCTTGGGTCTGAGTTGGCTTGCGTCCGAGTTGGTGTGGTTCTGAGATGGCGTCCGAGTTGGTGTGGGTATAGCTGGTTATGGTTTGGGTTGAATTGGCGTGGGTCTGAGAGGACTTTGGTTGGCTTTGGTTGCATTGGTTTGGGCTGAATTGGCTTTGGTCCTAGTTGGCTTTGTTTGGCTTTGGTCTGAGTTTGGCTTTGGTCTGAGTCATACCGAATTTGAATACATGAATTTTTTTATAATTGCATGAATTATTTTGTATTTGTGTATTTTTTTGTGGGGACAGATTCTGCAGACCATCCTTTCACCACTGTATCTGACTCCAGATGAGGTTGAATTACTTGCAATTCCCTTCCCTGGCTCATTCTGACATGTGCTGACAAATTGAGGGAGCTCCTTGCGGTACAAATGAGTAAGTGACATCTACAATTAATATTCTACATTAGTGTTTGCACACTGGAAAAAATTAATCAGAAAGTGCAAACAGTAAATGTAGAGTATGTTGTATTGTGCAAATGTATTGCATGAGATAAAAGCCACAAGTTTCGCGCAGAAGTTGGCCAGACTACAACCGTTATGAATAGAATGAACAACACAACAGTGGGAAGACCAGCCAAGTTGCTTTTATGTCACCAGAATGGGAACTAGTGCTGTGCATTTTCAGAGCTTTTGAAAACCGGAAAACTCTTTGAAAAAATTATTGAATTTATCAATTTATCCATCCACAGCATAAATGAGCTAATATAATCCAAACAGTTTTAAAGCACTGTGTGATTATTCTCGGACTGAATTCATTATGACATAATGCCACAGCTTGACATTTTTATTTCAAGTATTAACAAATTGCCAGATACCGGAAGTTATGGGCAAGCTGGCCAGATAACATTAACAAGATAAAATATTAGGGCACACAGTTATGCCCCCACTCTGGGTTACAGGACCCAGCCAAATAGGGCACAATAGCCCCCACTTTGGGTTACTGGACCCTGTCACATAGGGCACAATAGCCCCACTCTGGGTTACAGGACCCAGTCACATAAGGCACAATAGCCCCCACTCTGGGTTACAGGACCCAGCCAAATAGGGCACAATAGCCCCAACTCTGGGTTACAGGATTCAGCCAAATAGGGCACAATAGCCCCCACTCTGGGGTTACAGGACCCAGTCACATAGGGCACAATAGCCCCCACTCTGGGTTACAGGACCCAGCCAAATAGGGCACAATAGCCCCCACTCTGGGTTACAGGACCCAGTCACATAGGGCACAATAGCCCCCACTCTGGGTTACAGGACCCAGCCAAATAGGGCACAATAGCCCCCACTTTGGGTTACAGGACCCAGTCACATAGGGCACATTAGCCCCCACTCTGGGTTACAGGACCCAGTCACATAAGGAACAATAGCCCCCACTCTGGGTTACAGGACCCAGCCAAATAGGGCACAATAGCCCCCACTCTGGGTTACAGGACCCAGTCACATAGGGCACAATAGCCCCCACTCTGGGTTACAGGACCCGGCCAAATAGGGCACAATAGCCCCCACTCTGGGGTTACAGGACCCAGTCACATAGGGCACAATAGCCCCCACTCTGGGTTACAGGACCCAGCCAAATAGGGCACAATAGCCCCCACTCTGGGGTTACAGGACCCAGTCACATAGGGCACAATAGCCCCCACTCTGGGTTACAGGACCCAGCCAAATAGGGCACAATAGCCCCCACTCTGGGTTACAGGACCCAGCCAAATAGGGCACAATAGCCCCCACTTTGGGTTACAGGACCCAGTCACATAGGGCACATTAGCCCCCACTCTGGGTTACAGGACCCAGTCACATAAGGCACAATAGCCCCTACTCTGGGTTACAGGACCCAGTCACATAGGGCACAATAGCCATCACTCTGGGTTACAGGACCCAGTCACATAAGGCACATTAGCCCCCACTCTGGGTTACAGGACCCAGTCACATAAGGCACAATAGCCCCTACTCTGGGTTACAGGACCCAGTCACATAGGGCACAATAGCCATCACTCTGGGTTACAGGACCCAGTCACATAAGGCACAATAGCCCCCACTCTGGGTTACAGGACCCAGCCAAATAGGGCACAATAGCCCCACTATGGGTTACAGGACCCAGCCAAATAGGGCACAATAGCCCCCACTATGGGTTACAGGACCCAGTCACATAGGGCACAATAGCCCCCACTCTGGGTTACAGGACCCAGTCACATAAGGCACAATAGCCCCCACTCTGGGTTACAGGACCCAGTCACATAGGGCACAATAGCCCTCACTCTGGGTTACAGGACCCAGCCAAATACGGCACAATAGCCCCCACTCTGGGTTACAGGACCCAGCCAAATAGGGCACAATAGCCCCCACTCTGGGTTACAGGACCCAGCCAAATAGGGCACAATAGCCCCCACTTTGGGTAATAGCCCCATGATAGAACATTAATGCAACACCTAAACATGTACTAATAACATTTGAAATGGAACACCATTAACGAACAGTTAAACCAGACCGGCACAGGATGTTCCCAAAGTTGAGCATACGGGAGGAATGGCCCCTGGTAAACCTCCAGGGAGCTATTCCAGTGCCTGTCACAGCAAATATAATCACTTGTAATAATATTTAGTAAATGCAATGGGAACAATTACAGATGAAAGTTAAGCTTATAATTGGCTGATATTCTAGACCCCTGATAAAAAGTTTGCTTTGTCTGTCAAATTCCCACCAGATAATGCTTTGAGTAATAAATGACTCAAAAGCTAATCATGGAACCATTGGCATTGACATGTAAATAAAACCATGTTACACAAGATAGTCCCCCAACTGAACTGATGGGAGGAACGTCCCTGATGAACATTCAGGGCACGGAAGAAATCAACTAAATGGCTACTTAAATGTAAAATACAGAAAAACTGAAGGCATGAAGTAAGCCCAGGTTTCGATCGAAGCCCAACCCACTACTCCACCTATGGTGGTGAAGGGGTGGAGGTGGGATAAAATTTTTAATTCACATACTTGATTTGTATGTGACACAAACAAAAGGCTGTGACAAAGTGCAGCCTGACCCACTGAACTCATAACTCCTAGGCAGCAGTGAACTTTTGGAGCTCAGCCATTGGCTAGAAGTTTAACCAACTGTATTTTTTTGCCCAAAACTGACCGGTCATACCATCCTGTAGGGTACATCTGGAGCTACATTTCGTGCAAGTTTCAGCTCGATAGCTTCAATATTTAGTGGAGAAATTTCAAACTCGAGCGTAAAAAAAGTGTCTCATAGTCTAAGTGCAGTCTTCATTGCGCCTGCTTCGCTGTTTTTTCGCATAGCGTGTGGTGTTATACTTGGACTTTTGGCCATGAAAATGACTTTGGATTTTGGCTCAGCCCATACCATCCTGTAGGGTACATCTGGGTCTACATTTTGTGGAAGTTACTTTTTTATAGCCTTGTTTCATATTGTCTTTACTCACTCATGTGTGAAGTATGTATCATAATTATTAATGGTATCAAATGAAAGCTGAGGAAATAAGCTGTCCAGATTATGTGTCATTTATTATCCAAAAGTGAAAATTGAAATAGGATTAAGTTTGAGATTTGGGTTGGCGAAAAAAAATATAATATATATTATTGTAGTGCCCCCCCAACAATTGCTAGTGCCCCCCTTGTGCCCCCCCCCCCCCCAGACTCAAAAGTCTGGTGACGCCACTGATTACACTATATGAATTGCAATTGTGTGGTGTATATTATGTTTTTATTATTCTATTTTTACAGGAGTTGTCGTCATAATTGTATTCGATTTGCACAGTGCAGAACTACATGGTACCGTCAACATAGAAGTTTACTTCAGAGTATTTGTGCAGTTTGTAAAAGAAGAGGTTAGGTACGACACCAATGATAAACACATGGTAAGTTACCAAGCCATTATTTCCATTAGTATCGTAAATGCTTAAAGTTAGGAGGGCCTGACGCGTTTCGATCCTAACAGGAATCTTTCTCAAAGGCAAACCTTTGAGAAAAGATCCTGTTAGGATCGAAACGCGTCTGGCCCTACTAACTTTAAGCATTTGATATATTTCAGGTCATTTTGGCTAATGAGCAGTTTGCAGCAGTTTATTACTAGTATCGTAAATGCTTAAAGTTAGGAGGGCCTGACGCGTTTCGATCCTAGCAGGATCTTTCTCAAAGGCTAAATGACAAAAAAACACAAACATGCAAGTGAAGGAAGCATACATAAAATGGATCAGAGGATATGGACAAAGGGAAGGGGTGGTATGAGAGTCAGGGTGGGTAAGATAGGTCAGACAAAGGGTGGGGGTCAGGTAGGCAAGATCAAAGGTAACAGACTACAAAAGGGGTTGGAAAGTGTGGTGCTGGGGGTGGGGGATTAACAAAGGAGTTAATTAGAGGATAGGAGATGGGCAAGAGGGAGGAGAGGAATACAAAAATCAGGAGGGATTAGAGAGTACCTGTGGATGAATGAAAAGGAGATAAGTAAACAAGAATATTAGTCATTGCCTTCCTGGAGGTTTAGTCCGTTCGGCTGAATAGTGCGTAATTTCTTAATCCAAACTTTCTCCCTGCTCAGCCGGACCAAGTCCCTGCGGTGGCCAAGTGATTCAATGCCCTGCAAGATCATATCAGAAATTGTATGGTTAGGGAGATTGAAGTGAAAACCCACTGGGGTGTCCAGTTTCTGAGTTTTGACTGTAGACCGGTGACCATAGAAACGTTTCTTGAGGGTGTTTTTGGTTTCACCCACGTACTGTATGTTACATACCCTGCAAGAAATGAGATAAATGACATTAGATGTAGTGCAGGTAATATTCCCTTTGGTCTTATGGGTGGAGCCATTGCCTGTGAAAGAATCAGACTCATGGATATGATGCTGGCAGACTACGCATCTAGAGTTACATTTGAATGTGCCATGCTGGATTGGGGAAGAGACATTATTAGTGGGTGGGACCTCAGCCCTGACAATCAAGTCACGGAGGTTGCGGGGACGTCTGTAGGCCAAGATGGGATTTTCTGGGATAGCCCTGAGGAGACGGTCTGAAGTGTGAAGAATGTGATGGTTATCATTAGTGATTCTGCGTAATGGGGGAAGAGAGGGATGGAAAGTAGTCACAAGAGCAACTTTGTTATTAGTACAAGAATCATCGCTGGGGGCTTTCTCTTGGAGAACTGCCGCTCTGGGAAGAGCTCGAGTTCTCTCAATGGCACTCCGCACCCTGCGAGAGCTGTGGCCTCTTGCAACTAGGTGTTTCTTCAGTTCCTGTGTGTGTTTGGAGAAATCAGAGTCATTAGAACAGATTCGTCTGAGTCTGAGGGCCTGACTATATGCTATACCAGTCTTACAGTGCTTGGGGTGGCAGCTGGTGGCATGGAGGTACTGGTGGGTATCTGTGGGCTTAGAATACAGGTCAGTGATTAGTGTGTCCTCTTCCTCTTCGTAAATGTTAGCAAATGGGTTTAAATTAAGTTGTAATGAAAGAATGCCGAACTATCTATAAACAGGGTGTCCCAGAAAAAAACACACTTTGTTTCGAGAACCATTATATGAAAATTAAACTGTTTTATCACTTCAAAATTCAGATATGTGATACAGCCATGTCTTGGCTATCACAATTTGAGCAAAAGTGGACTGAAATTGAGTTAAAAATCTAAGACTAAATCACCCATGCCTCAAAACCCAATTTTCATCTTTCTTTCAATACGAATTATGTGTGTATTGATCAGTGTCCCCACAGTGTGACTATACAGAGATCAGTGTCCCCACGGTGTAACCATGAAAAGATCAGTGTCCCCAAAATACCTGTTACCATACATGGATCAGTGTCCCCACAATGTGGCTAAACAGAGATCAGTTTCCCCAAAGTGTGGCTATACAGAGATCAGTGTCCCATTTGGCCATACACAGATCAGTGTCCCCACACTGTGGCCATACACAGATCAGTGTCCCCACACTGGTGATACAGAGATCAGTGTCCCCACAATGTGGCTATACAGAGATCAATGTCCCCACAATGTGGCTATAAGCTATACACAGATCAGTGTCCCCACAATGTGGCTATACACAGATCAGTGTCCCCGCACTGTGGCCATACAGAGATCAGTGTCCCCACAATGTGGCCATACAGAGATCAGTGTCCCCACAATGTGGCTATACAGAGATCAGTGTCCCCACAGTGTGGCTATATACACAGATCAGTGTCCCCACACTAGCTGTGGCCATCATACACAGATCAGTGATATGTCCCCACACTGTGGCCATATACACAGAACCTAGCTCCCACACAGTGTGCTCACAGATATTTAACGTCGTCGATTTCACATAGATTTAAGATTCATCTTTTACATTAGTTGTTCCTGTTTCCATAGTAATAAGTATTGTGACATCACACGTTGCTTAGCAACAATAAGCTTGTTATGATCTGTCTTAGCCTTTCGTGAAATCGAGCACAGTCCGTTGTATTCTTTACAGAATCATCACTGGCTATGTGTCACAACAATCATTATTGCTTTCTGAAATCCAAAATAAAATGAAATAATGAAGTTTAAAAGCTGGTTATATGTATTCGATCCGATGAAAATTTTGAGAGCAATTCAAAACACGACTGAATGTAGGCCTATACTGCTGCAGTTTAGCAGGCAAATCCAAAATCGCAAAAATGATTTGCAATTACAATGCGCCGAATTTGTCCACATCCACATGATTGGCCAACGCATTAAAAACTCTTGAGAGCGCACTATTTGGAATACTCTGGAAATAACAAAAGGACCAATGTCATTTGTAAAGCAGTGCATTTATTTACATTTATTTGTTCGTTTATTCTTTTCTGTGCATATTTTTCATGTAGCCTATCTCCGAGCCCCTGCACCATCGCCTTGAGCCAATCAGATCTCTCAATAGATGTCGTTATTGCTGGACGAGTTAGGAACATCATGATGTACGGATGCACCTCATAATACCGACAACGATTTAGCTTTTACCTCATTTAAAGGTTGTATCATACTTTGGTAAGAAACTAAAACAGAAATATTCACAGATTTACATATAACTTACAAGGTATGAAGATGGTGCTGGTAGAAACATACCGTTAAAATTGTTCCGCCTGAAATGGTGCATTTATCCAGAAATTAGTTAAACAATGACCGAAAATCTTTTTGATCTTTAAAAGATCAAAAATAAAAGAGAAAAGACTTAAGAAATACTGTGGCTGGTTTTCACTGTTTTCTCAATAAGTGGTCACGTTTTTACAGATGATGTTACTGTATCTGTCTTGATATTTTTGCCCATGATCGAATCTGTATTTCTTTGATAAAAACCAAAGTATGATATTACCTTTAACAGTTAGTTTTTCTAGTGTTAAGTTATATTTTCCGTAAACACAGCACTACCCTCAAACGGCTATTTAGTCTATGCCTATATTCTCGTAACTGAAAAAAAATAACGGTAAAAGAACAATTATGCCAAATTGCAATTTCTGGTAGAATGTTTTGACTTAATATCACAATAACCTACACAAATGTAAATAGCACTCCTTCTCATTCTAATCCATTAATGACTTTATATCATTGACTGTAACATTCTTGTTTGCTGGATCTGCTAAAAATTTACCACTAGACCAAAATAATTCTTATTCATTGTAACTTGTCTTCATTTAAAAAGGGAATTCCTGCAGTCTTTTATTCAGTCAGGTTATTTTATTGCCTTTATACAGAGAATATACTGACAAATAATGAATAGCAAGTCTTATTTTGGTTCCAAACCAGCATTTGATTTTCGTTTTAATGGCTTTCCAAAATGGGGCATTTTCATGCATGCTCATGTGGGGAACCAAGATCCAAAACATAATGGAAAAACATAAAAAATGAAGAGGCACAGAAATGGTCTGGCAAAGAAATTACACCACCAGTTGAGTGAAAGGAACATATTCGGCACAATAAAACCAATTGAGGAGGAAAAGGTCTTTCAGAAAACCTATAAAACAATCTGACTTTTTGTGCAAAAATCAATTGGGTTTATACTGCTCCGAGTTACCGAGATGACATCACAGTTTTGCTCATGAATATGGAAATTATAATTAGCATACAAACAAAAGTACCTGTTGTTAACCCTGAAACAGTGTGAGGAAGTGGGTAAAAGACCCCATAAAATAGTTGCTTTTTGGAACATGTTCAAGCCATAATATTCCTTTTGCAGAGATCCTTTAAAGGTAATTACTTGTTTTTGCATTTGTGCGTTATAAACTTCACAATTCGAATGTCATGTCGGTGGAGGGGGACTTTGAAATAAATTTGAAAGCATCAAAGAGTTTGTGTCGTGGAGTGATTAATGAAACTGTTCTGTTGCATGATGATCTCTTGTACAATCTCTGAAGTCAAGGAGGTTTGCAAGTTTGAAGTAGTAGTGCCCCCAGTAGTTCCCCCAGTAGTTCCCCCAATATGGAGTAGTGCCCCCGGTAGTTCCCCCGGTAGTTCCCCCAGTTTGGAGTAGTGCCCCCGGTAGTTCCCCCGGTAGTTCCCCCGGTAGTTCCCCCGGTAGTTCCCCCGGTAGTTCCCCCGGTAGTTCCCCCGGTAGTTCCCCCGGTAGTTCCCCCAGTAGTTCCCCCAGTTTGGAGTAGTGCCCCCCGGTAGTTCCCCCGGTAGTTCCCCCAGTTTGGAGTAGTGCCCCCGGTAGTTCCCCCGGTAGTGCCCCCGGTAGTTCCCCCAGTAGTTCCCCAGTATGGAGTAGTGCCCCCGGTAGTGTCCCCGGTAGTTCCCCCAGTTTGGAGTAGTGCCCCCCCGGTAGTTCCCCCGGTAGTTCCCCCAGTTTGGAGTAGTGCCCCCCGGTAGTTCCCCGGTAGTTCCCCCAGTTTGGAGTAGTGCCCCCGGTAGTTCCCCTAGTAGTTCCCCAGTATGGAGTAGTGCCCCCGGTAGTGCCCCCTGGTAGTTCCCCCAGTAGTTCCCCCAATATGGAGTAGTGCCCCCTGGTAGTTCCCCCAGTAGTTCCCCAGTATGGAGTAGTGCCCCCCGGTAGTTCCCCTAGTAGTTCCCCAGTATGGAGTAGTGCCCCCGGTAGTGCCCCCTGGTAGTGCCCCCTGGTAGTTCCCCCAGTAGTTCCCCCAATATGGAGTAGTGCCCCCTGGTAGTTCCCCCAGTAGTTCCCCAGTATGGAGTAGTGCCCCCCGGTAGTTCCCCCGGTAGTTCCCCCAGTTTGGAGAAGTGCCCCCCGGTAGTTCCCCCGGTAGTTCCCCCAGGCAGTTCAATCACATACAAGCTTCATATGTATAGCTATACCATCAATCACACACAGGCATCATACGTATATCTACCATCAATCACATACAAGCTTCATACGTATAGCTACCATCAATCACACACAGGCCTCATACGTATATCTACCATCAATCACATACAAGCTTCATACGTATAGCTACCATCAATCACACACAGGCCTCATACGTATATCTACCATCAATCACATACAAGCTTCATACGTATATCTACCATCAATCACACACAGGCTTCATACGTATATCTACCATCAATCACAGGCAAGCTTCATAAGTATATCTACCATCAATCACAGGCAAGCTTCATACGTATATCTACCATCAATCACATACAAGCTTCATACGTATAGCTACCATCAATCACACAGGCTTCATACGTATATCTACCATCAATCACACACATGCTTCATACGTATATCGACCATCAATCACAGGCAAGCTTCATACGTATATCTACCATCAATCACAGGCAAGCTTCATACGTATATCTACCATCAATCACATACAAGCTTCATACGTATATCTACCATCAATCACAGGCAAGCTTCATAGGTATAGGCCCCTATCTACCATCAATCACAGGCAAGCTTCATAGGTATATCTACCATCAATCACAGGCAAGCTTCATACGTATATCTACCATCAATCACAGGCAAGCTTCATACGTATATCTACCATCAATCACAGGCAAGCTTCATACGTATATCTACCATCAATCACAGGCAAGCTTCATACGTATATCTACCATCAATCACAGGCAAGCTTCATAGGTATATCTACCATCAATCACAGGCAAGCTTCATAGGTATATCTACCATCAATCACAGGCAAGCTTCATACGTATATCTACCATCAATCACAGGCAAGCTTCATAGGTATATCTACCATCAATCACAGGCAAGCTTCATAGGTATATCTACCATCAATCACAGGCAAGCTTCATACGTATATCTACCATCAATCACAGGCAAGCTTCATACGTATATCTACCATCAATCACACACATGCTTCATACGTATATCTACCATCAATCACAGGCAAGCTTCATACGTATATCTACCATCAATCACAGGCAAGCTTCATAGGTATAGGCCCCTATCTACCATCAATCACAGGCAAGCTTCATACGTATATCTACCATCAATCACAGGCAAGCTTCATACGTATATCTACCATCAATCACAGGCAAGCTTCATACGTATATCTACCATCAATCACAGGCAAGCTTCATAGGTATATCTACCATCAATCACAGGCAAGCTTCATACGTATATCTACCATCAATCACAGGCAAGCTTCATACCCAGATAACATCACTACATTGGGCCAACGTTGGCCCAATGTAACCGGTTACATTGGCCCAACGTTGGTTACCGACGTTGGGCCAATGTAATTTTGCTCATCGGCCTTACGTTGGCCCAACGTAAAAGTTGGCCCAACGTTGGCCCAACATAAACATCGGCCCATCGTTGGCCCAATGAGGGCCCACTGTCAAATGAACAGAATGTCCTACATTATGCCAACGTTGGCTCGACGTTGGCCAACGTTGGCCCAATAGTGGTTTCATGTTGGTTTTGCATGAGGCCAACATTATGCCAACGTTGGTTCGATGTTGGCCAACGTTGGCCCAATGGTGGTTTCATATTGGTTTTGCATGAAGCCAACATTATGCCAACGTTGGTTCGATGTTGGCCAACGTTGGCCCAATGGTGGATGCATGTTGGCTCCTCATGAAGCCAACATTATGCCAACGTTGGTTTGATGTTGGCCAACGTTGAGCCAATGGTGGATTCATGTTGGCTCCTCATGAAGCCAACATTATGCCAACGTTGGTTTGATGTTGGCCAACGTTGAGCCAATGGTGGATTCATGTTGGCTCCTCACAAAGCCAATATTATGCCAACGTTGGTTCAATGTTGGCCAACGTTGAAATGCCAACATTGGCCCAACATCGGAGAGCAACGTTGGGTCAACATAATTTTGCTCATCGGTCTTACGTTGGCCCAACATCAAACTTGGCCCAATGTTGGCCCAATGTAAACATTGGCCCATTGTTGGCCCAATGTTGGCCCAATGTAAAATGAATAGAATGTCCTATATTATGCCAACGTTGGCCCAATGATGGTTGCATGTTGGTTCCTCATGAGGCCAACATTTTATCAACATCAAATTCCCATTCAGCCAACATAAAACCAACGTTGGGTCAATATTGATAGCACGTTGGCTCATTGTCTTATTTCCCATTGGCCAACATTATGCCAATGTTGGGTCATTGTTGGCAGCACGTTGGCTCATCGTCATCACTTAACCAATGTTGGATCAATGTAGGTAATACGTTGGCTCATTGTCAAATTGCCACAAACAATGTTGGTCCTTCATTGATCCAACGCTGGTCGGCCAAAGGATGGCATCTTAATGTTGACGGTTGACCCAATGTTGCTGTCCTCAGTACAAAGCCAACGTTGACCCAACATAGGTCCAATGCCCGACACAATGCCAACATACGCCTGTAAATTAGGGATGAGTACAATAAAAGAAAATATAAATCAAGTGAGAAACAGTTGAATATGTTGTCATCATAAAATACAAATACAGTTTATTGAACTGAAATTGACATTGTTGACATAATTCAAGAAAAAAATCTGCAGTGGGCATGAGTCTAGGAACTCCTATCTTGTGGTTTCTGTTTTACTTTTTAATTGGAAATCAAAGCCACTTCAATGCAAACATTAGCACCAGCTGTTTCATAAAACAACGGCACGAAAATGTCATCATTAAAAGCATTTTCTAAAAAGCCCATTTTTTTCAATATTCTAATAAGGCCATGGCTTATACTCATTTTGAACTTATTGAAAATTATTCCATTCTTTTCTTTATTCCATTATTTCATTCTGTGAAATGTTATTTTGTGGACCTGTTTCTTCTCTACTGTAAATTGATCATGTCAGAACCCACGTTGACCACGTTGACTAAAAGATCGGAGAAAAGAATGAATAACTGAAAATGAAATTTACACGTGTTTCAAACAGATTAACAGAATAGCTCCAGCAAGTTTTAAAATGTTTTAAAGTACAGACATATACAGACACGTTGTTTAGGTATACTTTAGGCACCCATTTTTGTCCGAAAGGTATAATTTTAGAATGTAATGAATATGTGGATGGTGAATTACGTGATATATACAACAAATGTGATTGGAATTCAATTCGTCCACATAGAAGGCATTCAAGGCAATACATAAACCTTTTTCATTCACTGTACTGAAGTAGATACACAACAGAAATATGTTCACATTACAATGAAAAGCTGAAATAAATTTATATAGGCCTTATACCTTAAAGGTATAATACATGATTGGTAAAGGTCACATAACAGGACTGACACTTTGTCTGATGAAACATGTAGGCCTACATGAAATAATAAACCTGTGAAAATTTGAGCTCAATTGGACATCTTAGTCACGAGAAAATAACGTAATCCAGACTCAGTTTTTCTTATAAAACACAAAGAATGGTTTTGGTCTTACCCCGAGATCAAAAATGTTTTTGGTCTTTGTTTTACTAATTTCTGGATAAATACGTACAGCATTTCAGCATGTTTATACCAGCACCATCTTCATACCCTGAAAGTTATAGTCAAATGTGTGAATATTTCTGTTTAGGTACCTGTATGTTACCAATCCTGTATTATACCTTTAATACTTAGAGTTGAAGTCACCGGCCAATTTCAGTAAATATAACCATAGACAAATTGTAACTGCTGTACTTATAAATTTGTTTGCATTTTGTCATTATATCAAAGCTGAAAATTGAGATTTCATTTTATCGTCAAAGAAAAATTACATTGCAAACCGTTCTGAACACAGTGAATATTTCAAGTACAACTACAAGCTGTAAACACATACGTGACTATAAACTGCACTGTATAGCAGCCTTATATAGAATTTAGAAATCAATCTACATCCATGCTCCATTCGATCACAGTCTCCAGTTGGTTCAATTGCCACCTCCCTGACTCCTCCACCAACCAGCCATAAGGAAACAACTCAGTCCAAGCGTATGGAGGTAGAAGCAGCCAATGTCATTGAATTCTTCAAAGATTCTGCAAAAATATCCATAGAATATAGTAGCCATTAATGCACGTTCTGCTATTGCTAGGTTTTCCCCAACTACTACTAGATCATGTCACTGTATTGTGCATATGTGCATCATGAAGGCCAGGGCTCCCTGATCAAGCTGAGACGATGCAAAAACCACATGTCAAGGACATTTGTCCATTCCATGCACACACTGTACTGTACGTGCCCTGAGGGTTCAGCATAGTTGCCTTGGTGTTACATAACGGGTGCAGCTACATACACCCTGCATATGGATTACACAAATACAGTCAACTATACACTTTGTTTAAACAAGAATATCACCATATTCGTATTGAAACTTTCTAACTTACAATGTTCAAAGACAAGAAGCACGTTTTCCATCAGATGTCCCATGAGGCTCAACCGAAACACAGTCTGAAGTCATCTATTATACAGCTCGATTGCTTGACAAAAATCATCGGAGTTCCTTTTCCAAAACTACCAAACCTTTATCGTAGAGAAAAAAATAGTGGAAGTAGGTTTAAGAGTATTTTAATGAACAATTTGACAACTTTAAATTTGCCAGGTTAAGGTACATAATATCACGATAATAATACATCCGTTTCGGCAGGGAATGCCTTTCAGAAATTTCAAGTTTCGAACTACATAGGCCCCCTATATAAAACAAAATGTACCGTGCAATGAAGAGAATTTGTTCAACCATAAGTTACGGATTTGTTATACTAGTACTAGTGGTGAAAGTCTTTAAATGAAAGTCGTTAGTTGTAAGACGAGATTCACTCTAAATGGGGCTATGACTAGGGAGAAGAACTAATACATCGGATGCATAACATTTACCAAAAAGAGTTATTCTTTACATTATTCTTTCAGTACACCATAATTTGGTCTCGCATGTACTGTCCATTTACAAGCATGTAGGATCCCATGTACTATACACGTGCACGTGCAGCCATGACAGTAGACGAAGTAGGCTAGCCTACATGTGTGCAATTTGCAAATTATGGCCTGTTTATCGTACGGACAGACAGAGTCATGCAATTCAAGTTTCCTCACATGGAATCTGGCTTAAACTTATGAATATAAATACAGATGATTTAAAAGAAAGCGTTGCTATACAATAATTGCTTAAATACTCACTGTTTTCATCAAATCGCAAGGAATTCCTGAGCAAACTGTGCACCGTTCCGTGATCCACGTCCAGTCCGAGATAACGGTCGATCGTAATGCTTTGTTTAAAGTGAGCAGTAAACTTGACTAGTCCATTAGCGTCGGGGTGATAATAACTGGTGTTCTCATTACAAGGCAAATTATCATTAAGATTATTTTAAAAATGCAACTACATGCATGAATAAACATGTTTAATTTCAACATATATAAATTTGGGAAAGGCAATAAATACAAAAGCTGACTTATTGCATCGATAACACACGCAGAAGTGCAACCATAACTTGTTTAATTGTAGACTAGTACAAGTTTATTAAATTTAGCGCGCAATGGTTTAAAATTCCTAACGGCTACGAAACAAAGGAAGATAAAGTAATATAAGTTAGGAATCATGTATACTATATTATACCACATATAAAGCCAATACATTCAAATTCAAATACATCTCAGAGTGCAAAATGGCAAATTATTTGATGGCCTACCAAAAAGTCGCGACAGCCGACATTTATCCAGCATTGATCCAATGTCGGTTGCCAACATCTTGCCAATGTTGGCAGCCCGTCGTATGGCCAACCAAAGTAATGAATGCCGACATTCACCCAACGTTGATCCAATGTCAGTTGCCAACATCTTGCCAATGTTGGCAGCCTGTCGTATGGCCAACCAAAGTAAAGACTGCCGACATTCACCTAACGTTGATCCAATGTCAGTCGCCAACATCTTGCCAATGTTGGCAGCCTGTCGTATGGCCAACCAAAGTAATGAGTGCCGACATTCACCTAACGTTGATCCAATGTCAGTCGCCAACATCTTGCCAATGTTGGCAGCCTGTCGTATGGCCAACCAAAGTAATGAGTGCCGACATTCACCTAACGTTGATCCAATGTCAGTCGCCAACATCTTGCCAATGTTGGCAGCCTGTCGTATGGCCAACCAAAGTAATGAGTGCCGACATTCACCTAACGTTGATCCAATGTCAGTCGCCAACATCTTGCCAATGTTGGCAGCCTGTCGTATGGCCAACCAAAGTAATGAATGCCGACATTCACCTAACGTTGATCCAATGTCGGTTGCCAACATCTTGCCAATGTTGGCAGCCTGTCGTATGGCCAACCAAAGTAATGAGTGCCGACATTCATCTAACGTTGATCCAATGTCGGTTGCCAACATCTTGTCAATGTTGGCAGCCTGTCGTATGGCCAACCAAAGTAATGAGTGCCGACATTCACCCAACGTTGATCCAATGTCGTTTGCCAACATCTTGCCAATGTTGGCAGCCTGTCGTGTGGCCAACCAAAGTATAGACTGCCGACATTCACCTAACGTTGATCCAATGTCAGTCGCCAACATCATGCCAATGTTGGCAGCCTGTCGTGTGGCAAACCAAAGTATAGACTGCCGACATTCACATAACGTTGATCCAATGTCAGTCGCCAACATCTTGCCAATGTTGGCAGCCTGTCGTGTGGCCAACCAAAGTATAGACTGCCTACATTCACCCAACGTTGATACAATGTCGGTTGCCAACATCTTGCCAATGTTGGCAGTCCGTCGTATGGCCAACCAAAGTAAAGACTGCCGACATTCACCCAACGTTGATACAATGTCGGTTGCCAACATCTTGCCAATGTTGGCAGTCCGTCGTATGGCCAACCAAAGTAAAGACTGCCGACATTCACCCAACGTTGATACAATGTCGGTTGCCAACATCATGCCAATGTTGGCAGCCCGTCGTATGGCCAACCAAAGTAAAGACTGCCGACATTCACCCAACGTTAATCCAATGTCGGTTGCCAACATCTTGCCAATGTTGGCAGTCCGTCGTATGGCCAACCAAAGTAATGAATGCCGACATTCACCCAACGTTGATCCAATGTCAGTCGCCAACATCATGCCAATGTTGGCAGCCCGTCATATGGCCAACCAAAGTATAGACTGCCGACATTCACGCAACGTTGATCCAATGTCGGTTGCCAACATCTTGCCAATGTTGGCAACCTACTACAAGCCAACATTGGCACAACGTCGCATTCCGACAAGATGCCAACGTATTGTCTGCCGACCATTAGCCAACATTGGGCCAACGTATATTGCCAACAACATGCCAACATCAGTTCACCGACAATGAGCCAACATTGGCCCAACATCATTTGCCAATATAATGCCAACGAAACCCTTGCCGACTTTGAGCCAACGTTGGCCCAACATCATTTACCGACCAAACGCCAACGCCGACGTATCCGACCAAATGCCAACGTTGGCCCAATGTGAGCATGTTATCTGGGTAGGTATATCTACCATCAATCACAGGCAAGCTTCATACGTATATCTACCATCAATCACAGGCAAGCTTCATACGTATATCTACCATCAATCACAGGCAAGCTTCATACGTATATCTACCATCAATCACAGCCAAGCTTCATACGTATATCTACCATCAATCACAGGCAAGCTTCATACGTATATCTACCATCAATCACAGGCAAGCTTCATACGTATATCTACCATCAATCACAGGCAAGCTTCATAGGTATATCTACCATCAATCACAGGCAAGCTTCATAGGTATATCTACCATCAATCACAGGCAAGCTTCATACGTATATCTACCATCAATCACAGGCAAGCTTCATAGGTATATCTACCATCAATCACAGGCAAGCTTCATAGGTATATCTACCATCAATCACAGGCAAGCTTCATACGTATATCTACCATCAATCACAGGCAAGCTTCATAGGTATATCTACCATCAATCACAGGCAAGCTTCATACGTATATCTACCATCAATCACAGGCAAGCTTCATACGTATATCTACCATCAATCACAGGCAAGCTTCATACGTATATCTACCATCAATCACAGGCAAGCTTCATACGTATATCTACCATCAATCACAGGCAAGCTTCATACGTATATCTACCATCAATCACAGGCAAGCTTCATACGTATATCTACCATCAATCACACGCAGGCTTCATACGTATATCTACCATCAATCACAGGCAAGCTTCATAGGTATATCTACCATCAATCACAGGCAAGCTTCATACGTATATCTACCATCAATCACAGGCAAGCTTCATACGTATCTACCATCAATCACAGGCAAGCTTCATAGGTATATCTACCATCAATCACAGGCAAGCTTCATACGTATATCTACCATCAATCACAGGCAAGCTTCATACGTATATCTACCATCAATCACAGGCAAGCTTCATACGTATATCTACCATCAATCACAGGCAAGCTTCATACGTATATCTACCATCAATCACAGGCAAGCTTCATACGTATATCTACCATCAATCACAGGCAAGCTTCATACGTATATCTACCATCAATCACAGGCAAGCTTCATACGTATATCTACCATCAATCACAGGCAAGCTTCATAGGTATATCTACCATCAATCACAGGCAAGCTTCATAGGTATATCTACCATCAATCACAGGCAAGCTTCATACGTATATCTACCATCAATCACAGGCAAGCTTCATACGTATATCTACCATCAATCACAGGCAAGCTTCATACGTATATCTACCATCAATCACAGGCAAGCTTCATAGGTATATCTACCATCAATCACAGGCAAGCTTCATACGTATATCTACCATCAATCACAGGCAAGCTTCATACGTATATCTACCATCAATCACAGGCAAGCTTCATATACGTATATCTACCATCAATCACAGGCAAGCTTCATACGTATATCTACCATCAATCACAGGCAAGCTTCATACGTATATCTACCACCAATCACAGGCAAGCTTCATAGGTATATCTACCATCAATCACAGGCAAGCTTCATAGGTATATCTACCATCAATCACAGGCAAGCTTCATACGTATATCTACCATCAATCACAGGCAAGCTTCATAGGTATATCTACCATCAATCACAGGCAAGCTTCATAGGTATATCTACCATCAATCACAGGCAAGCTTCATACGTATATCTACCATCAATCACAGGCAAGCTTCATACGTATATCTACCATCAATCACAGGCAAGCTTCATAGGTATATCTACCATCAATCACAGGCAAGCTTCATACGTATATCTACCATCAATCACAGGCAAGCTTCATACGTATATCTACCATCAATCACAGGCAAGCTTCATACGTATATCTACCATCAATCACAGGCAAGCTTCATAGGTATATCTACCATCAATCACAGGCAAGCTTCATAGGTATATCTACCATCAATCACAGGCAAGCTTCATACGTATATCTACCATCAATCACAGGCAAGCTTCATAGGTATATCTACCATCAATCACAGGCAAGCTTCATAGGTATATCTACCATCAATCACAGGCAAGCTTCATACGTATATCTACCATCAATCACAGGCAAGCTTCATACGTATATCTACCATCAATCACAGGCAAGCTTCATAGGTATATCTACCATCAATCACAGGCAAGCTTCATACGTATATCTACCATCAATCACAGGCAAGCTTCATACGTATATCTACCATCAATCACAGGCAAGCTTCATACGTATATCTACCATCAATCACAGGCAAGCTTCATACGTATATCTACCATCAATCACAGGCAAGCTTCATACGTATATCTACCATCAATCACAGGCAAGCTTCATACGTATATCTACCATCAATCACACGCAGGCTTCATACGTATATCTACCATCAATCACAGGCAAGCTTCATAGGTATATCTACCATCAATCACAGGCAAGCTTCATACGTATATCTACCATCAATCACAGGCACGCTTCATACGTATATCTACCATCAATCACAGGCAAGCTTCATAGGTATATCTACCATCAATCACAGGCAAGCTTCATATGTATATCTACCATCAATCACAGGCAAGCTTCATACGTATATCTACCATCAATCACAGGCAAGCTTCATACGTATATCTACCATCAATCACAGGCAAGCTTCATACGTATATCTACCATCAATCACAGGCAAGCTTCATACGTATATCTACCATCAATCACAGGCAAGCTTCATACGTATATCTACCATCAATCACAGGCAAGCTTCATACGTATATCTACCATCAATCACAGGCAAGCTTCATAGGTATATCTACCATCAATCACAGGCAAGCTTCATAGGTATATCTACCATCAATCACAGGCAAGCTTCATACGTATATCTACCATCAATCACAGGCAAGCTTCATACGTATATCTACCATCAATCACAGGCAAGCTTCATACGTATATCTACCATCAATCACAGGCAAGCTTCATAGGTATATCTACCATCAATCACAGGCAAGCTTCATACGTATATCTACCATCAATCACAGGCAAGCTTCATACGTATATCTACCATCAATCACAGGCAAGCTTCATATACGTATATCTACCATCAATCACAGGCAAGCTTCATACGTATATCTACCATCAATCACAGGCAAGCTTCATACGTATATCTACCACCAATCACAGGCAAGCTTCATAGGTATATCTACCATCAATCACAGGCAAGCTTCATAGGTATATCTACCATCAATCACAGGCAAGCTTCATACGTATATCTACCACCAATCACAGGCAAGCTTCATAGGTATATCTACCATCAATCACAGGCAAGCTTCATAGGTATATCTACCATCAATCACAGGCAAGCTTCATACGTATATCTACCATCAATCACAGGCAAGCTTCATAGGTATATCTACCATCAATCACAGGCAAGCTTCATAGGTATATCTACCATCAATCACAGGCAAGCTTCATACGTATATCTACCATCAATCACAGGCAAGCTTCATACGTATATCTACCATCAATCACAGGCAAGCTTCATAGGTATATCTACCATCAATCACAGGCAAGCTTCATACGTATATCTACCATCAATCACAGGCAAGCTTCATACGTATATCTACCATCAATCACAGGCAAGCTTCATACGTATATCTACCATCAATCACAGGCAAGCTTCATACGTATATCTACCATCAATCACAGGCAAGCTTCATACGTATATCTACCATCAATCACAGGCAAGCTTCATACGTATATCTACCATCAATCACAGGCAAGCTTCATATCTACCATCAATCACAGGCAAGCTTCATAGGTATATCTACCATCAATCACAGGCAAGCTTCATACGTATATCTACCATCAATCACAGGCAAGCTTCATACGTATATCTACCATCAATCACAGGCAAGCTTCATACGTATATCTACCATCAATCACAGGCATGCTTCATCAGCGGCGTAGCTACGGGGGGGCCTGGGGGGGCACGTGCCCCCCCACAAATTCGGCGTGCCCCCCCAGGTGCCCCCCCACAAAAAAATGTGGGTACAGAAAAAAAATTAAGCCTTATCTGTAGGGTACGATAGATATAAAAACAACTTAACAGCTTCTACTGTTCCAAAATAATATTTTTACTTTCAGCAAATGTTCCTGAGTCCTTAAAACCCTACAGTGAAGAAATCTGTGCAACATTTCAGTTTAAAAATGCAATTTTCTTACGCGCTTACGGTTGCGAACTTCAAAACAGCCCATCTGCCATTTTGTCTGGTTTTTCTAGTTATATAGTCTGGTCCCCAGATTGAATTTCTCCCGCTCAAGAGTGTTGGATTAAAAAGAAATAATGAAGTAATAATATAAATAAATGAATAAATTTATCGGAACAATTGCTTCCAAAATAAGGCTCAGATTGCACCAGAGAATATCTAGAACCTCTGAGCTTCCAGGGCCCTTAAGCGGGCCCTGGACCCCGGCCGAAAGGCCTTCGCGCTTATCCATGATTTTCCAGGGAGCCTGGAAATAAATTACGCCAATTCAATAGCGACGGGTGCGTTTCGGGGAGATCAAAGCTAGCTAATTTTGTCTTCCCCCTCTTTTTCTGCTCTTTTGGGGTCTTTCTGTTTCCCTTTTTTTTTCTTTTTTTTCTTTTTTTTTTGGCTTGAAGAAAAGGTTGCCCCACGCCCGCTGGATCCAGCCCCCCCCCCCCCCCCCGCATTTCTCATATTTTGCAAATCTCCAGTTTTGAAAAAATTCCGGGTGCCCCCCCACAAAATTCCAAGGCCCCCCCAGTGCCCCCCTGCTGAAAAAATCCTAGCTACGCCGCTGTGCTTCATACGTATATCTACCATCAATCACAGGCAAGCTTCATATACGTATATCTACCATCAATCACAGGCAAGCTTCATACGTATATCTACCATCAATCACAGGCAAGCTTCATACGTATATCTACCACCAATCACAGGCAAGCTTCATAGGTATATCTACCATCAATCACAGGCAAGCTTCATAGGTATATCTACCATCAATCACAGGCAAGCTTCATACGTATATCTACCATCAATCACAGGCAAGCTTCATAGGTATATCTACCATCAATCACAGGCAAGCTTCATAGGTATATCTACCATCAATCACAGGCAAGCTTCATACGTATATCTACCATCAATCACAGGCAAGCTTCATACGTATATCTACCATCAATCACAGGCAAGCTTCATAGGTATATCTACCATCAATCGCAGGCAAGCTTCATACGTATATCTACCATCAATCACAGGCAAGCTTCATACGTATATCTACCATCAATCACAGGCAAGCTTCATACGTATATCTACCATCAATCACAGGCAAGCTTCATAGGTATATCTACCATCAATCACAGGCAAGCTTCATAGGTATATCTACCATCAATCACAGGCAAGCTTCATACGTATATCTACCATCAATCACAGGCAAGCTTCATAGGTATATCTACCATCAATCACAGGCAAGCTTCATAGGTATATCTACCATCAATCACAGGCAAGCTTCATACGTATATCTACCATCAATCACAGGCAAGCTTCATACGTATATCTACCATCAATCACAGGCAAGCTTCATAGGTATATCTACCATCAATCACAGGCAAGCTTCATACGTATATCTACCATCAATCACAGGCAAGCTTCATACGTATATCTACCATCAATCACAGGCAAGCTTCATACGTATATCTACCATCAATCACAGGCAAGCTTCATACGTATATCTACCATCAATCACAGGCAAGCTTCATACGTATATCTACCATCAATCACAGGCAAGCTTCATACGTATATCTACCATCAATCACACGCAGGCTTCATACGTATATCTACCATCAATCACAGGCAAGCTTCATAGGTATATCTACCATCAATCACAGGCAAGCTTCATACGTATATCTACCATCAATCACAGGCACGCTTCATACGTATATCTACCATCAATCACAGGCAAGCTTCATAGGTATATCTACCATCAATCACAGGCAAGCTTCATATGTATATCTACCATCAATCACAGGCAAGCTTCATACGTATATCTACCATCAATCACAGGCAAGCTTCATACGTATATCTACCATCAATCACAGGCAAGCTTCATACGTATATCTACCATCAATCACAGGCAAGCTTCATACGTATATCTACCATCAATCACAGGCAAGCTTCATACGTATATCTACCATCAATCACAGGCAAGCTTCATACGTATATCTACCATCAATCACAGGCAAGCTTCATAGGTATATCTACCATCAATCACAGGCAAGCTTCATAGGTATATCTACCATCAATCACAGGCAAGCTTCATACGTATATCTACCATCAATCACAGGCAAGCTTCATACGTATATCTACCATCAATCACAGGCAAGCTTCATACGTATATCTACCATCAATCACAGGCAAGCTTCATAGGTATATCTACCATCAATCACAGGCAAGCTTCATACGTATATCTACCATCAATCACAGGCAAGCTTCATACGTATATCTACCATCAATCACAGGCAAGCTTCATATACGTATATCTACCATCAATCACAGGCAAGCTTCATACGTATATCTACCATCAATCACAGGCAAGCTTCATACGTATATCTACCACCAATCACAGGCAAGCTTCATAGGTATATCTACCATCAATCACAGGCAAGCTTCATAGGTATATCTACCATCAATCACAGGCAAGCTTCATACGTATATCTACCACCAATCACAGGCAAGCTTCATAGGTATATCTACCATCAATCACAGGCAAGCTTCATAGGTATATCTACCATCAATCACAGGCAAGCTTCATACGTATATCTACCATCAATCACAGGCAAGCTTCATAGGTATATCTACCATCAATCACAGGCAAGCTTCATAGGTATATCTACCATCAATCACAGGCAAGCTTCATACGTATATCTACCATCAATCACAGGCAAGCTTCATACGTATATCTACCATCAATCACAGGCAAGCTTCATAGGTATATCTACCATCAATCACAGGCAAGCTTCATACGTATATCTACCATCAATCACAGGCAAGCTTCATACGTATATCTACCATCAATCACAGGCAAGCTTCATACGTATATCTACCATCAATCACAGGCAAGCTTCATACGTATATCTACCATCAATCACAGGCAAGCTTCATACGTATATCTACCATCAATCACAGGCAAGCTTCATACGTATATCTACCATCAATCACAGGCAAGCTTCATATCTACCATCAATCACAGGCAAGCTTCATAGGTATATCTACCATCAATCACAGGCAAGCTTCATACGTATATCTACCATCAATCACAGGCAAGCTTCATACGTATATCTACCATCAATCACAGGCAAGCTTCATACGTATATCTACCATCAATCACAGGCATGCTTCATCAGCGGCGTAGCTACGGGGGGGCCTGGGGGGGCACGTGCCCCCCCACAAATTCGGCGTGCCCCCCCAGGTGCCCCCCCACAAAAAAATGTGGGTACAGAAAAAAAATTAAGCCTTATCTGTAGGGTACGATAGATATAAAAACAACTTAACAGCTTCTACTGTTCCAAAATAATATTTTTACTTTCAGCAAATGTTCCTGAGTCCTTAAAACCCTACAGTGAAGAAATCTGTGCAACATTTCAGTTTAAAAATGCAATTTTCTTACGCGCTTACGGTTGCGAACTTCAAAACAGCCCATCTGCCATTTTGTCTGGTTTTTCTAGTTATATAGTCTGGTCCCCAGATTGAATTTCTCCCGCTCAAGAGTGTTGGATTAAAAAGAAATAATGAAGTAATAATATAAATAAATGAATAAATTTATCGGAACAATTGCTTCCAAAATAAGGCTCAGATTGCACCAGAGAATATCTAGAACCTCTGAGCTTCCAGGGCCCTTAAGCGGGCCCTGGACCCCGGCCGAAAGGCCTTCGCGCTTATCCATGATTTTCCAGGGAGCCTGGAAATAAATTACGCCAATTCAATAGCGACGGGTGCGTTTCGGGGAGATCAAAGCTAGCTAATTTTGTCTTCCCCCTCTTTTTCTGCTCTTTTGGGGTCTTTCTGTTTCCCTTTTTTTTTCTTTTTTTTCTTTTTTTTTTGGCTTGAAGAAAAGGTTGCCCCACGCCCGCTGGATCCAGCCCCCCCCCCCCCCCCCCCGCATTTCTCATATTTTGCAAATCTCCAGTTTTGAAAAAATTCCGGGTGCCCCCCCACAAAATTCCAAGGCCCCCCCAGTGCCCCCCTGCTGAAAAAATCCTAGCTACGCCGCTGTGCTTCATACGTATATCTACCATCAATCACAGGCAAGCTTCATAGGTATATCTACCATCAATCACAGGCAAGCTTCATAGGTATATCTACCATCAATCACAGGCAAGCTTCATACGTATATCTACCATCAATCACAGGCAAGCTTCATACGTATATCTACCATCAATCACAGGCAAGCTTCATACGTATATCTACCATCAATCACAGGCAAGCTTCATAGGTATATCTACCATCAATCACAGGCAAGCTTCATACGTATATCTACCATCAATCACAGGCAAGCTTCATACGTATATCTACCATAAATCACAGGCAAGCTTCATATACGTATATCTACCATCAATCACAGGCAAGCTTCATACGTATATCTACCATCAATCACAGGCAAGCTTCATACGTATATCTACCACCAATCACAGGCAAGCTTCATAGGTATATCTACCATCAATCACAGGCAAGCTTCATAGGTATATCTACCATCAATCACAGGCAAGCTTCATACGTATATCTACCATCAATCACAGGCAAGCTTCATACGTATATCTACCATCAATCACAGGCAAGCTTCATACGTATATCTACCATCAATCACAGGCAAGCTTCATACGTATATCTACCATCAATCACAGGCAAGCTTCATAGGTATATCTACCATCAATCACAGGCAAGCTTCATAGGTATATCTACCATCAATCACAGGCAAGCTTCATACGTATATCTACCATCAATCACAGGCAAGCTTCATATACGTATATCTACCATCAATCACAGGCAAGCTTCATACGTATATCTACCATCAATCACAGGCAAGCTTCATACGTATATCTACCATCAATCACAGGCAAGCTTCATACGTATATCTACCATCAATCACAGGCAAGCTTCATACGTATATCTACCATCAATCACAGGCAAGCTTCATACGTATATACCTACCATCAATCACAGGCAAGCTTCATACGTATATCTACCATCAATCACAGGCAAGCTTCATACGTATACCTACCATCAATCACACACAGGCTTCATACGTATATCTACCATCAATCACAGGCAAGCTTCATACGTATATCTACCATCAATCACATACATGCTTCATACGTATAGCTACCATCAATCACATACAAGCTTCATGCGTATATCTACCATCAATCACAGGCATGCTTCATACGTATAGCTACCATCAATCACACACATGCTTCATACGTATATCTACCATCAATCACAGGCAAGCTTCATACGTATATCTACCATCAATCACAGGCAAGCTTCATACGTATATCTACCATCAATCACATACAAGCTTCATACGTATATCTACCATCAATCACAGGCAAGCTTCATACATATATCTACCATCAATCACAGGCATGCTTCATACGTATAGCTACCATCAATCACACACATGCTTCATACGTATATCTACCATCAATCACAGGCAAGCTTCATACGTATATCTACCATCAATCACAGGCAAGCTTCATAGGTATAGGCCCCTATCTACCATCAATCACAGGCAAGCTTCATAGGTATATCTACCATCAATCACAGGCAAGCTTCATACGTATATCTACCATCAATCACAGGCAAGCTTCATACGTATATCTACCATCAATCACAGGCAAGCTTCATACGTATATCTACCATCAATCACATACAAGCTTCATACGTATATCTACCATCAATCACAGGCAAGCTTCATACGTATATCTACCATCAATCACAGGCAAGCTTCATACGTATATCTACCATCAATCACAGGCAAGCTTCATACGTATATCTACCATCAATCACAGGCAAGCTTCATACGTATATCTACCATCAATCACAGGCAAGCTTCATACGTATATCTACCATCAATCACATACAAGCTTCATACGTATATCTACCATCAATCACACACAGGCTTCATACGTATATCTACCATCAATCACACACAGGCTTCATACGTATATCTACCATCAATCACAGGCAAGCTTCATACGTATATCTACCATCAATCACATACAAGCTTCATACGTATATCTATATACCATCAATCAAAGGCAAGCTTCATACGTATATCTACCATCAATCACATACAAGCTTCATACGTATATCTACCATCAATCACAGGCAAGCTTCATACGTATATCTACCATCAATCACACACAGGCTTCATACGTATATCTACCATCAATCACACACAAGCTTCATTTGTATATCTACCATCAATCACACACAGGCTTAATATGCAAATTAGGCTTGCCCTTCACCGACGTGGATAAGCACTGTATACTCAGTGCTCGTGAGAGCACGTGAGAAAAAATCACATGCTTGCTCAGGTGGGATTCGAACCCACGACCTCCTGCTTACTAGTGCAGATGCCTTACGTAATGATGTCTAAGAGCACAGAGAACCTTATTCTAGTATGAAAACTGGTCTATTTCTTATCTGAAATGAGTAGTATTGATCCAATTTCAGGACATTTGATTTTTCATAAAAAATTGTCGGTTTTTGTCATTTTTGATCCAAAATTTACTTTTTCTACAAGTGGTACAAATTAAAATCACCCAAAATGAATACAAATACAGACGAATATACTTGTATTAAGCGAAAACTTTGTGCTTCTTTATTCACAGTGTAGTTGTTATATGTGTGGAACACTTTAATATTTAGAATCACATACATGTATCGTTATGGATTCAGTTACATTTTCAAGTTGACTGCTCGAACTGCACAATAACCAACCAAGGCCCTTTTCCAAACCTCAGCTCCGGCTCAGCCTTTCGGCTACGGTTTGGAAGTAGATATTCAATTTTGAACCAGAAAACATTCAGCTTCAATGAAAAACCACAACCTATATTTTCAGCCTATGGATGACAGCACCGGAGCCTGAGCCCAGATTTGGAAAAGGGATCCAAAATATTGAAAAATTACTAACTACTCTATTCCAAGTACTGAATTAATTATGACTACTCACATTCTACCAAAGAAACCAATGGAAAAAGAAATTATCCCAGAAGTTGGAGAGGTTTCATACGAATATACAAATCAATGCTACAAAAAAAGTCAATTTTAAATCACGTGCTGATTACAAATTTCAAATATTTCGAATTTTGAATATAAATAATTGATTGAAACTGATGATTCTTCTATCTACAAAAGAAATCTGTGTATTGTCATAAGTCACATAATTATAATGTCAAACTTAAAAGAAATTAATCAAAATGTACTGGGCACCCTGACATTTTTGTCTGAGCATACAATATGAAATAGAGTAAAACTTGTATATGTCCACAATAATCACCAGGGAACATATTCTGATAAACGTTTTTGCAGATTTCAAAAATTGATCAATGTCTAGAAAACTGACTTCACATCATAGCATGTGTATGGTCAAAATCGTATTTCAATTCAATTCTATACTTTTAATACAATCGAAGGGTCGTAACAAAACCAGGCTTGAGTCTAAGCTTGGGACTTATTTATTGGGATGCCAATTTTGAGGCCCACATAAGGAAATGAAGGGATTGGGCTACACGACGAAGCAAAAGAAAGGCTCCAGCTTCGCCATATCTCATGCACTTCATTTCAGTAAGGATACAAAATGGCGATAGCAAAAATAAATCCCAGGCCTAGCCTCAAGCCTAATTTGATAAAGGCCGTAAGCTTCATCACATCATTTCGGCCGCAAATTACATAATGAACTTAGGAAGAGATTTGTAATACTGGTCAGGCCCAGCCACTGAAAAGCCTGGCCAGGCCTGGACTGCTATAATAGCAGTTGCAGAGCAGTTCAATAGCAGTTCAATAGCAGTTCAATAGCAGTTCAATAGCAGTTCAATAGCAGTTCAATAGCAGTTCAATAGCAGTTCAATAGCAGTTCAATAGCAGTTCAATAGCAGTTCAATAGCAGTTCAATAGCAGTTCAATAGCAGTTCAATAGCAGTTCAATAGCAGTTCAATAGCAGTTCAATAGCAGTTCAATAGCAGTTCAATAGCAGTTCAATAGCAGTTCAATAGCAGTTCAATAGCATGCACATGCTATTATAGCATAAACATAGCATGTGAAGGGTTTGAAGACTTTTGGACTGGATAGCAGTTTTCATAGCATGCACATGCTATTTATGAATGCCATGTGCATGCTAAATGACTGCATTCAAGTTGGGTAAGGGGGGGCCTTCAGTCCTCTTGTCAGCCCTGAACTTTACTACAATAGACTAATGCCTGGCTTTCTGGATAGTGTCCATGATCAATGTGGACTCAATCTGTCAATCAGGTTTATACCAACTATGATCCAGGACACAGATCTAAGGGACTTGAAGTTGATAGTTCAATGCTGGTGATTAAAGAAGCCCAAGAGCCCAGGCAAGGCCCGGGCCTTGCCTGGCTGGGACCAACCAGTATTAAAATCTATCTCCCTTAAAATATACATTTCTAGAATAGACTAATGATACTTTAAATAATATGTAATAGACGGAACATTTAACCATTATAAGCTCACAATGTAACAATAGCATATAAACACATGATGCTATGCACACTATCATTACCGCTAGTAAACAAAACACAGCTAAGTATGGAATACACGAAACAGATGTTGGTTTTGGACATCATAAGGTTTTTACCATTCCAAGACGCAGTACTTCACACATGCATGCTAGCCCAACAACTTTTTCATGTCCTTTTTGTCTAAATCAGCAACATTTCCTAACAAGTTTCTTTTCATTACCCAAAAGCACTTAGTTTTACTAAACATCTTCCTATTTTTTTGCGAAATAGCTCATATTATCACAAATTTGATTTAATATTTATAATAATATCTTTTGTACACTGAAAATATTTTAGGAAGACACAATTCATAAATGAATTTTTCATAATAATTTGCTATTAAAATGTACATGATCTGAAACCCCTAAAACAATAACTGGGTGTGTTTTCTACCTCACAAGCAATTCAATTAAAATCTTTCAGCTACAATAGTAGAGCAAGGCGTATAAGCAAGGCGTTTACACCGATCCGACGGCACGAAATACCATCCACCATTACTGCAGTGTCCCCGCCCGCCTTTTGAGTGTAATACACGAATCCGACTTGCAATTCATGTAATTGGCCCCACGGTGTATATAGAGTGTGGCGGAGCGGACGTTCTTTTGTTGCCACTAACAAAAGGACAGGGACACCGCAGTAATGGCGGACGGTATGACGTGCCGTCTTGTCGGTCTATAACACGGATAACAAGCATTTTCTCAACTATGAAACAAAACTACGCGACCCATCTATGATTCATCTATGTTGCACTTGGAATGTAAAAAAAAAAATTGGAATCAAAATTGGAATCATTTAAAAAAAATAAAGCATTTAGGCCTATAGTAGAGATATTTTCATATTGCAAGATTCATTGAATGTGCTGTGGAATTTAATAGGAAATCACCAAATCAGACGTTAATAAGGGATGGTTGGATCAAACTTCCATTTGTAGGTCTACCACATAATATATTTTTTTTCAAGGATGAAAAATCATTACTTTGAGCGCAGCAAAGATAATTTATGTAATTATGGTTGATAACATTCAATATAATGACTTAACACCCACTGTAAGTATTGTTTTGTTTCCTGCTCAAAGTGCATTGGACTCTGCAGGCTGGACCCAAAGCAACAGGCACATACTGCACTTCAATATTCACAAGTGACATTTAACTAACGGAGGCCAGTCAATACTGATGGCTGTTAATACCTATGTTTTCTTAACATTCCTGTTGAATTGTACACTGTACAAAATTGGTTAACAATATTGGAATTTGTCTTCTATAGCTGTCGAATGCGAACAGCACGTCCGAGAGATTCATAGGGCCTTTTTGAAATGGAGGCTCAGGCTCAGGCTCCGGCTCCGTCATCTATGCTGGAAATATAGGCTGTGTTTTTTCATTAAAGCTGAAGCTCTGTTTTCCTTTTCAAACCAGAGAATCTACCTTACCTCCAAACCGCAGCAGAAAGCCTCTATTTTGAAACCCGTCAGTTTTGAATGGATTCACAAAATGGAGCCGAAGCCTGAGCCTGAGTCTCCGTTTCAAAAAGGCCCACAGTCTACAACAACACGACCTAAACCGCCAATGCCACACCATGTGACCACGTCTCGGCCAATCAGAATCCATTTTCACAAATCTGGGCATAACTAATAATCAATACAACGATAATTATTTTTCCAAATAGGGTATTAGGGAGACAGGTTAGCATCTGAAAGTGAGCATTTGGGAGACAACAGGAATTAGGGAGACATTCCGATGTCTCCCTAAGGTATTAGCTACCTTTTGAAAACATATATATGTGGAGTGCTGTGGCCTAGTGGTCTGGCATGTTGAACTCACAGTCTTGTGATCAATCTACAGAAAGTACAGATTGTGGGTTCGAGTCCAGCCATGGGTTAATGGTGCTTGCATCCTTAGGCAAGACGCTTTGTCACATATTGCTCCTCTTCACCCAGGTGTAAATGGGTACCTGCGAGGCTAGAGATGGCTTTGTGGTTTGATTAGCCTCTGTGCACTGAATATGGCAGCCAGGGCTGTATACTCCCCAGGGAGTTGAGATGGTTTCAGGAATGTAAATTATGGCCCGATGACCAGGGATAAATTGATTTGCGCCATGAGCATCATGCATTATTATCATTATATTTTAAGCTCCCATGTTTTAGTAGAAGACAGAGAATGCTCTCAATATGAACATACATCAATTTCAAGTTCATTGTTTTGGAGGATGTTAAGAAATATTAAAGTAATGTTTCGTGCACGACCCTATGGAATTGTCTCCCTAAGTACCCATCCTGGATTATAAACATAAACAGTTACACATATACAGTTACTTTGTTTTGCTACACTACTAAACATGAAACCTGGAATACACTATATATGCACCAACATCTGAACAAACCGTTACCATTGCGACATTTTCTTATTGAAATAGTTACGAAGCGCCCTGAATACAATTTTTGGCATAACATCCGCACATTTTTGGCAAGGCACAAAAAAAAACAGGCAACGTATTCCCAGTTCTCGTTGTTGTTGCTTGTATAAAATTTTTTTTTTTTTTACAGTTCAGAGTTATTACATGTAACCATTAACACTGAGATCAGTTAATTTGGCAAACTGACATTTTAGCTCATATACCATATTTGGCATACTTTTTCACTATTTATTTGCAAGATTTTAATTTTTTTTTAATTAGCAACTGCATAAACACTCCTTTTGTTTATAATTCGCCAACAATGAAACTTGGGAGGATCTTAAAAATACTGCAAATCACACATTTTGATGAAAAAGTTATTTACACAACAAGTGGCCATCTTGGAGGGCCCAATACAAAGGTAATACAAAGACACTCTCGCAATTGTTAATTAGATCCTTCGTGGCAACAACAGTAATACACAATTGTATCAGGCCCAGTAAGATGGCTGCCAGGGGCCAATTTCATACAGCTGCTTAAGCACAAAATTTGCTTAAGCATGAAAAGTCTTTCTTGATCAAACCGGATTGCCAACCACATTTTCATGTGATGTTTGCTGCTTTTGTACTTGGCCATTATTTGCTGAGCATAACATTCACATACTGATTTTACTTACCAAGGTTTTTGGTGATTAAGCATATTTTGGTATTTATGAAATTTGCCCTTGAATTTGTCTATGATATTCGTGGTCACTGTTTAACTTCCATGACTTGAAGAGTAGTGGATTGACAAGAACTGCCCAAGGGTCAGGAGAATCAAGAGCGCGGCAGGTTGAAAACCAACTTGAGTTTATAGTTCCTGGACCGGTAGATCTAGCTTGTTGAAGATTCACAGATGCGATCAGTGAGACCTATCAGATATGTGTTGGGGTGTTTGGATTAGCTAAACGCTGGTTTCTTTACCCAATTCTTCGCCGCAGTACTTGCCAAAGAGGTATAAGTGGTCAGCTGGGATGACACCTCCACTGGCTGGGCGTTGGGCTCTAGCTTCCTGGTCGGGCGGTCACTGATGGAGGAGCCAAGGCTGGGGCCGGGGCCGGGCTCCTCCACGTCCGAGCATGGACCCGACGAGCCGACGCCCATGTATAGTCGCGAAGGGAGTCGGCGTTCTGGTAGTCGGTCAAGGAGCTGGTCTCGGTCTGGTCCGGCACCGAGGTGGATTCCGGGTACTCCGGTAGAGAGTTGCATTCCTGGACAAAGTTGCTGGCCGGGTAGGCTGGAGGCAAGCTGGGGTAGTGGCCGTCGTGCTGGTGATGACGATGCCTGAGGGATGGGGGCAAGCCAGGTAGGCCCCGCCGGTCCGGGTGGAGTCCGCTGGGGGAGTCCGGCTAGAGAATCAGGTTGCATTGTTGGCCAGACAGGAAGCTCTGTGTGGTTGCAGCGCCCGTAGTACGATCGTTGAAATTGTCTTCAGGGGGGCATGATGCGTCCCTGTATTAACAAAAATTAAAAGAAAAAATGTTATTAAAATAAACAATAAATCAGGAGGGAAAAGATTGCTTCAAATTCAAGGGGAAAAAGTAAAAATATGAAAACAATTTTCAAACCCAGTGACCTTCATTAATTAATTTAGTGAATGTATATTTAGAGCAAAAATGAGCCACAGGCCAGAGGAATTAGGGCAAGAAAAAAATCATGTTAAGTGTTGTTTCCTTTTTTGAGGTCGACTGCTTTTTTTTTTCAATACTACCACAAAAAAGTGCAAATTTCATGATTTTGTTTTTACAGCTGTAAAAGTCTAAAAGGTCTAAAAACTTGCATTTTTAGTCAATTCCTGGCCTGTGGGCCAGGCCAGTTGTTTTGGATAAATGTGTCCGTCAACCATTTTGGAAAGAAAAAAATGGGCCTCCGTCTTCCCTTTTTCAAAAAAGCAGGACGCTAAACATTCTTCTTGTTTTTTTACTTGGCCTTAGATGGCTAGATCTTTATTTGTTTGTGGTACTCTTTTGCCACTGGTCATAAAATGGGTACAAAATTGCACAAATCAGAACCTGAGTTATTATCACGAGTAAAATGTGAGCTTTTGAGAAGGCTTTTGAAAATGTAAAGGATGCCAGGGTTGTTGTCTTTGCATGATTTATTCCTGATAAGTATTCCTGAAAGGAACATGAACTTAGAAGAATATTCAACATGGACAACATCTCCTGGATTTCCCCGCTGGTCATTTGCTCATAATTAGCCTGGGGCCTTTCTCAAAGCTCGACTTTGGCTCCGGCTCCGTCTCTGTTTGCATATATGTAGAAAATATAGGTTGTGGTTTGCCATTGAAGCTGAAGCTCTGTTGTCCTTTTCCAATCAGAGAATCTACTTCTTAAAACTGCAGCCAAAAGCCTCTATTTTGATAACTGTAATTTTGAAATGGATTCACGAAATGGAATCCATATCGGAGCAGGAGCCGGAGCCGAGCTTTGAGAAAGGCTCCAGATTTCAATTGAAGATGATTTGGCAGTGTATAAAATAACATATTGACACCACAACATTTTCTGCTTTATCAAAAGAGGGCGCCACTCAAAACCTTGTGTTCGAAATTACTATATACACCGATTTGACGGCGCGACCATGGAGGTAGGAAACACCCGTCCCCATGATTAGGGGACGTACACCCTGCAATATAGAGTGCGGTGGACGTAAATTCTTTTGTTGCCGGACAAAATACGGGCGGGGACACACCAGTTATAGCGGACAGTATATCATCCCGTTGGATCGGTCTATAATCATGCTAATGCTCACCAAACAGCGCCCTCTACTAACATTTAAGCTAGAACGTTTCATTCACTTACCAAGTTGGTGTTCTTCTTCTCTTCGTGAGCGACGATGTCAGCTGTCTGCTCCTTGGAGAACTTCACAACAGCAGCTATCACTTTGGCCATTGTCTGCAAGGAAAAAAACAGAAAGTAAATTTGGATCATCCAATCTTCTGATACAAAATAAATGTATGAAAGGGTGTGCATAGATTAGGAACTCAGGACAAAGTTCCAGCACCAGCAGAATGAGACCATCACAAAGAAGTTTGTTGCCAAGAGGCAAACAGTCCAGATGGAATCAATAGAAATATTACTCAAATGACATAAGGGGAAGGAGACTTAAATACTGGTCCAGCCCAGCTGTTGAGAAGCCAGGCCGGCCCAAGCCTTCGGGCCTGAAAATCCTCCTCTTGTCAGCCCTGAACTTTAATGCAATAGAGCTGCTTAAAGGTAGTATCATACTTTGGTTTTTACCAAAGAAATACAGATTCATGGGCAAATATATCAAGACAGATACAGTAACAGTCATCTGTGAAAATTTCAGTCCCATACGGTGCCCACTTCTTGAGAAAACAGTGAAAAACAGCCACAGTATTTCTTAAGTTTTTCTCATTTATTTTTTCTCTTTTAAGATCAAAAAGATTTTCGGTCCTTGTTTTACTAATTTCTGGATAAATACACCCTTTCATCAGGTGGAAACATTTTGACGGTGTGTTTCTACCACCACCATTTTCATACCCTGTAATTTATACGTAAATCTGTGAACAGCTCTGTTTTGGCTTCTTACCAAAGTATGATACTACCTTTAAAATCAATTGGCCTGGTTTTTTAATACTGTCCATGATCAATGTGGACTCAACCAGTCAATAGGGTTTATAGTTCAGTTACAAATATCACATGGTTTATTTCCGGTGGACAGTTGATTCTTGCTCCCGAGGACCCGAGGTGTTGAAAGTTGACAAACTATTCACCCCAGGAACTAGTTTGTCAACTTCCAACACCGGTGGAAGCTAGAATTGACTGTCCACACGAAATAAAACCATGTGATATTTGTTTTACTATACCTCATAAATATTCTTTATTGTTCACAACCATAAAGTGTGGCGTCCTGAATCCCACAATAGACCAGTGTGGTTTGTGTGATAAGTCGTGGTTTATAGGTCCTGGGTCAATTTCACCACTGGTGTTGATTTCTTTTCATGATTGGGGGGGATGATTGGTGATTTGGTGTCCTATGCGAGGGAATGAAGTGACCGAGCGGGGGAGGCTGTGGGAGGTGGGATACCCCCTCCCAAACCAGGGACTTTTTGATAAAAACAGAGTCGAAAAGTCGCATTTTAGAGCATTTAAAATTGATATTCAGAAGAATTAAACGGTATAAATTCACTGCGAAGACTAAAAAAACAAAGATCATGTAATATTTCTATACAATAAACTTGAATGACTTTCAACCTCAAAATATTGGGGGAATGATAATACACGCCATCCCCCCCACCTCAAATATACGGGGGGATATATCCCCCCCATCCCCCCCAGGATCGACACCCATGAATTTCAAAAAGCCCTAGAATCAATTGTAACTGATACGAAGGATAACCCATCGTATCCTACAACTTCTATGTGGGGCTGCAATGCATCTAATTATTAAGTCCTACGATTGATAGTAAGTTACGATTAGATGAGTGAAATCAACCCCTGTTCCCCCTATGGAGACTGTGGTAGTGTGTGGTAAGCAGCTCTTGTCTCGTGTGATAGGTGCAGGGTTAGGGTTAAGGGGTGAGTGTTCACAATCAGGTGCATAAAATCGAAAATCTTGTGTGTGTATTCTTGACGGCCATGGTAGTTAATGTAAGTTGACTAGTATTTTGACAACAGGGGAGGCCCTTATCAGTATAAGCCCACTCAGTCTAGGAGTAGAGCACCATTACAGTGCTGCAGTGGTCTCTGGTTCTAGTCCGGGGCTGGATTTTACAAAGCACTGTTAGATTAATCTTAAGATGAGTTGTTCAGTATCAACATAGTGATTTGTATTGTGACATCACATGTTGCTTAGCAATTAAGATGAATTCACACTTAAGATCAATCTTAATGCTTCATGAAATCGGCCCCTGGTTCAGTAAATTTGGATCTTCTAGCTGGATGTCACAATAGTTTTCTGTTCCAATAATGTCTAGCTGAAAAGTGAAGCATCCCCGTTGAGGTCTTGGGAACATTTAATGTGCTGGACAGAAAAATTGAGCCATGATCTGAGGGAGAGAAACTTTAATACTTGTTGGGCCCAGCCACTGAAAACCCTGACCAGGTCTGGGCTTTGCTGAAGTCTTGAGCTTCTATAATCCCCAGCCTTGAAGTATCAACTTCAAGCCCCAGCTGCTGAGTCCTGGATCATAGTTGGCACTATTAAACCTGATTGACAGGTCGAGTCCACATTTATTTATTTCTTGTTTACCCTGGGTTTACCTGCTCAGTGAAACACACACTGTTTTCCAGAGGTTCCCAGCAATTACAATATGAATTATGAAGGATGGTGCTACACGTGACCGAGTAGCAGGCTTTCATGGGCGCCATTTAGCAGCCAGCCACATCAACCCATATATGATCATGAAGCACAGCTTAAGATCGAAAGTGTTTGGTTTTGTGGAGGGAGGAAAACAGGAGAACCCGGAGAAAAACCCTACGCACAACTCTACTTACATATGACCCAAGCTGGGATCTAACCCGGGCCACATTGGTGAGAGGCGAGTGCCTAACGCACTTGCCACCTTTCCCCCCGTGAGTCCACATTGACCACAGCAGTATTCAGAAGCCAGGCCTTATTGATTTTGAGCAGCGCTGTTGTATTGAGTTTCAAGGCTGACAAGAGGAGGACTATGGATCCAAAGGCCTTGCCTGGCTTTTATGTAGCTGAGCCTGACCACTACTAAAGTCTCTCTCCCTAAAAATGACCGCAACCTTGACTGACCTGTTTGCCCTAGCTGACCGACTGCTGGTAGGCGGTCATCTCCTTCCGGATTCTGGCCTCCAGGTCGGACAGCTCATTCTGATGGGTGGAATTCCTGGTGTTCCAGCTTGAACTCCACCTCGTTCAGCTGGGCCTTGTGGTCCACATTCAGCTGGGCGATCCGGGACTCGTTCGTCTGCTTCAGTTCCTTGGTCTGTTCCCGGAATGCCTGAAAGTTGGTAAGATAGAAAAACCAGACCATGAAGAATCACCCTCCATGCGACTGCCAAATCAAAAGATGCATCCTAACAAAAACCTTGAAAAGTGAACAAAGACAAATTGACTGGAGTGGGTTCGAACCGGCGACCTCCTGAATACCGTACAGGCGCTCTACCAACTGAGCCATCCAGCCCTACGTTGGTGGTGTTCCTAATAGTCAATTATCTTTTAGTTTGTTTGGCAGTCAGAAGCCATGAAACCACGCACACACCACCATATCCCAGGGATCATTTCACCGATACGCGCAGCAATGCTGCAACCTGGGAATGGAACATGGGGGATCAATCACATCCACTTACCGCTATTTCTTCTTTGTGTCTGTCATTGATGGTCTCAAGCGCCCTCGCTTGTTCGTCATTCTCTCGGTGTAGCTCCTTCACCATATCACGATGTTCCTTCTCAATACGCTGTTCGATATTCTGCCCCTTATCTGAGAAAATAATAATCAAAACAAATTTCACAGAAGATGATCATCTCGCTTCTATTCCCCCCAAAAAATGTTCGAGTCTACCTTTTAATCTTTATATTCTTGCCATCATGTTTTCACCTGATTAAAACTTTAAAAGGTACATGTAGTATCATACTTTGGTTTTTGTCAAAGAAATACAGATTCATGGGCAAAAATATCAAGGAAGATACAGCAACAGTCATCTGTGAAAATTTCAGTCCCATACGGTGCCAACTTATTGAGAAAACAGTGAAAAACGGCCAAAGTATTTCTTAAGTCTGTCCTCTTTTATTTTTGATCTTTAAAAGATCAACAATCATTATTTTTGGTCACAAGTTTGATTTACTCTTTTCTGGATAAATACAACATTTCAGACAGAAAAGATTTAATGGTATGGTTCTACCATCACCATCTTTATACCCTGTAAGTTATAGATAAATCTGTGAAGATTTCTGTTTCGGTATGCTTCCATGCTACCAAAATATGGTTATGGTGGCAACTTATGGTATAATGGTGCATATGATCTTTGTTGCATACAACTTTTTCTTGCGCTGGCAAAATTTGGGGCATGTTTTGGCAGACGTGACCAGTAAATGGTTTCTGTCGTCACTCTTGATGACCAGAATCATAGTTGGGGAGAGGGCGGCATCAGGGCACCAAAACACTTTTGTACAATTTTAAACATAAATGGCGGCAGACATGGCGGAAGGTATCGGACCTGCAGGCAGCTTTCCTTTCCACCATGTTAGACTGACAATGACTGACCGTAAACCAATCCCTTCCCTCGATTCTCGTTCTGTTGAACGTCATTGAAGCAGAACTGAAGTTGCCAAAACACAGAACCAATAACCAATGCAGAAAAACGTTTTAAAAAGTGAACAAAGAAAAATTGACTGGAGCGGGATTCGAACCAGCGACCTCCTGAATACCGTACAGGCGCTCTACCAACTGAGCCATCCAGCCCTACGTTGGTGGTGACCCCAATAGTCAATTATCTTTGTTCGTTTGGCAGTCAGAAGCCATGAAACCATACACACACCGCCATACCCAAGGATCATTTCACCGATACGAGCAGCAATGCTGCAACCTGGGAACTGTACATGGGGGATCACTCAAAGAGGAAACGACTAGAGGGCTGGATGGCTCAGTTTGTAGATATAGAGCGCCTGTACGGTATTCAGGAGGTCGCCGGTTCGAATCCCGTACATTTTTCTTTGTTCACTTTTCAATGACTTTTCCTTATCTGTGAGGGCAATTAAATCCATTTTATGAACTTTCATAAAAAATGACAAAAATGGCAAGGGGTACTCCTTGCCATTTTTGTCAGTTTTGGCCAAAATGTTTTCAAAAACTGTTGAAATTGTCACGATAGGCCACTCAGAGTACAATGAACATAATTCCAGCAAAACAAACTCAAATCATTAAACTTTTACAAATGCTATTATTACAATCAAATTCTACATGGTAATTTCATTTCAGTAAATTTTTTAAAAGTATTCTCCTTTTGTTTTGTTCATTTTACAGTAAAATACAGTACATGATTTAGTGGTTTCTGTAATAAAATCCCCAGGACTGTTGGGTCGTTGCAAGAAAAAGCACATAATGTGTCATCTTGTCACCCTCAAATTCACATGGAAAATAAACCAGGGACAGTTATTAGGCCTACCGTATGTACACACATCCATGTTTAATACACATGATGACAATTAAGGATTATATCCTCCAAGAGTTAACTTATTGGATACCAATTATGATGAACTTCAATCTCAGGTGTGGAAAACTGGGGTAGCATATCTGAAAAGTGAGTTTTACAGGTATTTTTTTACCTACAAATTGTACACTTCCAATACAGCGGCAGCCATTTTGCTCAAAACGCCCTCTGTTGGTTCCATAGAGTTGTGCACAAATTATGGTCATCAGTGGAATTCTTTCCCCCAAAGGCCACAGTCCAAGGAAATCAACATGGAGTGCGTACATTTACAAACAGAACCCAACCCAAGTCTAAATTCGGGAACAACAAAATGACAATATCACGATTCAAACTTTACAATTACAACATGGCCACCATTGGGTTACACAGAGCTGAAACCCTGACAAAGTTGACGTTGAAAAACGGTGCTCTACCCACAAAAAATATACATGTATATGTATTATTTATATATATAACGTAGTATACACATTTTACAGTATTTACAAATACTGACAAGCTTATAAGATAAGGCAAGGGCATTGGGGCGGGGTAGCAAACGAGAAAACGCCCTATGAACTTGGAGCAGTATCTACAGCTTTGGTTTTTTACAGCGTCAATGTCAACTCCAGTATGGAGTCGAACCTACAACCACTACGAAGCAATAGAAAGGTGCAGTAAGTAACTAGAACATTGCCATCACAAGTGTGGGGGACTGAGTTCAACTGAGTGAAAGGTTACGGGTTCGAATGCTACCCAAGCACATGTTAATCAATCGATAAGTAAGCTATCACAAGTGTGGGGGACTGAGTCCAACTGAATGAAAAGTTACGGGTTCGAATGCTACGCAAGCACATGGTAATCAATCAATAAGTAAGCTATCACAAGTGTGGGGGACTGAGTCCATCTAAATGAAAGGTGACGGGTTCGAATGCTACCCAAGCACATGTTGATCAATCGATAAGTAAGCTATCACAAATGTGGGGGACTGGTCCATCTGAATGAAAGGTTACGGGTTCGAATGCTACCCAAGCAAATGTTAATCAATCGATAATTGCCTGAACGGAACACACACAGTTCAATGCTGGTTGGTTCGAATCCCTCCTTCTACAGAAAAAGGTACAGTACAAACACCAGAACAACAGAAACAATACCGGAAACCCAATCCTAACTTGCATACAGATAGCACAAACATTTGACCGTGTGAAAAAAGAGTTATGCGTATTTGCTTATATGCTGAAATTTGGCAGGGGCTAATTTCACGGCCCTGCTAAGCACAACATTTTGCTCACCATGAAATGTCCATGTGTTGTGTTTCACTTGTGATTGTTCTTTTGGCTGTTGTTCGCTGACCATGAATATCAAATGAGATGGCGGTTTGTTATATTGAGCAAGACATTTTGCACTAAGCAATTTTGTTGTGCTTATTTTGTGCTAAGCAATTTTTTGTGCTTAACAGCTCCATGAAATTGGCCCAAAGTTTAACTCAACAATACAGCATTGCTACACATACCAATCGCATGACGTTATCTTTCTTATCAAATAAATACCACCACGATACTTGGTACAATTCCATCACGGGACTCAATTCCACACGGCCACTCACAAACTTTCAAGAATACAACAAAATATCAGCAACCAGTGAACCCAAACTTGTCTCCCTTAATAAGCAAATTCTCCCTACTATGCCAGGATACCAAAACAAACACTAGCAAACCTGTCTTTGTACCATGTTGGCTGGTACCCAGCCCATTAAACTGGTCCCTAAAGTTAAGGCAATGTTTGGATTAGAAAAATAAACTATGCAACTGCGATACAATTGTTTACATTGATTAAAATGCAAATATGGTACACATTCATTGTTTGCTAGCACAAATTAAAAGTACCCTGCTAAAAAGTTGGGTGGAATGATCCGCAAGTAGCACACAATGGAATGACGTTGAGTTTGGGTGGGATTTTACTGTGAAACGGATGAAAAAGTTACTAGGCATAAAACGTAGGGTACTATACATAATAGTGCATCTATACAAGTGCAGGGGTCGATTTCATAAAACTTACGACGCGTCGCAGAGTTAAGACACATCCTTTCTCTATGGACTCACTGCATAGATGGGACACGTCGCAGCTAGGACGCGTCGCAAATCGGGTTGCGTCGCGTCGCAGAGCTTTATGAAATCAGCCCCAGGCCTTGAATTTGGTTCTGAAATGGGCAAGGCCACTTTTCCATTGAAAGGGGCACTTCCATTGGTAAATCATAATGTCTTTGGAAACATTTGAAGGGGGCACGAAGGCCAAGAACCAGGGCGAGGAAGGCCATGGCCTCCGTGGCCTCGGTTAAATTCAAGTGCCCTAGAGGGTGGAAAGTCAACAGGGGTCGATTTCACCAAACTCATCGTAACTTACTATCAATCATAGGACTTATGATGCATTGCAGCCCTGCATAGGATACGATGGGTTATCCTTCGTAACTCGAGTTACGAACAATCGTAAGGCTTCATGAAATCAACCCCAGGTGTCATCAGCCTGTCCAGCTATTAAAAGGCAACATGCTGTCTAACCTACAATATAAAGATGCCCTGCATCAACATAAGATTTCACCAGCCAGATACAAATGAAACCTCAATTCAATCAGTGGGAGCATGCGCCGCAGCAGCGAGTTGCCGCATTTACTTCCGAGCAGTACTCCTTCGGTCTTCTGATGACCATCCCTCAGGCAGCCACGCGACCCATCCCCATCTCAGCAAAATAAAAATCAATCTGACGCAACCACGTGTCATACGGACGCCCTACTGGGTGAGTCCTACCAGTAGGTTCTCTCATAGTGAGAATTCCCCTGGCAGGATAACTAGCATACAGTCGCATCTGACGCTCACGTATCATGCAGGTAATAGGTCTCATCTGACTCTGCCTGAGAGTCTCAAGTTTACTGTACCATTCTAAAGACCTTTTCAAGCTCATTTCATTTGGTTTCAAGGTCCTAGATTTATGAGTCTTTTCCCCCTAAAAATCAATGCCAAGACATTTTATCTGGGCTGAGAACAAAATAAATTTCTCTTGCCTCTAAAAGACCACGAGTATTACAAAAGTCACAGAAATTAAAACCTTAACTAGTTGAAGCTGCAAGTTAGTAACCCCTTAAAGATAGTCCAAACGAGCCCAAAGCCCTCCATAACCTAGTCAGACAAGCCTGTTTAATAAATAGCATAGCCGAGACCAGCAAACTAGTTGAACTAGTTAGGTTATTACTCACAAAGGCTACCACTGGCAGATAACCAGTGACTATAATCCACAGAGTAGATAACTATAACCTTCTGCTATCACTAATCCAGTTTAAAAAACTGGTAACCAGTCAACAACTACTAGTAGAGGAATAATCCACAAGCAAGCCAGGGACAATTAGCCACCGAGTAGATGACTACCACCCACCACTAACTAATCCGGTTTAAAAAAACTGGTAACCAGTCAACAAATGGCAGCAGAAGAATACCGGTAATTAAAAAAGCAGTGGCCGATTTCACAAAGCACTAAAATTGATCTTAAGCGTGAATTGATCTTTGCTAAGCAAAACGTGATGCCACTATGCAAATCACTGCGGTGATACTGACAACTCATCTTAAGATCAATCTTAGTGCTTTGTGAAATCGGCCCCTGGTTAACTAAACTTATAACTTATCTGGTTTAAAAAATAGACTACCAGTACCACATGATGTAAACTTGTCAACAAGTAGTTGCCATAACTATCAACCCGGTTTAAAACATAAAAAAGGTGTGTAACCTGTAATTCGAGTTAAAAACTTTATAACCAGCAGCAAAGTATTATTAAGTAAGATTTTGGTGGTAAGTTTTGAAAATAAAAAATTAGTTGGGAGAAAATTGGGGGTCAATCTTCGTCGTCTTGGAAGGGGTCCTTCAAGTTGCTGTTCTCCATCTCGGGGTAGAGGGATTCTGTCTCGTCTTCCTTGTCGTTGATCAGCTTCTGCATCTCCTCGCGCTTCTTTCGTCGGAAGAAACCGCACTGCAATCGGGAAGAGGATGACAGAATGAACCGGTTAAGGGAGAGACACTTTGATTCTGGTCAGGCCTAGGCATGGAAAAGCCGGGCCAGGCTTCAGATTTGCCTGGGGTCTAGGGCTTCTATAATGCCTAGACTTGAACTATCAACTTCAAGCCCCTAGCTGTCATGGCTGAGTAATTGATCATAGTAGGGAAAGAAGCTTCTAATATTGGTTGGGTCCAGCCAATGGAAAGCCAGACCAGGCCAGGCAAAGGCAGGGCTTTACCAGGGGTCTAGGGCTTCTATAATCCCCAGCCTTGATCTATCAACTGATCAACTTCAAGCCCCTAGCTGTCATGGCTGTGTCCTCGATCATAGTAGGGAAAGAAGCTTCTAATATTGGTTGGGTCCAGCCACTGGAAAGCCAGACCAGGTCAGGCCAGGGCTTTGTCTGGGGTCTAGGGCTTCTATAATCCCAAGCCTTGAACTATCAACTTCTAGCCCATGCTGTGTCCTGGATCATAGTAGGGAAAGATGATTCTAACAATCGGTTGGGCCCAGCCACTGAAAAGCCAAGCCAGGGCAGACATGGGCTTTGCCTGGGGTCTAGGGCTTCTGTAATCCCTAGCCTTGAACCATCAACTTCAAGCCCCTGCTGGGTCCTGGTTCGCAGTATATGCATGAGCCTGATAGATTGGTGGAGTCCACATTGATAGTATCCAGAAGTCAGGCTTGATTGATTTTAAACAGCTCTATTGTAGTGACGTGAAGAGGAGGACTACAGGCCCGAAGGCCCGGGCCAGGCTTCTCAGTGGGCACCCCTACCCCTATTCAGTCCTATTTATACTGTGAAGAGACCATCAGTCTTGTTTCAGTGTGAGGGACTGGTTTCTCCATACCATAGGGGTGGAGGCATTCATTGCTGCTTTGCTGTGGACTAGGTACCCCTATTCAGTCCTATTTATACTGTGAAGAGACCATCAGTCTTGTTTCAGTGTGAGGGACTGGTTTCTCCATACCATAGGGGTGGAGGCATTCATTGCTGCCTTGCTGTGGACTAGGTACCCTTTCCAGTCCTATTTATACTGTAAAGAGACCATCAGTCTTGTTTCAGTGTGAGGGACTGGTTTCTCCACACCATATGGGTAGAGGCATTCATTGCTGCCTTGCTGTGGACTAGGTACCCTTTCCAGTCCTATTTATACTGTGAAGAGACCATCAGTCTTGTTTCAGTGTGAGGGACTGGTTTCTCCAAACCATAGGGGTGGAGGCATTCATTGCTGCCTTGCTGTGGACTAGGTACACCTTCCAGTCTTATTTGTACTGTGAAGAGACAGACCATCAGTCTTGTTTCAGTGTGAGGGACTGGTTTATACCAAAATAGTATAATAGTAAATTTTTATTTCAGTCAGTATTTATTGAACTCATGCTTACCTTCCACATGACAAGTACCACTCCTATCAGCAGAATCAAGCCGGCGACGATACTGATGGCAATGACCCAATTGGGAACGTTCGTCCCCGAGCCCGATGACTGAGTATGTGCTATCGTTTCAACCTGCAGGAATGAATCAAGACAATAGCAAAGCCCAATTAAGAATGGGTCCTCAATGACAAAATTGTCGGTATTTTTGGAACGGCTAGTAGTCTTGCTTTTTTAACAGCCAGGGACCAATTTCATGGCTCAATTATGCACAAACAAATTGCACAAAATGTCTTGCTCAATAAAACAAACCGCCATTAATGGGATTGCATACGTTTGGTAATTTGAGCCTACTGTTTGTTTCAAACCAACATAATTGTATATATATACCATAAAACTAGCCTGTGAAAGTTTCAATTCAAAAGGTGGTAGCGTTTTTGAGATTTTGGCGACAATCTAGAGCGATTATTTCACGCCAGAGAACAGTTAGTCAATAGCTGAGAAGCGTTACGGCCATAACGCTTCTCAGATTCACAACTTTTGGAGATAAAAAGTGACATATTTTTCCATAACCGCGGTACTTCGAATTTAACGTTTCTCAATATGCATTATACTATCCAAAGCAGCTGTACTTCTCACCAAGTAAGTTTTTATTGCCATAAATTTTCAGAGTCATTACCAAACGTATGCAATGCCTTTAAAAATTCCATTTGATATTCATGGTCAGTGAACAACAGCCAAAGAACAATCACAAGCGATACACAGCACATGGAAATTCAGTTGTTAACCCTGTTTTTATTAAGACAGAAATAATTTCATGCTTAGCACATTTTTGTGCTAAGCAGGGCCGTGAAATTGGCCCCAGGTCATTCACAGCTTAGATTCATCAGACATGGAGGTAAATCTTAATGGCCCGTGGTCACAAAATAGGGACCAAAAAGTTGAATAAGTACTAATAAAACAAACAAACAAACAAACAAACAAATTTGCATTCTCCAATAAATTTAACTGACCCAAATTTGAACAGCTGTAAGCTAGTGAATATAATACCAAAACATGATATTTTTGACAACGAGATACTAAATTCTACCAATACCAATTACTGTCGAGTTTGACTTTTCTCCCAAAGTTCACTTACCACTATCTTGTCTGGCCGGCCATTCTGTGGCTGAACGTGTGTATTCCGATGATGTTCAACCTTCACGACGGCCGAACTGCGAAGCTTTAGGGTAGTGTACCCAAGCTGTCAGAAAATATAAATAAATTCACAAATTTATTATCATCAAATAACCACAAGGGAAACTGACTGAATTTAAAGTCATTAAAAGTGAACAAAGAAAAATTTACTATTGGGGTGGTGACCCCAATAGTAGGGCTGGATGGCTCAGTTGGTAGAGCACCTGTACGGTATTCAGGAGGTCGCCGGTTTGAATCCCGCTCCAGTCAATTTTTCTTTGCTCATTTTTCAATAAATACACAAATAAATTAATCAATTGATTAATTTTGAAAATGAATAAATAATACAAGTATTAAATTGTTGCAAATTGCTCATCAACCAATATAATGACTTGAAATATTTAGAGTTAGGAGGGCCTGATGCGTTTCAATCTTAGCATGATCTTTCTCAAAGGGTCAGGTAGGCAAGATACCAATCCCTCTCCTATTGTCCTGTCGATCCTCTCATCCATTCATTTGTGTTTATATTCACTTGCATGTTCTTGTCCGCTTGTCATTTTATAGCCATCGAGAAAGATCCTGCTAGAAACGAAACGCGTCAGGCCTTCCTAACTCCAAGCATTTGATATATTTTAGGTCATTTTGGCTGATGAGCAGTTTGCAGCAGTTTATTACTTGTATTGACTTGAAATAATATTTAAAATGCTTGGAGTTAGGAGGGCCTGAAGTTTGGATTTGAGCAGGATCCTTCTCAAAGGCTACAGTAGTTAGGAGGGTTTGACATTTCCATCCTAGCAGGATCTTTCTCAGAGGCTAGTTAGGAGGGCCTGACGTTTCGATCCTAGCAGGATCTTTTCTCAGAGGCTAGTTAGGAGGGCTTGACGTTTTGATCCTAGCAGGATTTTTCTCAGAGGCTAGTTAGGAGGGCCTGGCATTTCGATCCTAGCAGGATCTTTCTCAGAGGCTAGTTAGGAGGGCCTGACGTTTTTTAATCCTAGCAGGATCTTTCTCAGCGAATAGTAATAGGAGTGCCTGACGTTTCGATCCTAGCAGGATCTTTCTCAAGGACTTAAAGGTTAAAAAGGCTGAAGCCATTTCATTACTTACGTTCAGTAGCGTCTTTTCAAAGAAGCGTGCCTGTATTTCGACAACAGCGCCCTCTCTCATTTTGAGATTGTCGATGATGCAGTAAATGGTAGCACACTGGGCCGATTTACAATCCAGGACCATCGTCTGTGTATCAACAGAAATACAATGACAATATGATCGTTTATTGCACAAACCTAATAGTGGTGTCAAGCTTCGATTACGACAGAAACTTAATTAAGAGAGTAAAAACAATATCCAAGGATGGGTACTTAGGGAGAAATTACCAGAGGGTTGTGCACAGATTTTACTAACCTATTTCTAAACATCCTCCAAACCAATGAACTTGAAATTGACATATGTTCATATTGAGCGCATTCTCTGCCTTCTTTTAAAACATGGACAGCAAAAATATGTCTTTAAGGTAGCTGATACCTTAGGGAGACTAAAAATGTCTCCCTAATTCCCGACGTCTACCAAAAATTAATATTCACTTTAGTTTCAGACACTAGCATGTCAACTATGTTGAAGATATTGGAAGTTTAATTCAATAAACAAACTATAAAGAAAGATTACAATTTCAAATTGTCTGATTTTTTTTTTCCATGGCATCAGTAATTGGAATTAAGGGCGAAATTCTAGCGCTTGGCCCGTATGCCGTTTTTCCTAGATAGGCCACTGGACTAACAATAATCAAACATTTTTTTTTCTGAGTTGCACATAATGTCTCGTATGAGCATTAATGGTCCTTTGTACCATGCCAAACCATAGTTCTCTGTGTTTTCAGAGCCAAACTTGTCTGCACTTGACAGCAAGTGTCTGTTGACAAGCAAACGGCAAGAGACTGCTCTCACCTCTGCAGAGCTGAAGAGACTCAACGGACTGCTCTTGGTGCTGTTGGTCTTAGCTCGGTATGTCTGTAGCTGCCGGTGCTGTTGCTGCACTATGTGATTGTACCTACATCTCCCTGTGCCCTTAAACTGCAAGACAAACAAATATAAGAAGGTGGTTTTAGCAGCCATACATAGGAAAGGGAGAGAAACTTTGATACTGGTCGAGCTCAGCTATTGAGAAGCTTGGCCAGACCCAGGCCTTCTGGTCCAATCCTTCAGGACCAGGGGCCATTTTCATAAAGCTGCTTAAGCACAACATTTACTTATCAAGCATACTTAAATGTAGTATCATACTTTAGTTTTTGTCAAAGAAATACAGATTTGTGGGCAAAAATATCAAGGAAGATACAGTAAAAGTAATCTGTGACAATTTCAGTCCTGTAGGGTGCCCACTTTTTGAGAAAACAGTGAAAAACAGCCACAGTATTTCTTAAGTCTTTTCCCTTTTATTTTTGATCTTTTAAAAGATCAAAACGATTTTCGGTCGTTGTTTTACTAATTTCTGGATAAATACACCATTTCAAGCGGAAGTATTTTAACAGCATGTTTCTACCAGCATCATCTTCATACCCTGTGAGTTATATGTAAATCTGTGAACATTTCTGTTTTGGTCTCTTACCAAAGTATGATTCAACCTTTAAGCATGAAAAGTCTTGAAGTTCTGAATAAAGAACGAAATATAGAATCAAAAATGGCTTCCCTTAGTCTTTTTTGAATATGTATAATATTGAGTTATATGAAAGTCTTCCTTGATCAAACAGGATTACCATAATGTTTACTGCTTTTGACTAGTATTCGGACATTGTTTGCTGAGCATAATAACATTCACAAGGAGTTTGGGCTAACAAACTGATTTTATTTACCAATGTTTTTGGTGCTTCAGCAAAAATATCAAGGAAGATACAGAAACAGTCATCTGTGAAATTTTCAGTCCTGTACGGTGCCCACTTTGTGAGAAAACAGTGAAAAACGCCAACACTATTTTAAAAATCTTTTCACCATTATTTTTCTTCCCTTAAAAAGATCAAAACTTTTTATGTCATTGGTTTTTACTCTTTTCTGGATAAATGTAACATTTTAGGCAGAAATATTGTAACGGTATGTTTATACCATCACCATCTTTATACCCTGTAAGTTATAGGTAAGTCTGTGAAGATTTCTGTTTCTGTATGCTACCTAAGTATGATACTACCTTTAAGCCAATTATCAACCTTTATAAGTCCCATCTATACCACATTTTAAAGCAAACATTTGAAAATCAGACTGGTACCTCAAGGGTTCCCTTTGTGTTTCTGCTTACCTCAATGTGAGTGAAGTACAGCAGCCAGTCCCCATCCTTTGTCTTCCAAGGCAGACTGATGTTGACTGAGGTGAGATAAGGTATGGCGCTCGGGCCAAGGTTCCTCGCCTAGATACAATGAAAGAAGAAAGACACATCAGGTCAATCACCATACCAACCGCATCCCCCCCCCACATATGATTGACACAATCAAATTCCGACAGGTTAAAAGGCGAATTGAATTAATTTCAACTGTATCAAATGAAAAAGCACAATTTTTTATCAAAATATTTGGCATTGAAAGTGAAGAAAGAAAGATTAAAAAGTGAACAAAGAAAAATTTACTGGAGCGGGATTCGAACCCGCAACCTCTTGAATACCCTACAGGCGCTCTACCAACTGAGCCACACAATAGTTAATTATCTTTGTTTGTTTGGCAATCAAGAAAGATTGAGCGGAGCAAGATTCGAACCAGTGACTTTAGGAATACCTTACCAGCGTTCTGACCAACTGAGCTATTCAGTACTATGTTGGTGGTGTTCCCAATAGGTAATTATCTTTTGTTTGTTTGGAAATCAAGAAAGAATAGCGGAGCAAGATTCGAACCAGCGACCTTAGCAATACTGTACTGGCGCTCTGTATACCAACTGAGCTATCCAGCCCTATGTTGACAGTGTCCCTAATAGTAAATTATCTTTAGCCCTGTTTACACTGGACTTTTTTTCCTGGGGTTTCCTCGAGCCGATGGGTAAATGAACAATGGGCAAATATTACCGGTGTCCACACTTGGACTTTTGACTCGGGTAACTTAACCGTGCACGCTCAGAAAAATTACTGAGCTGTCAATACTAGGCTCACGAGAGTACCCAACTCGCACTCTCCGCACTGGACTTTTCGTCTCAGGTAAAGTGTCTCGGGAATTCTTCCTGGGCAGAAGTTGGCCAGTAGAAATACCTGTGCGGGTCAGGAAAAGCAACTGAGAGGAAGACTTCCTGAGACGTCCGCACTGGACTCAAAATGGGTAAAGTACCCAGCGTCTCAATATCTTTGCCCCAAAAAAGTCCACTGCAGACAGGGCTTTTGTTAGTTTTGGCAGTCAGAAGACAGAACCCATGAAACCACTCAGATCATAATTTCTGCTTTATCCAATCAAGAATATTAAATGATTTTGGTCGGGAGCAACTTAGGTTTGCCCTTCACCAACTTGGATGAGCACTGTATACTCACAAGCACTCACAAGCAGCTGAGTATACAGTGCTCATCCAAGTTGGTGAAAGGCAAGCCTAATTTGGCATTCGTGGACAAATTTTGATTTCCAGAATAAAATATTGACACAAACCAAGGCCATACAATTCTGCATTTCACAAAATGTCACGCCCAAACCTCATAAAAATGACAAACAAAAAAGTTCACACACTCACGTCGTAAATATGTTTGAATTTAGGGCCGATAGAAGAGTCGTCCGCGATGCGAGATGATGGTAGGGTATCATTGCTTCGCAGGTTGAGGTAGAGGCCATCGGAGCCACCGGGCAGGGTGGCGTTGTTCTTGTCTGTTGGCTTCTTCTCCTGACCGAAGATGACCTCCTCTGGGTGAGTGACCCTAAAGAAAAAAACAGAACCGGTCAAGAGATCATCAACTGTCCTGATACCAAGGCAAAATCACTTGTGGCAAGGTTTCTACCTAGGCAACTTGGAGGCAGCCAAGTGCACACCCTAAGCATAACCTTGTACACTAGCAAGCAAAAGTCTGATAGCGCGAAAGACGAAAGACATTGTTTCGAGTCTTCTGAGAAATTATACGGCCATTTTCACGGTTTGGGGTCTACTTTGTAAAGTATGTTACATCTTATTTTTTGGCATATTTGCATGCATTTCAAGAAACCATAAATGGTATACTTGGTGATTCCAATAAAACATGTTTAAATTAGAGTCTTCAAGAATGATTGATCAAGGAATAGGTCAATGTTACTTATTTTACTATGGAATTGCCCACATTATTTTAATATGTATTTATTTTTTATTAGCCTATTCTTGTAATTGACATATTATGTTGTTGGATGAGGTTAACAAATAAAGAATTAAAAATACAAAACTGGGTGATTATCAGAAATGGAAGTAGGTACAGTAGAGTAATAATCAGAGGTCATGGAAGGTTACGCAAGGTCACCGAAGGACACTGGAGGTCACTTGAGGTCACCAAGGTCAGTGAGTAATTACAAGCCAGCCATTTCTGGTTTGTTTCAAGATCACCAGAAACCACAGACAGATAACATTGGCCTTCTGATTAACTCTGTCACTTCATTGTATTCAAATCCAAACCAAACTGTGCGTGAATCACTGGATTATATAAACCACGAAACAATAAAATCAAATCTTTTGTCCCCTTTGCTATTGTTCTATCCAACAAGATATTTCCCAAGTTTTTAGATCTGAAATGGCAGTTTTTCCCCTTATTTTTGAATCAGAGCACTTGTGTTTATAATAATCAAGACCAATTTTTTTTTTTTTTCAATCCTAACAGGATCTTCCTTGAAGATCATGTAAGCCTTTGAGAAAGATCCTGCTAAGGATCGAAACGTCTGGCCCTCCTTACTCCAAGCACATTATATATTTCAGGTCATTATTTTGGTAGATGAGCAATTTGCAGCAATTTAGTATTTTATTTGTAAAAAAAATTTTTTTCTTCATGTTATTGCATATCTCACTGAAATAGCATGCGCGGAATTGTGTGCTTGTGCGCTGTTGACTTGATGACCGTTTCTCAAAAGTCTCCTATTGTGTCAGATTTCAACGGCCACTGAAAGACAGACTCCTTGAGTACAGAACATTATTTTCAAGCTCATTTCTTGAGAGGAATTTCTAATAGAGTAGTGGGATTTTGCACAGCTAGGTTATAAATATCCTTGATGGATATCTAGAATCAAATGACGGTACCACAAGGACATCCGCACAGCTTCACGGGCCTTGATGAGACATCCATACACCGTGTCCTTATAAACGCCAAGGACAGCAGCAGGAAATGGAGGAAGGAAGCCAGTGGTACAATGATTTCCAACTCTACTTGAGATCAATTTGTTTCCAGATCTAAGGTCCTACGCTCTGAATCAATCGACCTTACAAGAGGTCACATCGTCATCCGAGAAGATAACGTTTTAGGGATGGTACAGAACTGGTTTTTGTTACAAAACCGTTGCTGACAGTGAAAGCACATTATGTAAATCCATCATATACCTTAACTGACAAACCTGTAGAAGTTTGAGATCAATCAGCCATCTGGGTCACGAGAAAATAGTGAAAACCCGTTTACACAGTTCAACGATATTATGCGTTCATTTATATTCCAATCAGAAAATAGTTTCATTTATTTCTCAACGAATATGGCATTTCAGACAAAAACATTTCATGGGATGTTTTCTCCTATCATCACCATTGTACTGTGTAAGTTGTATGTGAATCTGTGATCTTGAAGTGTATTTTGTCTTACCAATTCTGTACCATCCCTTTAATCAACGAATGCACATTGAGTGGTTGATGATTGAATGTGTCTTACGCTACTACCTCAGAATATAGAAAAATAGACTGTGCGTAATTTGGCCTACACTTGACTTAACTGTGCGTAATTTGGCCTACACTTGACTTAACTGTGCGTAATTTGGCCTACACTTGACTTAATAATAATAATAATAATAATGCATTTATATAGCACATTTTCCATAATATTATGTTCAAATGCGCTGATTAAATATTTAGAAGCAATAACATTAATGCAATACTTACAACACTACATAGTACATAGGGCCTAATACTTAACATTAATATAATACATATTACTTAAATGACAAGATACAATTAACTTTAATTTACATAAGTTACAAAGAGAAAAGGAGTGATTTGACTTCTTGTTTGAAGATGTTAAAGGATCGCTGGTTATGTAGTGATGCGGATAATTAATTGGTTCCAGAGTTTGGGAGCTGCACTCGAGAAGGCTCTATCGCCAAGGGTGGGGAGCATCTTTGGAGAGGGGTGGTGTTTAAGAAGGATGCCATTTGAAGAACAGAGGGAGGGAGTATCGGGATTGGTCATTGATGCTTACGAGTTCAAAAAGGTATTAAGGAGGAGCTACACGGTGGATACTTTTGAAGGTGAGTATGGGTATTTTGAACTTGATCCAGGACCTGATGGGCAGCCAGTGCAGTTCGCGAAGGATAGGTGTCATGTGGCAGAATTTAGGGGATCCATGTGTAAGCAGTGCTCCTCTACTATAATCCCTATCCATGATACACTACTTCCTCATCCTACCTTCTTTCCCCATCCCTAACAGCATTTACCCCATCCTCATCATCTTCCAGTACCCCCAGCCCCCTTTTCCCTCTCTCATCAAACTCACCCTGATATCGTGACGTCGGCCTCGATCTTGACAGGCAGACTCATCACCACCCTGTTGTCGTGCAAGGTTCGGTTCTCCTCACGGCTGGTGGTCGTGGCCTCCGCCGTGACATCGATGCTGGTGGTCTCGTAGCTCAGGGAGGGAACGAAGAGCTTCACCCGGAAGGAACTCTGAGTGGACCAAGAACGGGAAAGGGGGTTAGTATCTTAAGATCCAGTGAAGAAGTTCGGAGACTTCCAGCTGTCCAGGCCTGGTGCCTTCTGCCAGCTTGTCCTCCTAACGTCTAACCTTGATCAACTAACGGAGGCAGACCTCCCACTGAGACAGGTTGCTCTTTATTCTCCAGCCCGGCCAGGCAGCAAGGAGTCAGAGCATATCTCAAAATCAAGTTGCCTTTCCTAGGCTTGCTATGGGCCCAATTTCATGGAATCCGTTAGCGTTTTTAATAGCAAAAACTCTTCGCTTACGGTAGCAGACTTTTTGTGGTTACGGTTAGCGTATTTCACGGATGAGTTTCCTTTTTGGTAACAGTAAGCAAGGAATTTGTGCAGAATGCATACGGCAGCGCGTTAGCAGAAAATGATCACAGTTACCCTAGAAATTCTTCACTAACCAAAAGGTCTCGCTTACGGATTCCATGAAATAGACTACACGTGTAGCAGTGCCCGTAAGCACAAAAATAGGTCGCAACGGAATCCATGAAATTGGGCCCTGATCTCTAAGTTATAATAATTTGGGAGGCTAATCATCCTTACTGGCAGCTGGGGTGCTGAATTGCAAAGGATGTGACTACAACGTGATCGAGTTGACAGCGGCGCCCTTGGCTGCCAGTCACAACAATCCATATGATCACGGAGCACAGCCTGAGATCGAAAGTGTTTGATTTTTGTGGAGGGAGGAAAACCGGAGAAAAACCCTCATAGCATAAGAGTGAACCAGCACACATCTCTACTTACATATGACCCAAGCCGGGATCAAACCCAGGCCACATTGGTGAGAGGCAAGTGCCTAACACACTTGCCACCTAAACACACTTTCCACCAAAAGCAGAGGGTCGATTTCACCAAACTCATCGTAACTTACTATCAATCTTAGGACTAATAATATGCAGTCCTGCGTAGGATACATAGAGTTATCCTTCCTAGCTCGAGTTATAATCGATCGTAGGGCTTCGTGAAATCTTTCTGCTGAATAGGGTAAGTTGTCACCTTACCTTTGAGGATGCCTTCATGGGATTGTCAACATCGCATACAACTCTGGCCGTCATGTTCACTGCTTTCAGAGGTGTGCACAACACTAACGTCGCTTTATTCTGAACACAAAAAAACATAAATTCCTCAGAGTTAATAGGAAGGCTTGGCAATATGATCCTACTAGCATCTTTCTCAAAAGTTAAAAGATAACCAGGCAGTTATGGATATCCATATCTTTTGAACAGTGTGACTTGAACAGAAAGACCTACACTTCAAAACAGGTCTATGTTAATAACTGGTTAATCGAGTATCACTGAAAGGCATTGAAGGACAGAGATATGTAAAGACCATGCAATTTTACTTTGTTGGAAGGACTGATGGTTGAACTTCGGGATAGAAACTTCAATACTGGATGGGCCCAGCTACTGAAAAGCCAGGCCAGGCCCAGACCTTCAGGGTCCAATTTCATGCAGAAAAAACCTTGCTTACCGTTACCAAAAGCAACACTCTCGTGAAATACGCTAACCGTAAAAAAAAAAAGTCTGCTAACGTAAGCAAAGAATTTTTGCTAATTGTAACGGATTCCATGAAATTGGGCCCAGGTCTGAAATCCTCCTCTTGTCAGCCCTGAACTTCACTACAATAGAGTTGCTTGTAACAATAAAGCCTAGCTTCTGGATGCTGTCCATGATCTATGTGGACTCAATCTGTCAATCGGGTTTAATCTCCCAACTATGATCGAGGACACAACAAGGGGCTTGAAGTTGATACATGTAGTTCAAGGCTAGGGATTCTAGAAGCCTGAGACTCCATCCAGGCAAAGCCCAGGCATGATCTGGCTTGGTTTTTCAGTGGCTGGGTACATTCAGTATTAGAAACTTCTTTTTGTTCTATGATCCAGGACACAGCAGGGGCTTGAAGTTGATAGTTCAAGGCTGGGGACTGCAGAAGCCCAAGATCCCAGGCACAACCCAGGCCTGGCCTGGCCTGGCTTTTCAGAAGCTGGGCCTAACCAAAGGTTTCCCTTCCTCAATTGAAGTCCAAAGACTTTTAAGCTGAAGGGACACTGCACAGTAGTGACAGACTTTAAACAGACTCAGGAGGGTCCCTCAGCAAAATTACCCAAGTTCCCAACGCAACAGGGACGTCAAAAACTCCAGACGAAGATTAACTCACCCTGTCGCTCTCGACTCGTACGAAGGTGATGTCCTCCGGATGAGTGACAATGACCTGAGCGAGATGGGCCTCTTCTCCACGATTGGTCAAAGTGATGTCCACATACAGGCTATCGTCGTTGCCATAGGGAAGGTAAGGTGTACCCCTGCAGAGACCAAAAAACGACCAGCGAAGCAGTCAAGCAAAAATGTTCTGCCAAACGAACAAAGATAATTTGATATTTGGGACGCCAACATAGGGCTTGATGATAGCTCAGTTGGTTAAGAGCGCATCAGGTATGGTATTCCGGAGGTGGCTGGTTCGAGTCCGGCTCCAGTAAATTTTTCTTTGTTCCCATTTTAGTGACTTAAAAAATATCCAGTCAGCTTCCTTTGTGGTTATATGATGATTGAACATAAAAGTTTACATAAGTAAAATTTGGTATCAACATTGGGTACTCCAAAAAAAAAGAGCAGATACAGTGTACATACATTCTGTCAAAAAGAAACGGTACAAAATAATGAGATAAGATTGAAGCAGTATCTTTCAAGAACTCCATGTCATGGGTTTGATTTGCTTAATTTGCCGAGTGTTTTTCTTCCGGATCGTGTTTAAGTATGTATCACAAACAGCAGCACCGACTAACACGTCCGCATAGTCCACGTATAATGCAGAATTGCCAGCAGGATTTTACAGTTCACCAATCGCGTACTCTGCATTCGTCGTAGACTCGACCGCAGGAAGACAATATGAACATAACAATAGTTGTTTTGTGATACGAGGGTCCGGGTGGACCGGCCAGCATAACTAAGGAGGATATTTTTATCCGCGGACTCTGCGGAGGCCACGGACAGTCATTATTGAAGGCATCACTTACAGTTCAGCAAAAATAGCTCAATGGGAGACTTTTGAGAACCGGTCTTGAGTCAACAGCGCATGCGCAAACCATGCTTGTGCAATTGTGAGCATGCGCGCGTTGTTTTGCGCATGTGTGCGTGTGCGCTGTTTACTTGAAGGCCGGTTCTCCAAAGTCTCCCATTGGTCCTAAAACACCTTATGTAGACTGAAAAGACAATTATTTACCATAGAGCACAACAGAAAGATGTTTCTTTGAATACAACCACATCACTCAACTAGAAGTAAAACAAGTAACTATTCCTACCTCTTAGGACGCAATGCCGCTATCAACTGAAGATCCGTCTCGCAGATTGAGTCCTCTCCGCAGTTGAAGATAAAACCAACCTGTATGAAAAAACAGGCAAATGTGAAAATCAGGAAAAGCATGGTAACAGCATAAGGTATTAAAACATCCTACATAACCTCATGTTAGACTGGCTCAACCTTAGCAATATTTGGTAGACACTGGTTGGACTACGTACAACCAATATACAGGGGATGGTTACACCGGTTCCCAAATAGCATTGGTATTCTGTACAACAGCAGCAGGGAACCATTGGTAACCATGGAATCCCCATGGAAACAGCTTAGCCAAAATGTCATAGAGAGACCAACCAATGCTTGATTGATGATCACTGCCCAGCCAGCCTGGGGCCAATCTCATAGAGCTGCTTAAGCACAAAATTTGCTTATTAAGCATGAAAAGTCTTCCTCGATCAAACAGGATTGCCAACCAAATGTTCATGTAATGTTTACTGCTTTTGACTTGTATTTGGCCATTGTTTGCTGAGCATAACATTCACAAGGAGTTTTGGTTGGCATACTGATGTTACTTTAATACCAAGGTCTTTGGTGTTTAAGCAAATTTTGATGAATAAGCAGCTCTATGAAATTTGTATGAGCCTTGTACATACCTGTTCAACAATAGTACTTGGAGAGTACATGTCGAGTATGGGGCAAAAATCGCCGCACTCCGTGATGGGTAACCCGACGGCATTTTCCTGAGTCCGTATGTCAAAGGTCAACTTGAAGGGCAGCGGGCTGAGGTAGTCTTTCATGTTGACCTTGAGAAAGAATAAGAAACATCGGCAATAATCATGAGAAATGTGATGGCAACACTTGTGCAATATGAAAGAAACTTGCATCATTGTCATTTGCCTGTACAGATATTGAAAGGTACAGTGGAAAGCCACAATAACGAACACTGCTATACCAAACATCTGGCTATACCGAATATCGTCCTTGATATTTATGAACAATAAATACCCAGTAAATCACTATAACGAACGAGCACTATAACAACAATATCTGTGCATCCTGCCGTGTTCGTTATAGCGGCGTTTCTACTGTTAGTACTCTAATGACTTTATACTTTATAAATTTCCTGAATTGTCTTAGGTTTCAATAGACAAGTGAACTATTCCCTACAGTGTTTAAAGGTACTATCATACTTTGGTAGCATACCGAAACAGAAATCTTCACAGATTCACCTATAATTGAGTATAAAGATGGTCATGGTAGAAACATACCGTTACATTTTTCTGTCTGAAATGCTGTATTTATCCAGAAAAAGAGTACTAACCAATGACCAAAAACAATTTTGATCTTCATAAGATCAGAAATCCTGTGAAAAGATTTTAAAATGCTGTGGGCATTTTTCACTGTTTTCTAAAAAAGTGGGCATCGTATGGGACTGAAATTTTCACAGATGACTGTTGCTGTATCTTTCTTGATAGTTTTTTTCATGAATCTGCATTTCTTTGACAAAAACCAAAGTATGATATTACCTTTAATAGATATCTCTCAATTAGCTCATATCCAGACCAATTTAGCAGCAAAATGTAAACGCTGCACAAAGCTATACCTTTTTAACAATTACCTAATTGCTCATAATGGTGGTGGTAGTGTGGGCGGGGCAGAGTGTTGAAAAGGAGGCGTATAAAGGAACTGGGTGTTGGTTGACGGGCGGCGACGTGGGAAAAAGGAAGATGTGACCAACCTAGCATGAAAACTTACGTCGATAAATGCCTCTCGTTTGTAGCAGGACAGGTTACCAGCTGACAGTTCCAGGTCCTGGACGATCTGGCCCCCAACCTTCTGGCCGTGCTCGGCGAAGGTCACCCGGCCTGGGAGACCAGTCTCCTGTTTGAGATTATCAGCCTCCAGTGTATGGTTGATGGCTAAAATATGAATAAAACAAATCAAGAAAGGTCACTGATCAATCTTGGTGACAATTTGTCAGCCACTGGATGCATTTTGCCTGGTAAACCTCTATGCAAAACATACCATGGGTACCATGCACAACCCTCACTAGTGGTTGGCAACTAGTCGCCAATCAAACCTGGCATCTTTCTCACAGCTTGGCTCCGGCTCCAGCTTCATCTCTGTAATCCATATGATAAAATATAGGTTGTGGTTTTTCATTGAAGCTGAAGCTCTGTTTCCCTTTTCAAACCAGAGAATCTACTTCCGAACCACAGCCAAAAGCCTCTATTTTGATACCCATAGAATGGATTGACGAAATGGAGCCGGAGCCAGAGCCGGAGCCAGAGCCGGAGCCAGAGCCGGAGCCAGAGCCGGAGCCGGAGCCAGAACCTGAGCAGGTGCTGAGCTTTGAGAAAAACCCCTGGCCTAAATCTTTAAGACTCTAGTGAGACAGGGGTTGATTCCACCAACCACATCATAACTTGCTATCAATTATAGGACTTAATTATGATGCATTGCAGCCCTACGTAGAATACAATCTAGGTCATCCTTCGTAATTCGAGCTAAAATCTATCATAGGGCTTCCTGAAACCAACCCCCGGTGTTATTATCAAATGTAGCGAATGTTTTTTCTAATTACCGATTGTTGGTGGCAGCCCCACGCCGCTGTACATGAAACAGAAGTGCACCCGCACACAGGGTAACAGACGGTCGTGGAACGGGCACTCCGTGCGGTTCAAGTTGATCGGCGTGCCCTCAACGGCAATATTGACTTGCATTTTGATGACCGGTTGGCTCCTGTTTAGGCAGAACAAAAATAGTCATCGTCAGAAGGCACGTCTAGCTTTTCCTCTGCTAGAAACTTCCTGCTAAGAATCTCTAAGTGATTACATCCTACTTGTAGGTAGGTGAAAAGCCTTGGAATGGCTGGTCTGGGAAATCAGCTAGCTTTTAGAAGTGGAGGATGTAAACTTTTATAGACCTAATTCCTATCCAGGCATCTAATGGTCCACATGGAGGCAGCCATAGCTGGGACCATAACATACCAACCTATAGACCAACCTCTATAGACCTTTCCAACCAGGCCTCTAATGGTCCAGATGGAGGCAGCCATAGCTGGGACCATAACATACCAACCTATAGACCAACCTCTGTAGACCTTTCCAACCAGGCCTCTAATGGTCCAGATGGAGGCAGCCATAGCTGGGACCATAACATACCAACCTATAGACCAACCTCTATAGACCTTTCCAACCAGGCCTCTAAAGGTCCAGATGGAGGCAGCCATAGCTGGGACCATCACATACCAACCTATATAGAACTTTCCAACCAGGCCTCTAAGGCTCCAAATGGAGTCAACCTCTATAGACGTAGGCCTTGACCTGTCCAGATGGAGGTAGCCATAGCTGGGACCTTCGCATACCAACCTATATAGAACTTTCCAACCAGGCCTCTAAGGCTCCAAATGGAGTCAACCTCTATAGACGTAGGCCTTGACTGGTCCAGATGGAGGTAGCCATAGCTGGGACCATCACATACCAACCTATATAGAACTTTCCAACCAGGCCTCTAAGGCTCCAAATGGAGTCAACCTCTATAGACGTAGGCCTTGACTGGTCCAGATGGAGGTAGCCATAGCTGGGACCATCACATACCAACCTATATAGAACTTTCCAACCAGGCCTCTAAGGCTCCAAATGGAGTCAACCTCTATAGACGTAGGCCTTGACTGGTCCAGATGGAGGTGGCCATAGCTGGGACCTTCGTATACCAACCTATATAGAACTTTCCAACCAGGCCTCTAAGGCTCCAAATGGAGGCAGCCATAGCTGGGACCATCAGATACCAACCTATAGACCAACCTCTATACACCCTTCCAACCAGGCCTCTAATGGTCCAGAGGGTGGTGGCCATAGGGCCATCATAAAGCCAATTCAACTTCAACTGTACTTACTTGAACAGGATAGCACTGTTATTCTGGTAAGCTCCAATGACTAGATCCGGGTATGCGTTACCATCCACGTCAATTCCACCAGATATGGCGCTGCCAAAGGACAGGAGGCTGAATTCCCTACCAGCAAGCCTCTGCAATGTAAGGATCAAAGGTGGAATAAAAATCGTAGCATTTAATCTGGAACCGAGTCGACGCAAGAACTTTGGTTCTTGGACTAGGACTAGACAAGTCAGTTAACTAGGGCCTTTTCGAAACATGCTCGGGCTCAGGCTCAGGCTCCATTTCGTGAATCCATTCTAAAATAACGGGTATCAAAATAGAGGCTTGGCTGCGGTTCGGAAGTAGATTCTCTGGTTTGAAAAGGAAAACAGAGCTTCAGCTTCAATGAAAAACCACAACTTATATTTTCAGCATTTTCAATTCCCTCCAACATCTACACTAATCCATGATTTTTCTGACTATCAGACACCAAAATGTTTAAATGTCATAACAATCCCTAGCATGTATTTTTGTATAAAATATCCCCAAAATAGTGCAGAAAAAAGTGTAAATAAATAAACCAGGTGAAAGTAAGTAAATCAACAAGGAAAATGATACAAATAGACAAACTAAAGATCATAATTGCACTTTTCCAGTGCATGAGAAAAATCCATAGAAATTATATACAGGTTAGACTGGTGCTATCCTCATTCCATACCTGAACAAATTTGGTCTTGAGCCCTGACTCGGAGCCGTGGTAGATGTACACGGCGCCAGTGTTAACATCCTCAGAGGGGGCACCAATAGCAACATCTACGATTCACACATCAAACAATAGTACAGGTTAACTTTTCAGTCTCTACATTAAAGGTGCAATACACGATTGGTAAAGGTCACAGGACAGCACTCATACTTTGTCTGATCAAACAGGTACATGAAATAATAAACCTGTGAAAATTTGAGCTCAATCGGACATCTGAGTCACGAGAAAATAGCAAAAACCCGACACGAGTTTTCTTATAAAACATGAAGAATAGTATTTGTTCCAAAATCGTTCGGACGAACGATCTTTGGAAAAGGCACTATATCTTGATTTGCATGAAAAACCCAGCATCTGATGAACCAAGATTTCCCATGGTGACAGTTTGCACTGTTTACGAACTGTTGAGTCTATTTTCTGTCTCAAACTCAATAATTTTTTTGGAGGCCTTGCAAATCCTTGTATATGCTCCCTTTAAAGACCATGGGTCTTCACGAAGTGAGGCTTGGAATTTATTTTGCTACCGCCATTTTGTGTCCCAAATGAAATGAAGGGTGCTTGAGATACGTGGCGAAGCTGGAGCCTTTCTTTGGCTTTCTCACATGGCCCAATCCCTTCATTTTGTTTGTGGGCCTTTAATGGCGGTATAGCAAAATAACTCCCAAGCCCTAGCCTCACACCTGGTTTCGTATTAAAAGGCCCTATGTTTTGCCAGCTCCATCAAAGCAGGGGTGCGTTCCGCTTGCGCGAACATACGCGAATATGTTCGCGCTGTTTGCGTTACGCTTGGATTTTGAAGTGGAACGCACACGCAACAAACCGCGAGCCTGTGTTGCGTATTGCGTCCATCTTTTATTCAATGTAGTTAGCAAACTTCAGCAAACACCTCCTCTACACCATTATTATAGCTATGTTAGGCGAACGTTGTGTTCATGTTTGGCGAACAGCGCGTTCCGGTTTGAAAACTGTGGCCAGAGCATATTGTGAAACGTGCGCGTAGTTAGCTGGAGTGGAACGCACCCCTGGCAGAATCTGGTGCCGTTCTCACAGCGCTATCTCACAGTACTTGATTTCACATCACTGATTGAAATTATGCACAGAATGACTATGCTTGCATTGCCAACCCAAGACAACAATTCTCTCAGAAAACGCTTCATCGTAGTATTCATTCGCTCAAATAAAGCTTTGCTCTCTCTAGGTGGCAGCAAACATGTAGGTCATTTGACATTACTGTACAATGTACTTTTAGAGTCTTTATGCACTGATGCAATAGGTTTTGCACTCACTCACCTTTAAAGCCATCCATGTTTAGATCTCCGGCATCGGCGATGACGGACCCAAACCGAGAATTGACCTCATTGGAGCCTGATAATATTATAGGCAGCTTCCTCATAATAGCCTGTATTCAACATATAAAGGCAACATCATCTTCACAATTAATATGGGACTGGGAGGGGTACCTAGTCCACAGCAAGGCAGCAATGAATACATCCACCCCAATAATGTGGAGAAACCAGTCCCTCACACTGAAACAAGACTGATGGTCTCTATGTCCGTATAAATAGGACCGGAAGGGGTACCTAGTCCACAGCAAGGCAGCAATGAATGCCTCCACCCCTATGGTATGGAGAAACCAGTCCCTCACACTGAAACATGACTGATGGTCTCTTCACAGTATAAATAGGACTGGAAGGGGTATCTAGTCCACAGCAAGGCAGCAATGAATGCATCCACCCCTATGGTGTGGAGAAACCAGTCCCTCACACTGAAACAGACCGATGGTCTCTATGTCCGTATAAATAGGACCGGAAGGGTTACCTAGTACACAGCAAGGCAGCAATTAATGCCTCCACCCCTATGGTATGGAGAAACCAGTCCCTCACACTGAAACAAGACTGATGGTCTCCTCACAGTATAAATAGGACTGGAAGGGGTACCTAGTCCACAGCAAGGCAGCAATGAATTCCTCCACCCCTATGGTGTGGAGAAACCAGTCCCTCACACTGAAACAAGACTGATGGTCTCTTCACAGTATAAATAGGACTGGAAGGGGTACCTAGTCCACAGCAAGGCAGCGATGAATGCCTCCACCCCTATGGTGTGGAGAAACCAGTCCCTCACACTGAAACAAGACTGATGGTCTTTTCACAGTATAAATAGGACTGGAAGGGGTACCTAGTCCACAGCAAGGCAGCAATGAATGCCTCCACCCCTATGGTGTGGAGAAACCAGTCCCTCAAACTGAAACAAGACTGATGGTCTCTTCACAGTACAAATAGGACTGGGGTGGGGTACCTAGTCCACAGCAAGGCAGCAATGAATGCCTCCACCCCTATGGTGTGGAGAAACCAGTCCCTCACATTGAAACAAGACTGATGGTCTCTTCACAGTACAAATAGGACTGGGGTGGGGTACCTAGTCCACAGCAAGGCAGCAATGAATGCCTCCACCCCTATGGTGTGGAGAAACCAGTCCCTCACACTGAAACAAGACTGATGGTCTCTTCACAGTACAGATAGGACTGGGAGGGGTACCTAGTCCACAGCAAGGCAGCACTGAATGCCTCCACCCCTATGGTATGGAGAAACCAGTCCCTCACACTGAAACAGACTGATGGTCTCTCCACAGTACAAATAGGACTGGAAGGGGTACCTAGTCCACAGCAAGGCAGCAATGAATGCCTCCACCCCTATGGTGTGGAGAAACCAGTCCCTCACACTGAAACAAGACTGATGGTCTCTTCACGGTATAAATAGGACTGGAAGGGATACCTAGTCCACAACAAGGCAGCAACGAATGCCTCCACCCATATGGTGTGGAGAAACTAGTCCCTCACACTGAAACAAGACTGATGGTCTCTTCACAGTACAAATAGGACTGGAAGGGGTACCTAGTCCACAGCAAGGCAGCAATGAATGCCCCACCCCTATGGTGTGGAGAAACCAGTCCCTCACACTGAAACAAGACTGATGGTCTCTTCACAGTACAAATAGGACTGGAAGGGGTACCTAGTCCACAGAAAGACAGCAATGAATGCCTCCATCCCTATGGTGTGCAGAAACCAGTTCCTCACACTGAAACAAGACTGATGGTCTCTTCACAGTATAAATAGGACTGGAAGGGGTACATAGTCCGCAGCACGGCAACAATACTCACGTCTCCATCGTTGATGTACATATACACCCTCCCCTCATCCTGAGTAACGGAGTAAAGTGGAGCACCAACAAGCAGATCGGTCAAACCGTCATTGTTCAGGTCCATTCCTCGGACGGCCGCGCCAAAATAAGTACCCATCTGTTGGAAAGGAACAAAGCAGGAAATAAAAATTTCAAATGTACTTAAAGAATAAAAGTTTCATATAAAAAACGAACAAAGATAATTGACTATTAGGAACACTACCAACATAGGGCTGGATAGCTCAGTTGGTAAGAGTGCCAGTACAGTATTCCAGAGGTCGCTGGTTCGAAACCCACTCAAGTCAATTACTAAAAAACTTAGATTATAATTTGTCTGTTGGCAGTGGTAAAGCTTGACAATGCGGTGGTACACAACACCATCTACAGTAAGCACTGGAGGTTTGGGGTTCGAATCTCACCCACGCAGACTTGTACAATTGTCACAATAGCATCAAGTACTATTACTAACCCTTACACATTTCAAATCAGCCAAAATACATTAAACTTTGGGACAGGTCTCACATGTCCTGTTTTTTCATTATAAATAGTCATTGAAAAATGAACAAAGTAAAATTTGCCTGTCAGAGCAGGATTCGAACCTGTAACCCCAGAATGTACCTTACCGGTGCTCTTTACCAACTGAGCTATCCAGCCCTATGTTGGTGGTGTCCCTAATAGTCAATCATCTTTGTTCGTTTGTTCATAACGCTATATCCCAAGGATCATTTAAGACATGCACAGCATTAGCAATGCTGCAATTTGGTTCCTTTTTAAAGTGATTTTTCTGTACGTGTCAACATTTGGTCATATCAAACTTAAACCCTTAACACTGATCAAAAAAAGTGAAAAATTCACATATTTCTGTAGGTGCAATAATTTGTCGTTCTGATCTCTTACACTTTTTCTGTGGTAAATTCAGTGGTATTAAGTATTCATCTTTAATATTCATGTTTGCTAATGTATGTTTGTACATATATTTGTTGTGTATTATGATGTGTATGTCATTAATCCCTGTTCTAATATGATCCTAACTCTCGTACCGATTCTCCGACTATCTGTGTCAGTAACGTGAAGTCCAGCAAGTCGTAGATGTACACCTTGCCCTTCTGATAGGCCCTCGGTGCTCCGGCCACGCCCTGGGTGGTCAATCGGGTCAAAAAGTGACCGGACGTAACGGCATATCCTTCAAAAAGAAAAGAAAAAAGCAAGAAATGTGACCAACATGACCAATAGCGAAAATAAAATCATCAAATAACCACAAGGGATTCCTGGGGCATGGCAGTGTGTGCGTGGCTTCATGGCTTCTGACTGCCAAACTAACAAAGATAATTGACTATTGGGGTCACCACCAACGAAGGGCTGGATAGCTCAGTTGGTAGAGCGCCTGTACGGTATTCGGGAGGTCGCCGGTTTGAATCCCGCTCCAGTCAATTTTTCTTTGCTCACTTTTCAATGAAAATAAGATCAGGCGCAACATTCATGCTAAATTAAATTTAGGCTTTACACCCCTCACTGATATGCATAATCAAAATAAAGTGTGCTGACTAAGGTGGGATTTGAACCCATGACCTCCTGCTTTTTTACTAGTGCAGTGTCATACCACTAGACAGTGCTGGTACACATCAGCGAAGGGTAATAAACCTAATTCAAATTTAAATCTTATTTAATTTGCTTGGATTACCTTTTTAGGCGTCACGATTTGTGACTGTGTAAAATAATACGTCTGCAATCTTACACATACATTATCCTTAATTATGACTCGTAATTTAGTAATGGGTGAATTCTTTCATTTAATTTGCGAAACAAATTCGTTCTAATTTGAAGATCATGCTGCAAATGTGCATTTATAAACTATGACAGTGCCCTTTTTAATATGGATGTGCAAGTGTGCAAACGTAACATTCGACGCCGTCACAAATTTTGCTACAACCCAGTGGCCCTACCCTTTAAAGGTAATATCACACTTTGGTTTTTGTCCAAGAAATGCAGATTCATGGGCAAAATTATCAAGAAAGATACAGCAACAGTCATCTGTGACATTTTCAGTCCCATACAATGTCCACTTTTTGAGAAAACAGTGAAAAACTCTGATAGTAAAAATCTTTCAGCGCCTGTACGGTATTCAGGAGGTCGCTGGTCCGAATCCAGCTCAAGTCAATTTGTCTTTGTTCACTTTTCAATGACTTTAAATTCAGTCAGTTTCCCTAGTGGTTATTTGATGATTATATTTAAAAAAAAATAGTTAAATTATTGTCACCGTTATTTTTGAGCTTTTAAAGATCAAAATTGTTTTTGGTCATTGGTTTTTACTCTTTTCTTGATAAATACAGCATTTCATGCAGAAAAACTTGAACGATATGTTTCTACCATCGCTATCTTTATACCATGTAAGTTATAGGTAAATCTGTGAAGATTTCTGTTTCGGTATGCTACCAAAGTATGATAGTACCTTTAAAGGTAATATCATACTTTGGTTTTTGTCAAAGAACTACAGATTCATGGGCAAAAATATCAAGGAAGATTCAGTAACAGTCATCTGTGAAAATTTCAGTCCCATACGTTGCCCACTTTTTGAGAAAACAGTGAATAACAGCCACACTATTTCTTAAGGCTTTTCTCTTTTATTTCTGATCTTTTAAAAGATCAAAAAGATTTTTGGTCGTTGTTTTACTAATTTCTGGATAAATACACCATTTCAGGCGGAACAATTTGAACAGTATGTTTCTACCACCACCATCTTCATACTCTGTAAGTTATAGGAAAATCTGTGAACATTTCTGTTTTGGTGTCTTACCAAAGTATGATAATACATGTAGCTTTAAACCAAAGCAAAACCATAGAATTAAGTTCAGACTGTTGAAATGCTTGTAACAAACACGTGTACTTCCCCCGGAATGCTTTTTTTTCATGGAGGGAAGTGGGACAATTAAATAAGCTCTCTTACGACCAGCCAGGTGACGACTGCAGTGGAATGTGGATGACTGTGTTACAGTCCTGTATGACTGTATAAAGACAAGGCCTAAACGAGGTTTGTAAATCTCTTGATTAGGTACAATCGCGTCTGAGATTAGGCTGGTAATTAGTGTATAGTCTGGTCAAGGATGTTTGTGTAGGAACTCGAGCTGAGTGCAAATAGAGGGCACTACCTGAGACTACAGAGTCTTTAAAGGTAGTATCATACTTTGGTTTTTGTCAAAGAAATACAGATTTATAGGCAAAAATATCAAGACAGATACAGTAACAGTCATCTGTAACAATTTCGATCCCATACGATGCCCACCTTTTGAGAAAACAGTGAAAAACAGCCACAGTATTTCTTTAGTCTTTTCTCTTTTATTTTTGATCTTTTAAAAGATCAAAGAGATTTTCAGTCGTTTTACTCTTTTCTGGATAAATACACTAATTGAGGCAGAACAATTTTAATGGTATGTTTCTACCACCACCATCTTCAAGTTATACGAAAATCTGTGAACATTTCTGTTTTGGTTTCTTACCCAAGTATGATACTACCTTTAAAGCTATGCATGGTGGAAGTACTAAGGTACATGTATAAAGGTGCGTGCACGTACAAAATCCCCAGATGTCAGACAAACATTGACTCACACACGTAGTGTATGCATACACACCCACACAAGCACAACCACCACAATGTTTGTCTCAGATCCGGTGTGATGTCACAGCATTTAGCTGGCTATTTTTAGCGCAAGTGCGGAGCGCTATTCAGCTCTTCGGAGAGTGTTCATTAGTACACGAGAAGAAAGCCATGTCTCCACAAGGAGACAAACTCAGGGATGAACGTACTCAGGAAGAGTGTGTCACTCAGAACATCACCCTGACGTATCTAGTCACAATGACATCATAAAATAAGAGCCACTGTCCTAAACCAATCTCTCAACGACAGCTTCTTTGAACAATTTCACAATCATTTGTCCTGAACAATACCTTACCAATTACAAATCCATATAATCTGTTAAAGGTAATATCATATTTTGGTTTTTGTCAAAGAAATACAGATTCATGGGCAAAAATATCAAGACAGATACAATAACAGTCATATGAGAACATTTCAGTCCCATACATTGCCCACTTTTTGAGAAAACAGTGAAAAACGGCCACAGTATTTCTTAAGTCTTTTCTCTTTCATTTTTGATCTTTAAAGATCAGAAATAATTTTGGTCACTGGTTTTACTCTTTTCTGGATAAATACAGCATTTCAGGCAAACAAATTGTAACATTATATTTCTACCATCACCATCTTTATACCCTGTAAGTTATAGGTAAATCTGTGAAGATTTCTGTTCCAGTATGCTACCAAAGTATGATACTACCTTTAACTCACAACATCAATACACCACTGATTATCCAAAATGAATGTGAACCTTTATTTAGATGACATGGCTATTCTATTCGGTATACGTAACAAATCATGGAGTGCTCTAAACCTGGTTATTTTATTATGTCGGTTTCATATCTACAAGATGAAGATGATGGATAGCAAACCTTCCCTTAAGCTGTTAAAAAGAAGAAGTCAAACAATATTATGTTAAAGAAAAGTACATCTCATTAACGAATGGTTGGATCGCTAAATTTAATGTTAAATGGGACGCCTTTAAATCACTGTTTTAAATCAATGTTACTTTTCATGGAAAACAAATACATATTATTTCAGAATATAGGACGGTTAAGCTAGGGGGCTCTTAAGTAATCTCTGTAATGAAAGTGAGAAGTTTGTGATTAAATAAAACATTCCTCCGGGAAAAAAAAAAAAAAAAATATCCAAAATAAGCAACCCACAATTTTTTTAAACAGAAATAATCAGAAATGTCCCCTATTGTTCTGAGGTCTTTCAACTATTAAGCGCAGACTTTTGCCATTTCCCGATAGGAAGTCTGGTTGGAACCACAAATATTATGATTATTAAATGAGCCAAAAATTGTTCTTTCCAAAAATAACCCCAAAATATTGTGGGCGTATAAATCTTTATCACTGAGTGGACAAAAAAGGGAAATTCGTGGCTGGGAATGAGGTATCATCTGACGAATATTTACTCCAAAAACAAGGAAAAAACCTTCACGGCTAGATGGATAGTTTCCTGCCTTTGTTCCAAAGGCTTCCTTGTCGCTGATAACCGGGAACCAGTCTACTGACAAGTCTAGCTCTAGAATGTTGGACCATGACCTCTTAACAAGGACAGAGGCAGTTTCCATTAATAGATTACCACGAAGAAACTACTTATAAGGGTTCCTGGTTTACATAACTGCTGTTCATGTCGGTCTATCTATCAAACTCCATTTCTAGTTAAAGGTACTATCACAAGCCTGGAATTTAACAGAGGCCACGGAGGCCATGGCCTTCGTTGCCCTGGTTCTTGGCCTTGGTGCCCCTTCAAATATTTCCATAGACATTATGATTTTCCAATGGAATTGCCCCTTGCAATGGAAAAGTGGCCTTGCCCCTTTCAAAACCAAATTCAAGGCATGCTATCATACTTTGGTAGCATACTGAAACAGAAATCTCTACAGATTTTCTACAACTTACAGGGTATAGAGATATTGATGATAGAAGCATACCATTAAAAATGAACAGTCTGAAATGCTGTATTTATCCAGAAAAGAGTAAAACCAATGACCAAAAACAATTTTGATCTTCGGAAGATCAAAAATAACAATACAAAGTTTTTTTAAATACCGTGGGAGTTTTTCACTCTTTTCTCAAAAAGTGGGCACTGTATAGGACCGGAAATTTCACAGATGACTGTTGCTGTTTCTGTCTTGATATTTTTGCCCATGAATCTGCATTTCTTTGACAAAAACCAAAGTATGATATAACCTTTAATGTTTTATCAAGTTTTTAGAGTTTTATCAAGCATGCAAAGGAAGTGCGAAGACCGAGCACTGTAAATTCGTGATGGGGGTGGATGGCCCGACTTGGCTCATGTCCAATAATTGTGTCATGGTTTTTCGGGAAAGGAAACTGCTAGGTTATAGGAAGTCGCTGAGCAGGCAATAGGATTTTGGCTTCCAACTCAAATCAGACACAGAAAAACAGCACCAAAAGTGTACCATTCAGCCGTTAGGAAGCTGCCTAACCCTGACCCTAACCCTCCTGCATACCACATTTTACCATACATGGATTTTCCTGTGGTAAGTGTGGTATCCTGAATACCACAATACAACACATGGTGGTTTGTGTTAAAATGCATAGTTTATGCTCCAGTCCCAATGTGGAGACTGTGGTAGTGTGTGGTAAACAGCTCTTTCTTTGTGTGGTAGGCGCAGAGGGTTAAGCTAACACTCCAAGAGGTTGTAAAGCATAGCTAAGGATTAGTGTTACTAACTGCCCTATTTGGTCACGAAATACAGTTTGAGAGCTGACTTCATGTAGGTCTGGGTCCACAGATCGCACCATAGAAATGTACACACTTCAAAGTTGCAGGAGTGAAGCAGACTAAGAAATACATATTCTATGGTGACCACCAGGGACCAATTTCACAGAGCTGCTTTAAGCACAAAATTTGCTTAAGCATGAAAAGTCTTCCTTGATTGTTGGAGTTGGTTATCGACTCATCGCGAGTCATCACTTCTGCAATCTTTCGTCATATTGTGCAACTGAAAAGCTTCTATAGCTTTAGACTACGCAGACTTTGTGAATCGACTTGTGAGGTGACTTTTCACGCTTTGTGATGACTTATAATGACCTGTCATGAGTTAATAACCAACAGGTCTTCTTCACAAGCAGCTATGTTGAAAGGTGTCTTCTATGGGCCAAACTCTACCAAACTCTTGGCAATTTACTATCAATGGTAGGACTTATGGTGCATTGCAGCCCTACGTAGGATAGGCCACCTACGATGGGTTTAATATCCTTCGTAACTCAAGTTACGATCGATCGCAGGTCTTCGTGGAATCGACACCAGGCTTGAGGCTAGGCTTGGGGCTTATTTCGCTACCGCCATTTGAGGCCCATAAAGCAAAACCAAGGGATTGGGCCACATGACGAAGCCGAAGAAAGGCTCCAGCTTTGCCATGTATCTTAAGCCCTTCATTTCATTTAGGACACAAAATGGCAGCAGTAAAATAACTGCAAGCCAATCCTCAAGCCTCATTTCGTATAAAAGGCCCTACATGTACATGTAGGTCCCCAAATAAATCTTGTTTATGACAGGTCTGGTGCCTGATCTTACCTATGTAGCTTTCGTCTTCCTCCCCGGTCGGGTACCACGTCGTAACATCAGACATTTTCATCGTGTTTAATGTGTCTATCGATACAACACTTCCTGCAAGTGAAAACCAGTCATTTTGCCGGTTACCATGAAAACAATAATTGTTCAATTTCTGCTTTTAAAAGTTAAATTGGCCTGTGCAGTTGAAGTCTTGATAAAGAAATAGACCCTTTTGTGGATATCCAGCCTATGGGATTTTTGTGTACCACATTTTTAGTGCAAACTGTCCCACAATAGATTTCTCGTGTACTTTTATTGCTCACTTCATGTATATCCAGGAATGGGTCTATGGGCGCTGGGCATTTACGAAACAGAGGCTCAGGCTCAGGCTCAGGCTCAGGCTCAGGCTCAGGCTCAGGCTCAGGCTCAGGCTCAGGCTTCGGCTCTGTCATCCATATGCTTAAAATATATAGGTTGTGGTTTGTCATTGAAGCTGAAGCTCTGTCGGTTTTCTTTTTAAACCAGAGAATCTAATTCCGAACCACAGCCAAAAGCCTCTATTTTGATACCCGTTATTTTAGAATGGATTCACAAAATGGAGCTAAAGCCTGAGCCTACCCTCCATTTTGTAAACCCCCTATGATACAAAGGTTAACCCTAACCCACCTCAATCCTCCAAAATCCTTCTGGTAGTTTTGGAGGATTTCGGAGGATTCAGGATTTAATGTCATTTTCAAGTGAGGACCACTGGAGGAGTGGCAAGGATTCAGGATAAACGCATTTTTTTTAGGTAGGGCCACTGAAGGATTCTGAAGGATTCAGGTACCTCTCATTTTGAGTATAAGTGAGATCACTGGAGGATTGTGGAGGATTCAGGATGAACACAGTTTTTAAAGTGTGACCATTGGAGGATTGTGGAGGATTTAGGATGGTACACAGTAAAATGCCCCCAGGGGGTTAGGGTTCTCTATATTATTTGCACAAGTCTCCTTGAATGTTCGTCAACAGAAAAAAAAGAACCTAGGTCTTACCTCGCCAAGCGAGTGATCCCACTGCTCCCACCACGAGCGTCTCACCATCCTCCGTGTACTCCGCACTGAAGCCGGCCTGGCACCACCCATGCCAAGCGATGCCCCGCCCATTAGCATCTGACTTAATCTGGATCTCTGTAGGAAAAGATGGACATCAAGACAAAAAAATTCAGCAATCAGTCTTCAGATTATTAGTCAACCAGTTTGCAACCACTTTCAAATTTTGCACACACATTTTTGAAATCTTGCTCATGGTGTAAAAGAATGAAGCTTGTTAAAGTTACACAGTTGTTTAGATTTTTGTTATTACCAAATAGTTACCAGTACAATAATAGTAAATGAGGACTGGGTATTAGGGAGAATTTCACATAGACTTGTGCCTAGAAATTTCAATTTTTCATTTTACACCCTCCTTATCTATTCCTAAATCATTGACTAGCCAACTCTTCTGGATAAAGAGTTTGCATCCCAAGGAAGAAAATTATCCCACTTCTGACCCCGAATTTGTTTCCACGAATAGGTCTGAAAATAAATTTGTCTCCCTAATGACTGGTGTCCCCTTCAGACTAAGACATTTATGTCTCCCAAAGGGTCTATTTGGATTATCGTCCCAAGTTGACTTCAAAAACTGAATGGTCATAAAAAAAGCATCTTGCTCACTGTTAACTGAGCTTCATTTACTAGGAGCCTTTCATTAGGTCATGGCAAGGTGCAATGTCTCACTCAATAAAACAAACCAATATTAAAGATTCCATTTGATATTCATGGTCAGCGAACACCAAAAGACAGCCAAAGAACAATCACAACTCACAAGTGATACACAACGCATGGAAATTTGGTTGTTAATCCTTATTTTATCAAGACCGTGGCAGAAATTTCATGGTAAGCAAAAGATTGTGATAAGCAGGGCCGTGAAATTAGTCCCGGGGGTCGATTTCACCAAACTCTTTGTAATAGACTTGTAACTTACTATCAATCATAGGACTTTTGATGCATTGAAGCCCTACGTGGGTCAGGACCCTTACGATGGGTTATCCTTCGTAACTCGAGTTACGATCGATTGCAGGGCTTCGTGAAATCGACCCATGGCCTTTTAATAATAACAAAAAACAATCTAGTAGTTGACAGATTTGAAAACTTTTCCATCGACTGAAAAAACATTTCGCATTGCAGCTTCAATGAAGTGCTGTCTGTGTGAATTTGTATTACCCTTTTCAACATGTGACACATATCAAGTCCTTTCTCCTGGGTCTGGGGTAGGGGGAGTTGGTCTGGTTCGTAGGGTGAAACAATAAATCCCAGTGCAATTTCAGAGGTATTAGATAAATGTCAATGGGTCGGGGCCTGTTTAAAGGTAATATCATACTTTGGTTTTTATCAAAGAAATACAGATTCATGGGCAAAAATATCAAGAATGATTCAGTAATAGTCATCTGTGAAAATTTCAGGCTCATACGGTGCCCATTTTTTTAGAAAACAGGGAAAAACAGCCACAGTATTTCTCAAGTCTTTTCTCTTTTATTTTTGATCTTTTAAAAGATCAAAAAGATTTTGGTCGATGTTTTACTTATTTTTGGATAAATACACCATTTCAGGCGTAAAATTTTTAACGGTATGTTTCTACCACCACCATCTTCATACCCTGTAAGTTATAGGTAAATCTGTGAACATTTCTGTTTTGGTCTCTTACCAAAGTATGATACTACCTTTTACAGAACCCCAATCATACCATCACTCAACATGGGGCGACGTCAGGGGAAAATGACTTTTGGGTACCCCAGTGGAAAATACTGTTTCTTTTGTGTTTAGGGCGCCCCTTTTTATAACTTTGGTTCTCATTTCTTGTTCACCTTGAGGGAGGGTCAGGCGGTCAAAAAAAAAAAGTTTTGTGGAAACAAAAACCTGGCTGAATACACAAAAACCTACAGAAAATGATGTTCATTGTATTCACTGTAATCGCGTTTGAATATTTTTGTATTATTTCAGTGATAAAAAGTATAAAAATTGGAGGTCTATTGGCAAAATTAAAAAAAGAATTCCCAGAATTTTTGGAGACAAATTTTGTCTCCAGAAATTCTGGGAATTCTTTTTTGTTTCATATTATTCCATTCTTACAGGGTCGGCTTAAAAAAAAAAAAGTGTTTTTTTTCTTCGGTCGGAGCCCAAAATATGGGTTGGTCGGAAATGAGAACCACAGAATTACCCTTATCTGAAAATGGAGGACAGGCTATCATAGAAGTGTACAGGTATGACAGAGACATGGTGGTGTGCTGTTTGGTGCATTGGTGAATGCTGTACACAAGAAAATCATGACCAAAAAGCTAGATGTAGTCAGCAACTACAGACTTCTACGGTACAGTATATTACAGTGGAACGCCGCTGTAATGAACACTGCTATATACTGAACATTTGGCTAAACCGAACATCATCCTTGACTCACAATTTTTTGTGTACAAAACATACCGAACATCCTTCTTTAATAAGTCGTTACAACAAACAACCGCTATACATGTAGCAGACAATTCTATGGATCCAGCGGCTGTTAAGCACACACAAATTGCTTAACACAAATTTAAACGTCTTCCTCAATGAAACAAACCACCATAACAAAATTCCATTTGATATTCATGATATTCCGTCAACAAACAACAGCCAAAGAGCAATCACAAGCGATACACAACACATGAAAGTTTGGTTGTTAATCCTGTTTATCATGTTTATATTAAGAAAGACATTTCTTGGTTAGCAAATGTTTGTGCTAAGCAGGGCTGTGAAATTGGCCCCTGCCGTGTTTGTTATAGCAGCCTTCCAAAGAACTAATTTATTGTATTTATTTAATTTATGAAACGCATAGTTGACTCCAAACTGTGATTCATCTATTACAACTTTCCAATGATGACTCCCAGTCGTTTTGTCAACCTTGAATGGCTAAAAACTCGGACTACAGCATTGCAACAAAACAGTCGACACGGCAAAAATCCCAGCTCCAAAACTTTTAAACAGGTAGCACCATTCAATTTCCATGCTACAGTGGAAACTGCTGTTTCCTTCATGATTTATAGCCATACCGGAAGATGCATTTGTAAAGGGCCCATAATAATAGAACCCGAGGTCGGCCAGGGGCAAGCAGAGTCTATAACAAACTAGACTTCCCATTGCACTGACTTCCTGTCTTTTGCCCGAAATTTACAAAGGATCGGCGCCTTTTCATCCACGCATGGAGATGATTATTGTACACAAAAATGCTTGAATATGGAGCTTTGGAAAGTTCAGGTCATGGCACTAAAATGTTGCCATCTTGTGACTATGGGCCTGTTTGTTTATGACGAATCCTGCGGATCCGGATCCCGTTTTAGCGTACCCTGCATAAAACGTGGATCCAAAAATCAGGGATCCTTTGCATTAATCAAACAGGCCCTTTGTCACTCCCGGCAGATGGGGTGAGATTTTTGTTACGTGGTCCCCCTGTATTAACAAGAACAGCGAGGCTGTCATGGCTCACTGCAGCCTTACATGTAGGTGCAGTTACAAACATAAAAACAGAAAGTCTGTAAAATGTTTCTATTGTCTTTCCAGATTAAAATAATTAATTTTAAGAGTATAAACTCTAATTTGAGGTTGTAGAGATGAATTTTATTACATTCTCAAAAATATGAAGCACTGAAAAACTTCAACTTTTCATCCGAATAAAAAAAAACGTTCACATTTTCACGCAAACGGTATTGAATACATAGACTCGCACTGCTTTGCAGAAGCTCTCCAAAAACAGAGGTTAATGAACAATTTTCTCCCACATAATTTCAAATTTAATAGTCCCAATCGGAAATTTGGAAAATATTTCCCAATCTTATCATTTTTATCCAACTGAAAAAGACTACAATGTATACATTGCATACATACAATACTCAATACTAGAAAAGAGATTGATTGAAAAAGATTTGAGGCTTTGCATGGTGACAATAGGGCTCCGCGCTCGTGACGTCACATTCAGAAGTTCAGACAAACAAGTCGCATGTGGCCCCATTAACTTGTAAACGTTGTGATGTTTGTCCGAACATCCGGGTAACTATACCTGTCGATAACAAAGGGCGTATTCTATAAATAGCTTGCGCCTGGATCAGTTTGCGGAAACACCATGTAAGAATCGTTTATACTTTCGCACTTCTATTTCGTTCGCACTTCTCGTAAAAAGGTCTCAACGTTTCAACAAGGTCCTTATTGCTTGGGATCCTATTCCGAGAAGGAGCTTCGTGATTTTTGAGCAGAGATTGTTCATCGTGGGAAATGGTAAGAATGCTAAGTGATCCATTCCGGCTCACGACGTTGGCCTACATACAAATTTTCTCAATTCCGAAAGGCCAATAAAACTACCGGTACACAGTCTGGGTGAAATTTAGAGGCAAGACTTAGACAAAAAGTCAATGTGTCTTTGCTTAGATTGCTTTTTGGTAATGTTATGAGGTCATCTTAAACTCAAAATGTACAATTGAAATAGAGCACAGAGCCAAAGGATATCCGTTAATTGTCAACTTCCAAGTTCCACTGTCACGTCTCCCAGTTCCGGGTCACCTTGACGATAGCCCAGGTCACCTTGGCGACCAGGTCACCTGGTACCAGTTTCACAAGGGCAGTGTGCAGGGTTGACCTGTGACAGATGTCCCAGTAACCCATTTAAAGTTGCAGGAGGAGGATTTTTGTACACATCTGGGAACCAATTCACAAAAGGCTCAAAGATTGATCTTACAACGCATATCAGTCTGCGTTGCTAGGCAAAGTGTGATGTCACACTGCAAGTTGCCATGGTAACACTGACATCTCATCAAAATTATCAATCATGTAGCTCCCCTAACTCCATCATCGTCTACATTAATGGTTAAAGGTACAATACTTGATTGGTAAAGGTCACAGAACAGCACTCACACATTGTCTGATCAAACATGTACATCTACATTATTCACACCTGTAAAATTTTTAGCTCAATTGGACATCTCAGTAAACAAGAAAATAGCGCAAAACCCGACTCAATTTGTCTTATTAAACATAAAGAATGGTTATGATCTTACCCCGAGATCAAAACTGTTTTCAGTGTTTGTTTTACTGAATACAGCAATTCAGGCAGAAATATGTTAACTGTATGTTTCTACCAGCACCATCTTCATACCCTGAAAGTTTTACGTAAATCTGTGAACATTTCTGTTTGGGTATGTTACCAATCCTGTACGGTACCTTCAAGCAAGTCTATGAAATTGGCCCAAGGTCTCAACCAGACAAAGGATAGAGCACCCCAAAAGCCATACACCGTTTGAAAATGTTTTTTCCTAGCCCAACTTCAATCCAATGGGAATAACATCAGACGTTTTAAGAACTTGCCACAATTCTGGTTTATCTTTTAGGGGGTGTAAGGTAGGTCGTGCATGGATGTATATTTTGCCAAGATAAAATGTATGTTGTGGTTTGGATGGGGGAAAAGATACAAGATGAATCACGATGAGCTAACTTCCTGGTGGCCCATCACGGGCATTGCCGGTTTATCATACATATAGCTTCAGTCTAAAACAACCCAAACTTCCGATCATCAACAAGGATCCTAGGATGTATCGAGAGTGTGTCGGCCAGATACGTGTAGGGACGCTTGCTTTTTTTTATCAGACTTTTATCTTTTTTTAATAAAAGCAGGGGAAGAAATCGAGCTCAGGGGCCTCAGTTTGTGAGTCAGCTTCCTGTGACCCCTGACCTTATCGCCGAGACTGGTAACCGCATTTAGATGTCAATATCAAGCTGCAGGAGCAGTCTGCAGGATACCGGGAGGGCATGAGGACAACCCTAAAGGTCAGACAGGAAAATCATGAAAAAAAACCTCCCCCCACAACAAGCTACAAATTATAATTTGTACTCTCTATAAAATGCAGAAGACTGAAATGAAAAGCCACTCTTTGAAGAGCCACATGAGGGACAGTTCTTTTTCAAGTTGTCTTCCACTCTTTTAGAGTGAAGTTTGCATGGTTTGGAGTGATTATTCACTCTGGCCCAGAGTGAAAAGCTTTCCAAACTCGATTTGAACGATTGTTTTTTTTTCACTCTTTTACATTTAGAGAGTATACTCTCAATACAAGTCTGCACTTTTGTTTCATACTTTTGTTTTTGTCAAAGAAATGCAGATTCATGGGCAAAAATATCAAGAAAGATACAGTAACAGTCACTTTTGAAATATCCAGTCCCATACGGTGCCCACTTTGTGAGAAATCAGTGAAAAACGCTCTGACAGTACACAGTATTTTTCAAATCAATCTCAATTTTGATCTGCCTGAGATCAAAACACTGCCTCAAAAGAGCTCGAATTTCGTGAGAAAAAAAGCACTGGACAGCAGGTCTTGTACAACTGAAACATTTTACTAGAACTAATTTTTTTTTACTAGACCTGTGGCATTCATGTACTTAGGAAGACTGTAATTGTATGCAAGCCCTGCTCAACCTGGTTGCCAACTCTTGAACATTTTCCTGCAGTACACTTTCAAGTCATAAAGCAGCTGAAACTTGCTGACCAGTTGTCAACTCCTAAAACTTGTTGAAATATAACCACTTGTAAAAGGTCTTTGAGAAAGATCCTGCTACAATCGAAACTGTGAAGCCCCCCTAACTCCAAACATGAATAAAACAAACAGAGGTGGAATATTTTTTTTTTAAGGAAACAGGCCAAAGATCGGAGATTGAAAGTTAATCCAGCAGATACCTGTTGTGTTTGTTTTTTTTTCGTGGCAGCTGCGGAAATTCTAGACAAAAACCGAGAAACAAAATCTTCAGATACCGAAACCGTTTCCATCGGCGGAAAGAGAACGATACATGAATTCAGACAAATTTATGTCATGTGATATTATCACGGAATGATGGGAAACAGTTGTCGCTTGTTTATCCAAAAATGTTTTTTTTTAGCAGGATGAGTGACATATTTTGGCACAGCTCGATTCAAGAAAGTGGGATAGGGGTCACCGTGTTAATTTCAAACAAAAATTGACGTTCGGATAGATTTTATTTGGTTACATTTCTTTTCAATTGCAATTGGTATGCTTGTATTTCTTAAAGGTACCGTACAGGATTGGTAACATACCCAAACAGAAATGTTCACAGATTTATCTACAGTGGAATGCCACTTTAACGAACATGGCGTTATAGTGCGGCAGGCCTATATATATATTTTATATGTTTTACGGGAAAATTTGGAGCCAAGTATGATGTTCGGTTTGTTTCTTTGTTTACTTTTGTTTATAAAATAAACAAGGATACATTAAATCTAAAAGTTCAAATCAAATTTCTAATTTGTATCAGATTTTTTTTAAAGGTATTTTTCAGCAACTGATATTTTTTGTGTGTTTTTTTCTTGAAGTTTGGGAAAGTAGCGAAATGATTTCATCGTTTAGAAATCAAACCAGTGGAATGGGCGGAGTTGGAGGCGGATCAACCAATCGAAACCGAAAAAAATTGACATTGATGATACTGAATTCCTTTCTGTTGCCTGTTGCGAACACAATTCAGACACGCATCGATTACCCTCCTAACAATTGACAGGAGAAATCAAGACGGAGAAATCAAAAGACGAACGTCACGAACAAGACTATCCCAATAAAACTGTCAAAATCAGCCATTCACGCCCCCCTCCATATTGAGTGACACGAGAACTTATACCAAAACTTGTACCCGATTCTACCCAATGTGAGCACTAGAGAAAAAAAACAAGAATTAGATCCTGAAAACGTAACAGGTCAACCCCCCCCCCTACCTCTACAACAAAACATGAGAAAATTCCGAGTACAAAAGGTGCAGTTCTGGTATTTCTATTCGACAAAGGGAACAGGGAAGGGTGTTTTTACTGCTTTTAATACAGGGCATAGGAATGGTGTTCCTTAAAGAAAAACCGTACACTGAATGAAAGTTTTTTAAAAAAACTTACGTACTCGTGACTCAACGACATTTGAAAGGGGGTTTGTTCCGAGGTTTACACCCTCGGGGCGGGTAGGGTGGACGAAATGCGTCCCCTGTTTGCAAACAAAGAGTAGTTTCGCAAAGCCGTGCAAATCTGTTTGCTCGCTAGCAACCTGGTATTATCAGAGGGACTCGGTCTGTTTAGTTTGCTGTGGCAAAGTTTAAGACGAGCTTGACGCTTTCACAACGGTCGACGGTCGAAATAACTCAGGTTCAAAGTTATAATTTTGGGGGAATTACAGTACTATGGTGCACGGACTAAACACACACTGTCAAATCCAGCTCATGCAAGCATACATACTAACACGTACACCCTAACCTAAGCACATACATGTGTGAATGAGCCTATTAAAAAATTGAAAACCAATAAAAAAAATAATAACCTTTCAAAACAACATTCCTGTTTTTCTATTTTTCCACCAGCTTTATACGAGCCGCTGCCCCTAACAAAAGCCATTCGCTCCGGATATAGCTCACGCATGACTGGCAACGCTCCGAAAATAGCGTTAAAAGCTACAAATCCCGAGTATAAGTAGGGATATGCAACTAGCATGTACTCTTTTTGTGTACCTCAATGAAAAGTACTATTTTTCATAATGGTCGGCCATTATGCCAATAAACTTTTGCTGGCTGTCCCACCTTGAACTTTCAAAACCTTTGCAGGCTGTCGATGGTTTTTTTTTCAGATTGTTTGTTCCACTTTAAGTGGCAATTCATTTTATCAAATTGTGATTATTTACTGAAGCAAGACATTCTGTACCTACAAGATTCTATTTCATGGATTAGCAAGGAATTTTCAAATGTGTGTGTTGCGTACATGTAGTCCGCGTAACTAAGGATTTTTCGCTTACTACGCTAGCGTAGAAGTTTGCTGCTAACCCAGTATAAAAGTGTAGAATGCGAATCATGAGCAATGAATTCTGAAGTAAGCAGTGCCATGATGAAATTGAGCCCTGAAACCAATTTTTACAGCCCTGCTTAGCACAAAAAATGTCCTAACCATGAAATTTCTGTCTTCATAAAAACAGGATTAACAACCAAATTTTGATGTGTTGTCTATCACTTGTGATTGTTCATTGGCTGTTGTTCGCTGACCATGAATATCAAATGGAGTTTTTAATGGTGGTTTGTTTCATTGAGCAAGACATTTTGTGCTAAGCAATTTTTTTTTGTGCTTAACAGCTCCATGAAATTGGCCCGTTTGCATGAATTTCAGAAATAACATTCTAAATAAACACCTATGGATAAACAAAATTTGAACGTATTTTGAAGACTGGCCTTTGATATGCAATCATGTCAAAGTGTATAGGGCCTTTACAAAATGAGGCTTAAGGCTAGGCTTGGGATTTACACCACCGCCATTTTATGTCCTAAATGAAAAGAAGGGCTTTTAGATACATGGCAAAGCTGGAGCCTTTCTTCGGCTTCGTCATGTGGCCCAATCCCTTCATTTCATTTTGTTGACCTCAAATGGCAGTAGAGAAATTAGTCCCAAGCCTAGCCTCAAGCCTGGTTTCATAAAGGCCTATAGTCTACATTCTCTATCTAGACATGAGGACCTACAAGTAAACCCAAACAAACAGTCAGCCCCTACATGAAGGGTCAAAGGTCAAGTTCAAGGTGTAGAAGGGAACCAGCTTGCCCCCATGGGGTGTGCCAGGAGGGTAGATAGGTAGCAGCAGGCCTTCCCAATTACATACATGTACCCCCAGTGAAATTGAAACGGAGTCTCCGTGACCTCACCAGACAGTCAGTGTCGGTCTAGCTCAAACAACTCCACACAAAAATCCAGAACCAATAGCTTTTCCACTACAGGGATATTACCACTGGCTGCCAAGGAACTTTTCATGAAGCCCTGACCTTCAAAATCCCTTTGGAAAATTGGCCATATTCCGAGACTCTATTTAAAGATGTGTTTCTCACCTTGATTTAATACAAAATGAATTTTTGAAAAATTTTCAAAATGAAAATTTAATGACTTAAAATGATATTTTGATGAATACAAGTAATTAATAAACTGCTGCAAAACTGCTCATGAGCCAAAATAACGACCTGAAATAATTATATAAAATGCTTGGAGTTAGGAGGGCCTGACAAGTTTCGATCTTAGCAGGATCTTTCTCAAAGGCTAAAGATCCTGCTAGGATCAAAATGCGTCAGGCCCTTCTATTCCAAGCATTTGAGATATTTTGATCAAATTAACCACCAAATAATTATAGGAAAATTGAAGTTAAAAAAGATTTTTAGAGCAAATTATTAAACAGTTACCAGTGTGTCTTTGAATCTTACAGATTTCAATTCGCTTAATACAGTGCACTGTTGCTTCACCATGAAAATTGTTTGAAGACTTTACTTGTACTTATACATGCACTGTACACATGTACATTGTACCTGGTATAAAGCAAGTGTAGGTAATATCATATTTTGGTAAGAAACCAACACAGATTTATGTATAACTTACAGGGTATGAAGATGGTGGTGGTACAAACATACCGTTAACATTTTTCCGCCTGAAATTGTGTATTTATCCAGAAATTAGCAAAAGAACGACCAAAAATCTTTTAAAAGATTTTTTTTTAAAAAGAGAAAAGACTTAAGACATACTGTGCCTGTTTTTCACTGTTTACTCAAAAAGTGGGCACATGTTACTGTATCATCCTTAATATTTTTGCCCATGAATCTGTATTTCTTTGATAAAAACCAAAGTATGATATAATATTACATTTAAATAAAACCGGTTGTTGGATTTATGCATGTGCAATCAGTCACACTATATCAATGTGTATTATTCTACACAAGACTTTGATACAGTGAACATAGCACCAAAACAGGTGTCGCACAGGATCAAAAGTTCTTGCACATTCCCACGCACCACGGTGATCATGAGCAAGAGTCAAATCACGCTGTCAAAGTTGGCAGAGTTTAGGAATGGATGTTGATGACAGCGTGAGCTGCCTCAGTCAGTAGCAACATGCCCACCCAGATGACCCTGCCTGCCTGTACGACCGAGACCACAGAAGCTCCACAAGAGTGGCCTCAAGTTTGGATGACAGCATGAGGCCTAGGTATTTGGCTTGATGTCAAGTTTGGACAAAAAGTCTAGCCGGGATGCACTTAAATGTAAACGTGAGTTTCCGCTCACAATTTGGGCATGGATAACTCTCAGCTACATGATCAATGATGCAAATTAAAGGGTGGCTGCATTGATATTTAATAAAAATTTACCGAAATAATTTAATTAACTTAATAAATATATATTAAACTTGATTAAAGTTTGTTTTTTGTGTTCCCCCCGCATCTGGTAATTTTTTTTCTCGAAATAAACCACACTCCATTAGCATTTTGTGTCCACGCCCCCACTCCCTAGTACGGGATTTTGATTGCCGTCAGTGACGTGGGAACCAAGCTACCCGAGTTCCCAAGATGAGGTCATGATGTTCCACCCTCCCAGTTAATAAAATGATTTTAACACAACACAAGAGAGGCTAAATCTATGACAGCCACACAACTGCGTTTTAAAGACTTTATTCCATATGAGCAAAAGCACCCATTGCGGCCACCCTTTAAGCTTGCCCTTCACGATGTACATCAGCACACACTGCATAATAGAGTGGGTTTTTTTTGTGCACATGGTATGAACTGGTGGGATTCGAACCCTCAAACTGCTCAGTGGACCTAGAAAGACATAGAACTAGGGTGTATAGGGCCATGGCACTCAAGTTAGGCCTATATTAAACTGTAAAGACACATGTACATGTACCGGAAGACATCCCAACTTGGTCCAAGTCTAAAAAAAAAAAGTGACTCACACATACTGCACAGTAGGAAGACAGGACTGTACAAACCCTAGACAACCTAACTTTACAAATAATAATAATAATAATAATAATAATTTGGGCATTTACACACAAGAAGGGTATCACAATGCTTATCACTATTATCATCCCTGGTCATCGGGACCATTTACATTCCTGAAACAATCTCAGCTCCCTGGGGAATATACAGCCCTGACTGCCTGCAAAGCGCGCAGGGCTAATCAAGCTCACAAAGCCATCTCTACCCTCACAGGTACCCATTCACACCTGGGTGAAGAGGAGCAATGTGTTATAAAGCGTCTTTCCCAAGGACCCAAGCACCATTAGCCCCTGTCTGGATTTGAACCCACAATCTGTAGATTGGCCACAAGATCTTGAGTACGACACACCAAACCACTAGTTCACAGTACCCCACATCCATAATGGTGAGACTGAGGTGAACTTAACTTCACAAACCCCCTGCATCCAAAAGCACACGACAGTTCAATAACTACGGCTAATTAATTAGGGGAAGGCATACTCAAGCGAGGTGGGGGATACATGCCCCCTCCCCCTTCTCCCTAATAACCCCACAGCCACAATGATCTGTGTGTATCACTTGTTGGTGAATCACATGCAACTATGTCATGCACACTTTGCTCTATAGGGTCAGCATGTACAAGTATATAACTGCATGAAACCACGTGCAATTGAGACAACTTGCATATGTCTGTTCATCACATATTTTAAGGTCAGTCTGTAGACAAGGGAAATGTACAGTTATAAGTCCACGGTTTGAATTGCCACAAGAAACTTGTGCGCACATCTCAAAAAGCGTTCCTCACTAATGACGTCACACCATGCATGCACATACCCCCACTCCCCACACTTTTGCATGGCCATGTTGCAATGTTTGTCTGAGGTTCGGTGCTATTTTTAGCGCAAGTGCGCAGTGCTATTCTCAGACAAATTTCACGAGTATCTTACAGATTTCCTTATATGACAGTGTTTTGATACACCCCCCTTTGGTATGATGCTAGCCCCGCCCCCAACTTCATCCCTCTGGCACAACACACTAATTTACATATTTACATAATAATTTATATGCACCTGAATAATGGGTGTTAGTATTAATATTACACAAAATGCCGTGAGTGCAAATGAAATGCTTGCAAACAGTTTGTGTGGGGTGAGCTTTTGACAACTCCACCAGGCATGACTTACAGACAGTGTCCATGTGCTACCTACGTGTATCATCCTTTATCGTGAACGCATCATTTGTCAATCAAAGACCGAAAACAGTTTTGATCTCCGGGTAAGATCAAAACCATTCTTTATGTTTTATATAAAGAAAAATTGAGTCAGGTTTTCGTTATTTTCTCGTGACTCAGATGTCCGATTAAGCTCAAATTTTCACAGGTTTATTATTTCATGTACATGCTGGGGTCAATTTCACTGCGCTGCTTAGCGCAAAAATTTGCTAAGCATGACATTTCTGGCTTAATAAAAACAGGATTAACAACCAATTTTCCATGTGTTGTGTATCACTTGTGATTGTTCTTTGCCTGTTGTTCACTGACCATAAACATCACATTAATTTTTTAACGGTGGTTTGTTTTATTGGGCAGACGTTTTTGTGCTAAGCAAATTTTTTGTGCTTAGCAGCGCCCCTGTTCTGTGACCTTTAGCAATCATGTATTATATTTTTAAGTTTTGCAAACCAAATCCCATAGGCGTACAATCCGCGAAAGGGTATAGGTATCACGTTCATGAAGGATGATAGATGATACAGTAAACCAATGGACACCGTCCAAGATCCCATCACACATTGTGAAATGACCCGTGTGCAACTAAAACAACAAAACAAAGCAAAAATCCATCACGCAAATTCGCGACAGAAGAGGGCGCTCTCTGCTCAGATCAACTTACCGTATATACAGGGTATGCTCTTATTGACGAACTGTAAATCACTGTCCAAGGTGAAGCACGCCCCATTGGGCATGACGACTTGGGCCATATCCTCAAAGTACGCATTAGCCCACCGGTGAGCGCACGTCTGTCATTCAATCAATCATGCAGTCCGCAAGAAATAAAAAAAAAAAAAAAAAAAAATTGCAAACAAAAACAAGAGACGAGGCGAAAGAAAAGATGTATTTGTGAAAGAGGATGCAAAAAATGCAAATGAGCCTTTTATGTGTGATGCTTTATGTTGGCTTGCATCAGCGTGAATGTTAAAATTTGTGGAGTAAACAGTCATATAATGTCCTAAACCAACAACCACATGAATATCCACAAAGGTAATTGACTATTGGGGTCACCACCAATGTAGGGCTGGATAGCCCAGTTGGTAGAGCGCCCGAACAGTATTCAGGTGGTTGCTGGTTCAAATCCCGTTCCAGTCAATTTCTCTTTGTAGACCTTTCAATGACTTAAAAATAAAAAGTCAGTTTCTCTTGTGTTTATTTGACGATCATATGAATATTCATACGTGCATACAAACAGTAATGATCACTGGAATGTATGAATATTCAACAGAATAAATATTCAAACAAACATGAATATTCAATCCTATCCCATTATAGAATATTCAACAGCTCAAAGTCAAGGCTATAAAAAACTTGTACATTATGACGTACACATGTGGGATGTAATGTATAAGTACATATGAACAAAAAACATGCAAAGGGTCATATTTCAGTTGAGCAGGGGTCAATTTCAACCAAAATCATCGCAACTTATAATCAATCGTAGGACTTATGATGTACTGCTGTCCTATGTAGGATACAATGGGATATCCTTCGTCACTTGAGTTACGAATTACGATTATTCGTAGGGCTTCATGAAATCGACCCCAGACACTGGATATTTTACAACTTTCATGTACAGTTGGGATTATCTGATTTTTGTGTGCACAAGTGCACAACATCAAGCCTTGAATTTAATGAAGGACACAGAGGCCATGGCCTTCGTTGCCCTGGTTCTAGGCCTTGGTGCCCCTTCAAATATTTCCATAGACATGATTTTCCAAAGGAAGTGCCCCTTGCAATGGAAAAGTGGCCTTGCCCCTTTAAGAACCAAATTCAAGGCCTGCAACATATTCCTGTGCCTAAAGTAGTTGTGTTTTTAGTAAATGATACAGTACACCAAATTAGTAGATTTATGATATGAGACATGGGTTGTTAATTACCAAGTTAATCACCCAAGTTATGTTATGTTAAAAGCCAGGAAACATTATTAAGCAAGAGAGGGTTGGGTTCGAGCAGGAAAGAAGGTTACACGACTAACTACGAAGCGATAATTAATTCCGCAAGCACTTTCCGCAGCTCATGCGAGTTACATAGACTCCCCAGGGGTGGGGGCATCACTTACCATTCAAGCACGGCCGCTTTTTGACCACGCTGGTAAAATCGAGCCCGGCGTTGACGGTGTAGCAGACGCCGTTTGGCAGGATGGCGTCGGCGTAATAGTCGTTGGACCATCGATGGCCGCACACCTATGCATGGTCCATGCAAGGGTTTTTATTCAGGTGGGCGAGGAATAGGGGGAGGGGGCAAACAGTAGGAGAGGAACATGGATCGTTAATAATAGACACAAGAATATTAAGGGGTCGAGGCGGTCATTATGTGGATGGGTAGGGTTAAAGGTCGTGCAAGAGGTATTCACAAACTGGTGGAAAATATTAGTCGATCTGTTATGTATTTTCAGGAGGGCCTTTCATCCAGTCATGAAGATACTATCATACTTTGGTAGCATACCAAAACAGAAATCTTCACAGATTTACTGATAACTTACAGGGTATAAAGATGGTGATGGTAAAAACATATTGCTGTTCAAGTTTTTCTGTCTGAAATGCTGTATTCATGGTATTTAAAGAAAAGAATGAAACCAATGACCAAAAACAATTTTGATCTTTAAAAGATCAAAAATTTAAAAAACACTGTGGCTGTTTTTGACTGTTTTCTCAAAAAGTGGGCACCGTATGGGACAGGGAATTTCACAGATGACTGTTACTGTATCTTTCTTGAGTATTTTTGCCCATGAATCTGCATTTCGTTGACAAAATCCAAAGTATGAAATTACCTTCAAACCCCATGTCGTAGTCATATATGGATACATTAAAATCTGCTGATTCAATTAAATTTGACCCAAAAAAAAGGTTGGATGGTTGTTGGGTTGTTGCATATTGAGTCTTGGTCCCTGCGATCAAATAGAACCGGATCACAAGTTTTTTTTTTTTGCAAGGGTTGCATTGGTTGTATGGAGAGCAGAGAAACGTTGCTACACTGTAGGTGCTGGGAACTTTGGCCAAAGATTGTGTAGACTGTACAGAGGTACTGTTTTGACAGGGCCTTCCTAAACTGTCAACATATCTTTGTTTGCGATTGACTTCTTCAACTTTTTCGTTTAGACAACCTGGGCCCAATTGCATGGAATCCGTTACAGCCTTTTTTTGTGCTTACGGGCACTGCTATTTCTGCCTTTCTCAAAGCTCGGCTCTGGCTCCGGCTCCGTCTCTGTTTTCATAGGCTGAAAATATAGGTTGTGGTTTGCCATTGAAGCTGAAGCTCTGTTGTCCTTTTCAAACCAGAGAATCTACTTCAGAACTGCAGCCAAAAGCCTCAATTTTGATACCTGTAATTTTAAAATGGATTCACAAAATGGAGGCTGAGCTGCAGCCTTAGCCGGAGCTTAGCTTTGAGAAAGGCTCCTAGTTTCACAAGCAATGTACACAATCCAGGTACTAAAGAACTTTGACAGGAGCCTCTGGGACTATATTCCTGTGGACACCAAATTTCTACAATCCATCCTTTGATTTTCCATCATGTCCATATAGCCTTGCCTGCAAATACCTTGCTTCTCCAGTAATCCTACATTAGCCACATTGTGACCCAGAATGTCTGGCTTTGACATGTACCCCTCCAACTAACAACATACCCAGACCCTCCTCCAAGACATCATAAGACTACCGCTCCATACCAGTCTCCCAAGATCCATATACCAGCACCAAGGCCAATAGACCTTGACCCTAAAATGTACACCGTAATTCGATTCAACGGTCATTTTCAGGTCAATTTTATAAAAGAAATTCAGTGATTTTCCCCTGGGCCATGTGTATTACAAGTACAGTATTTATGCAGGATCTAAACATCATGCAGGGAGCCAGCCATTTTTGAGACTGAATTTGTTTTTATCAAGGCAGTGCATCAACTGAAAAATGTAAAAATTGCATAAATATTGACTTAGATCTCTATCTTGTGTCAGTGTGTGTTGGGGACTTTGTTGCCTTTGTGGTTTAAAGGGCATGTAGAACATTGGTAATAAACCAAAACAGAAATGTTCACAGATTTTAAGTACGGTCCTCACATTCAGGGTACATGTATGAAGATGGTGCTGGTAGAAACATATTGTGCTTAATACGTAACATGCAGAACGTCACGCAGTATACTGTGGTGCGAGCCTATACTAGTTCTGTAGGTGACGTCACACGCTATTGTTGCGTGGATCGGTTCCAAGGGAGACTTTTTTGGGGGGTGGGGCATACATGTACTGATTTTGTAATTTGTTGGTCAAAATCAAGCACTTACATGAAAATATAAATTTTATATAGTCATTAATTATGTATTAAGCAATCATTTTAAAGCACTTTCACCCCTTTCCATTGATTAAAGTATTAAGGGGCAATAGAAAAGGATAGTATGTGAAGCAGAATGTATTGTTGTGTTTGAGTTTAATATACGGTAACAGTTCATCAGGTTGCTTAGTGAAAATAGGGCTTCAAGTGACTTTGCCATAAATGATCAGGTCACCAGGTTATTATCGTGGAAGAAAATTCGGGAAAATGGAGGGCCACTTCCCAAGGGTAAAGAAGAAGTGCACCACAGGTGAGCCGATGCTCAATTTCAGTGGTCTCTTGTCCAGCCTGTCATGCCAGTGTATATTGCAACTTGCTAAGCTTCTTATTGACAGTAAGCAGATTCTATGGTAAGCGACTTTGACATTTGTGCTAATTAAAGTTTGAGCCCAGCATGCAGCAGGAGAACATGATGTATACAAGTGTAAAACGTTAGTTAGAAAGATAACACTCATAGTATTCAACCAATAGAACCAGTGCAAAAAAAGCTGTCAAAGTTGTTACTAGTCCACCACAAAATTTTAGTAGTGCCATTCAGAAATTGGTTGATCATTAAAAGGTAGTAAATAGGCAAGGATCACAAATGTCGTTATTAAGTTTTATTTTGAAAGCTTGCTATTCCGTAATTATGTTCTTTGGAGGACCAATAATTTGGAAATAATGTTTTCATTTGCAATGCTGTGAAATTTAAGAAAACGCTTCATATTAACCCTTAACCCAACTGCAAACCACAATTAACCACACATGAAATGTGTGGAAAACAGCTCTTGTCTTGCGTGGTAGGTGCGGATCGAGAGGTTAAGGTTAATCAGTGTATACATCGATCCGACGGCACGATATACTGTCCGCCATTACTGCGGTGTCCCCGCCCGCCCGGATTTGGGCAAGATACAAGTTTTGGGCTCTCTTTGATTTTGAGATCCCAGGAGAGATCAATTTTCACACGATCCAGGAAAAGTATTGCTTTAGTAAGCACATCCATACTGGTAACCGACCAATATTTGGTTTTTTCTTATATTTCTGTAACGACTAGCAGGGGACCGGTTATGGGCCTGACTCTTTTTTTCATAACCCCATTGATGGTTTCCTGATATAAACGCAGCAGACTGGAGCAGGAAATCAGGCCAACCCAAGACGGAATTTGGCAGAGGTCCGAGAAGGCGAGAATTCTATTAGAATCTTTAATGTCAAAGTGGGATGGGTTACCAACTAGTACAGCTTATGGACTTCTTGTGTCTGGGATAGACAGGCTAGTCTCGGTTCAAGAACCTAGTACTCTGACAGTGGCATGCATGCTGCCCTCCCTTGAATCCCTGAAACCACATTGTTTGATTGTTTGTTCTGTCAGGTGGTTGCTCACCTCAGTGAGACATGGCATTGCCACCACCTTCTATATTTGTCTGCTTGTTTGTCTGTTCTGTCAGGTGGTTGCTCACCTCAATGACACATGGCATTGCCACCACCTTCTATATTTGTCTGCTTGTTTGTCTGTTCTGCCAGATGGTTGCTCACCTCAATGACACCTGGCATTGCCACCACCTTCTACATTTGTCTGCATGTTTGTCTGTTCTGTCAGGTGGTTGCTCACCTCAGTGAGACATGGCATTGCCACCACCTTCTACATTTGTCTGTTTGTTTGTCTGTTCTGTCAGGTGGTTCCTAACCTCAGTGAGACATGGCATTGCCACCACCTTCTACATTTGTCTGCTTGTTTGTCTGTTCTGTCAGGTGGTTGCTCACCTCAGTGAGACATGGCATTGCCACCACCTTCTACATTTGTCTGCTTGTTTGTCTGTTCTGTCAGGTGGTTGCTCACCTCAGTCAGACATGGCATTGCCTCCACCTTCTACATTTTGTCTGCTTGTTTGTCTGTTCTGTCGTGCGGTTGCTCACCTCAGTCAGACATGGCATTGCCACCACCTTCTACATTTGTCTGCTTGTTTGTCTGTTCTGTCAGGTGGTAGCTCACCTCAGTGAGACATGGCATTGCCACCACCTTCTACATTTGCCTGCTTGTTTGTCTGTTCTGTCAGGTGGTTGCTCACCTCAGTGAGACATGGCATTACCACCACCTTCTACATTTTGTTTGTTTGTTGTAGTCTGTTTGTTTGCATGCTTGTTTACTAATCTTGCCATTTTCCTGATTCATAGTCTTCACATTCAGCTAGCGTGACGTTTTGGAGTGCCCCACAAAATAAGAATGTACCCTTACTTCATCATTTCCAGCAAATACCACTTTACACAACCTTTGACATGATCAGCTTAAATGTTTTAAGAGCTGTCACATGAAAAGGAGAGGCTTGTTTCAGAATTTGGTTTTGTTTGGGGTTTGGAGCTGTTGTCATTTGGGGATTCTTTCATGCAACGGGAATGGGTTCGGTTCAAACAGTCATGCGAGAAATTTACGTGTGCAATACTCACCGTTACTCTGCCATCCGGGCCAATGTTCTGTCTCGTTAGTGAAACGCCTAACCACTGATTTTCTTTGGCGTCCAGAAAACGAGGTCTACTCCCCGGAATGCTCCTCTCGTTGCCTGAGCACAGAACAGAAAAAGAGAGAGTAAGACCAAAATATCGTTCAAAAGAAGATCTGTGGTTGATTTCACAAAGCTTGAAGATTAACCCTAACCCTCCTGCATACAACAATTTACCACACATGGTTTATCCTGTGATAATTGTGGTTGGTATTCTGAATACCACAATACACCACAGTGTGATCTGTGTGCATAAGTGGTTTATGATCCAGTCGCCCTGTGGAGACTGTGGTAACATGCGGTAAGCAGCTCTTGTCTTGTATGGTAGATGCAGCGGGTTAGGGTTGATTTTAAAAATCGCAAACCAATCTTAAAGGTAGTATCATACTTAGGTTTTTATCAAAGAAATACAGATTCATGGGCAAAAATATCAAGACAGATACAGTAACAGTCATCTGTGAACATTTCAGTCCCATACGGTGCCCACTTTTTGAGAAAACAGTGAAAAACAGCCAGTATTTCTTAAGTCTTTTATTTTTTATTTTTGATCTTTTCGGTCGTTGTTTTACTAAATTCTGGATAAATACACCATTTCAGGTGGAAAAAATTAACGGTATGTTTCCACCACCACCATCTTCATACCCTGTAAGTTATACACTGTACGTAAATCTGTGAACATTTCTGTTTTGGTTTCTTATCAAAGCATGATACTATCTTTAAGCTTCAAAATCCTTCAAAAATGTAAAATAGGATTTCAACAGTTTATATAAGGTATAATGGATAAGGGCGATTCACAATAATGTGGCTCCAAGAGTTTGCAAAGCGTTGGCCAATCACAATGCACGGAATCTGATGACCCAATGTGCATCTGGAAAGAATCAGTCGATTCCGTGCATTGTGATTGGCCAACGCGTTACAAAACTCTTGGTGACGCACTATTGCGAATCGCCCGCATTGTGATAAAACCATCAGTTTTCCAAAGAATTTTTCCAACACTTACCTTTGTCGTCTACTTTGACTTGCTGGCAAGAGTTTAGCCCTGGAGTGACGGAGCATTGATACAGTGCCCCCGGCTTAGTTAATGTGGGCTGATAAAAAGAATTGGCTGTCGGCGCTCCAACTAACACCCTGTAACATAGCAAAAATAAAAATATAATCATCAAATAACCACAAGGGAAACTGACCAAAGAAAAATTTACTGGAGTGGGATTCGAACTAGCAACCTCCTGAATACCATACAGGTGCTCTACCAACTGAGCCATCCAGCCCTACGTTGGTGGTGACCCCAATAGTCACTTTGTCCGTTTGGCAGTCAGAAGCTATGAAACAACGCACACACAGCCATACCCCAAGGATCATTTTACTGATACGCGCAGCAATGCTGCAACGTGGGAATGGTACATGGGGGATCACTCAAAGAGCCTACGGCTTTTTAATTAATATAATCATCAGATAACCACAAGGGAAACTGACTGAATGTTAAAGTCATCGAAAAGTGAACAAAGAAAAATTGACTGAAGCGGAATTCGAACTCAGCGACCTCCTGAATACCGTACAAAATAAAAATAGTTTGGTCTAAGTAAATCTACGTAAACTGTAACATCAACATGATTTTAAAGGTATAATACATGATTGGTAAAGGTCACAGAACACATGCAGAACAGCACTCACAATTTGTATGAACTAATATGTGCATGAAATAATAAACCTGTGAAAATTTGAGACATCTGAGTCACGAGAAAGGAGCTTAAAGAGCTTAAAGTCCAATAACTTTGTACCCAAAACTATTAGCTAATTTAACATTAACCCATCAGGCCTTTTGGTTCTAAAGGACCTTTCAGGGGTTCATTCAACCATCAGGACCATACCTTCTGGACATTTTGAGTTGGAACCTTTCTAAATCCAACAAAGTCCAACACTGTGCAGTACTATCCCTATGGCACATTCTATAACCATAGCTTCTGGTCATTTTCAGTTGGAACCTTTCTAAATCCAACAAAGTCCAACACAGTATCCCTATGGCACATATTCTATAACCATAGTTCTGGTCATTTAGAGTTGGAACCTTTCTAAATCCAACAAAGTCCAACACTATACAGCATCCCCATGGCACATTCTATAACCATTACTTCTGGTCATTTTGTGTTGGAAAATTTCTAAATCCAACAAAGCCCAACACTGTGCAGTATCCCCATGGCACATTCTATAACCATTACTTCTGGTCATTTTGTGTTGGAAAATTTCTAAATCCAACAAAGTCCAACACAGAGGAGTATCCCCAATGCACATTCTATAACCATAGCTTCTGAACATTCTATGTTGGAACCTTTCTAAATCCAACAAAGTCCAACACAGAGGAGTATCCCCAATGCACATTCTATAACCATAGCTTCTGGTCATTTTCAGTTGGAACCTTTCTAAATCCAACAAAGTCCAACATAGTGCAGTATCCCCATGGCACATCCTATAACCACAGCTTCTGGACATTTTGAGTTCGAACCTTTCTAAATCCAACAAAGTCCAACACTGTGCAGTATCCCCATGGCACATTCTATGACCATTGCTTCTGGACATTTTGTGTTGGAAAATTTCTTAATCCAACAAAGCCCAACACTGTGCAGTATCCCCATGGCACATTCTATAACCATTACTTCTGGTCATTTTGTGTTGGAAAATTTCTAAATCCAACAAAGTCCAACACAGAGGAGTATCCCCAATGCACATTCTATAACCATAGCTTCTGAACATTCTATGTTGGAACCTTTCTAAATCCAACAAAGTCCAACACAGAGGAGTATCCCCAATGCACATTCTATAACCATAGCTTCTGGTCATTTTCAGTTGGAACCTTTCTAAATCCAACAAAGTCCAACATAGTGCAGTATCCCCATGGCACATCCTATAACCACAGCTTCTGGACATTTTGAGTTCGAACCTTTCTAAATCCAACAAAGTCCAACACTGTGCAAAAAATGAATGTCCCTAAATGTATGGCACATTCTATGACCATTAATTGCTTCCGGTCTTTTTGTGTTGGAACCTTTCTAATTCCAACAAAGTCCAACACTGTGCATTAGGCCTATTCCTACATATGGCACTATTTCCATCCATACTGCATACAAGCACAAAATATACATATGCCCCACCCCAAAATACACAAATTAAGCCACCACAAAATAACAGACTACACGTGTGTAGATACAGTAACAGAGCAGCCATGTACTGAGTCCCTTAAAGGAAGGATTTATGGTGCATTTCGGAACGGTTAATAGAATTAGGAAGTGAAATTGACGCCGGGATAAAAATAGTCATCCCCTCTCCAACTTAGGGCCTACTCCTCGACCGCCAATGTGAATCACGGCATGGGCTGAACAATCTCTGTCTGTTCATTATTTATACATACGTGTACCTTTTCCTATTTTCAAGGCAGACATTCATAATTATTTTTTGATTTACCGACATAAAAGAGCGTGATTCTCCGTGGGGGTAGGTAAAGCAGACTCAGCAGAGGGTGGTAGGAAAATACAGCCGAAAATAAAATTAGGTCAATTATTGGTACGACCTCTATCTGTCTATGGCTCTTTGGGAGGTATTTTCTTTTTGTATGGAAAATTGCAAAATTATAGCCCAATACAAGGTCACACAGCCAATTATTGAGAGTAAAGGGGGGGGGGGGTGCTGTACAAAGTTCTGTGCTTGTGTCGTTTTGCACATGTATTCAAACTGTCCTTCTACTACAAGATATGGAAGGTCTTTTCACGGTACAAATATGACTGGATGGGGTGGCTAGTCGGACACAGCAGGGCAGAAATGTAATGTATCTACTTGTGTGGTGAACAGAATACTGATCCCCACACTGAAACAAGACTTGTGGCCTGTTTACAGTACAAATATATGGGATTCAAAGGGGTACACATTTTTTATTTTTTTTATTTATGAATTTAAGTGTGACCCAGCTAGAGTTTCACCCCCAGGTCCGAGGACTTGTCCAAGCCAAGTGCTTTTAAATGGTATGAAACTAGTATTAGGGGCCTACATGTACCTACATGTAGCAAGTTACACAGAATGCATAGCATTAAATTGGTGGGAACTTCAGAGTTCCACTGATGGCCATTACAGAAAAAAGGTTTCCGGTATAAATATCCTCTAAGACTAAGAGTTACAGGTTTACTGTAATCAAAATTGTGAAAGGGGTGAAAGTGCTTTTAATATTATTGCTTAATACATAATTAATGACTATATAAATACATATGTTTATGTAAGTGCAAGTACTTTTGACCAAAAAGTTACAAAATCAGTACATGTATGCCCCGCCCCCCAAAAAAGTCCCCCTTGGAACCGATCCACGCATTTAGCGTGTGACGTCACATATAAAACTAGTATAGGCTCGCCACACAGTATACTGTGTGGCGTTCTGCATGTGACGTAAGCAAGGTTTTTCGTCGCGAAAAGTGGGGTGTTAAATTATGGGTCTAAAATACCTTAGACCCAGTAACTGGGGCGCTGAACTCCCTTTTTTTACTTTTGGGGTTGACGGTCGGTCTAGCGCCCCAGTGAATTATCGCAGTGGCTATCGTTACGGCAGCCGTAACGCATTTCCCAACGGCTGTAGTTACGGCACTGCAACTGCGCACGCGCGATGACGCCGTGAGTTAGAGGGCGTTTTCGAAACGGAGGCTCAGGCTCAGGCTCCAGCTCTGTCATCCATACGCTGAAAATATAAGTTGTGGTTTTTCATTGAAGCTGAAACTCTGTTTTCCTTTTAAAACTAGAGTATCTACTTCAGAACCGCAACCAAAAGTCTCTACTTTGATACCCGTTGTTTTGGAATGGATTCACGGAATGGAACCTGAGCCTGAAACGGAGCCTGAGCCTCCGTTTCGAAAACGCCCATAGCTACGGCAGTAGCACTGTGCAAAGGAACCAGAGTAATTTGTGTTCTCAACTTTTCATTTGATTTTTCTCTTTTCCGTTTAACGTTAGACCCATGCCTAGATTATTTGTTTGTTTTGTTTTGGGTATTTTTGGTAAAACATGGAGGAAAGAAAGTCTTTTCCATGGGCCGGGTAGCATGGACGAATAAATGCAGATTCATGGGGGAAAATAATCGAGGAAAGATACAGCAACAGTCATCTGTGAAATCTCAGTCCCATACGGTGCTCATTGTACTTTTACACAAGTTCTCTATGGCCGGATATATATGATAACTCATATATATAATGTATGTTTTCTTTTAAACAAATTCACTCGGATTATTAGTTGAAATAAACATAAATGGAACAACATGTAAATATATATGACAATTCCCCAAAAGAGTTGCAGTGCCGTAACTATAGCCATTGGGAAATGCGTTACGGCTGCTGTAACGATAGCCACTGCGGTGAATTATATTTCTTTGACTTTCGTAGAAGCTATGGAGCGAGTTTCAATTCTGTTTGTGATGTTTTTGGTGTAATTTGGGGACATTTTCGGCGAAAGTGCCTTGAAATTTTGTTTTTCCTGTGTACGACACATCTGGAGCAATATAATTCACTGGGGCGCTAGACCGACCGTCAACCCCAAAAGTAAAAAAAGGGAGTTCAGCACCCCAGTTACTGGGTCTAAAAATACCTAATATTTTTTGAAATGGTGAAATGGTGTATTTTTCTAGAAATTAGTAAAACAACGACCGAAAATCTGTTTGATCTTTTAAAAGATCAGAAATAAAAGAGAAAAGACTTAAGAAACATTGTGGCCGTTTTTCACTGTTTTCTAAAAAAATGGGCACCGTATGGGACTGAAATTTTCACAAATGACTGTTACTGTATCTTCTGTGATATTTGTGCCCATGAATCTGTATTTCTTTGACAAAAACCAAAGTATGATACTACCTTTAAATAGTTGAAATGGCACTAAGGCAATGACCAGGAGAACATTATTTATTCGTTATAATACATGTAAATGGCCTTATCAGCCTTTCGATCAAGACATTAGTCCACTTTGGCCTACTCTTTGAACTCCCATGTACACATGGCATTACCAGTAATCACTTACTCAGCCATCAATGACCGTGTATGAATAAAATATTAAATAAGATATCATTTGATGTGTCTTTGACGTGATACACAATCTTCACACAAATTTGATATTAAATCTTATTGCGTTTTTTTTTTAAACACTGTACCACTTATTTAATTAGCTGATGATTTTGTTTATTATTTAGTAGAAACATAATCAGTAGAATAATTGTAATGAAATCTTGACAAAAATAAATTCTAAAGTACCAGTTCTAAAAAAAGTTTTTAAAACTGTGCATGACTTTCAACAAAATGTTTACATGTCTTCACAATAAGACAAGTTTATAGGATTAATTCATGTACAATATTACATGTATGTTATTTGTGAACAGTTTGTTTTGTTAGTGTATTTATTTGTAAACAAGGTCTGAGATTACTCACACTTTTCCTCGGTAATTCTCATGAAGCAGCACAGAATATCCAAAATAACTCCCCATGGGTCCAGTATACATCACGTTAGAACTCGTGTCCAAATTAAAAGCCTGTGCCGTGCCAAAGAAACAGCAAGATAGTCCCACGATCATCACGATCGAGTGCAATCGCCACGTCCACCTACACCGTGGAACGGGCACCTCAGCGTGCACGGTCCCCGAGCACCACGGGGCCACCGAGGCCACTGTCCCGGGGCCAGATCGGCCCTCGCACCGCCCATGTACATTCCTGTTCCCGGACTTTCCCACCGTCTCCATTGTATACACGAACAACACAAACAAAATCCCGATATACACACACAGAAATCACTTCATAAAACGTGACTGAACTCCAAATTTGCAGCTAAACTTCGACGACACCTTGACAGCACTGCCACTGGAACGTGTCTCGATCGTCTAGACTACTGTGTACACTATCGTGAAATCCTCACTTTGCGTGATAATCATCACTCTTCACAACTTATTCACGGACGTCAGCAGAAATTGACCCTCATTCACAGTTGAAAAGAGACCCTGGAACATGGGAAATTGAGGCACAAACAAATACAAGGGAAACACATCGAAACCGCAATGCACTTGTTGAGGTTATGTAGGTTTCTCCTTGCCCTATTCAATGTCAGTCACGCTCATTACGTCAGGATCTGGCCGAAAAAAAGTGGTTCACGCACGCGTGTAAAACTGCAACATGATACCGCACCACGAGAATCGAGACAATGCGTGAACCACGTATCACACAATGAACCAATGACCTCGTTGCGTGTAGGACACATACATGTCGTTAGCAGTTAGTTCCCCCACGGTTATCGCATTGACGATTTTGTGCACCTGTTCGGCGGTTCCCAAGTCCAATATTATAGGCCAATTTCCGCACTTGTCCAGAACTTTTAAAGGTACTATCATACTTTGGTAGCATACCGAAACAGAAATCTTCACAGATTTACCTATAACTTACAGGGTTTAAATATGGTGATGGTACAAACATACCGTTAAAATATTTCTGCCTGAATTGCTGTATTTATCTGTTATTTATCTGTTATCTTACTGACACAGCTACCCACCATTATATATTCTGTATTTATCAAGAAAAGAGTAAAACCAATGATCAATGATCTTTTAAAGATCAAAAGGGTGAAAAGATTAAAAAATACTGTGGGTGTTTTTCACTGTTTTCTTCAAAACTGGGCATCGTATGGGACTGAAAATTTTAGAGATGAGTGTTACTATATCTTCCTAGACATTTTTTGCCCATGAATCTGCAATTCTTTTATACAAAAACCAAAATATGACAATTACCTTTAGGCCTAAAGGCAGTACTTTTTTTTCTGTGTGAGACTTTCTTTCCTTTTCACGCATAAAATAAAGAGAAAGCATCGGTCCACACGATTAAAAAAAAGTTCTAAAAGCGGAACTTCGTGATTTAATTCCCAAGTCTAAAATAAACTGAATGTCATTCTTCGTCCCTAGAGGGGGTGACTCGAATGTCAAGCTACATGTGAGTCAGTCCAAGTTTCTTTCCCCTAGAATGCTTACAGTTCCGCTACTGAATTACCGCAAAATGTCAAAAAGGAAAGCAATTCTTGCACGCTGATCTCTAAGCCCAAGATAAATGTAGTGCTTAAAGGCAGTATCATACTTTCAGAAGCATACCAAAACAGAAATCTTCACAGATTTACCTATAACTTTCAGGGTATGAAGATGATAATGGTAGAAACATACCTTCAAAACATTTCTGCCCGAATGCTGCATTTATCCAGAAAAGAGTAAAAACCAATGACTAAAAACAATTTGATCTTTTAAAGATCAAAAATAAAAGAGAAAAGACTTAAGAAATGCTGTGGCCGTTTTTCCACTGTTTTCTCAAAAAATGGGCACCGTATGGGACTGCTATTTCCACAGATGACTTTTACTGTATCTTTCTTGATATTTCTGCCCATGAATCTGAATTTCTTCGACAATACAAAAAAGTATGATATTACCTCTTTTCTTTGCTAGGTTGCAAAAAAGACCGATGATAATCTATCATTATGATTAACATTAAACTTCAATTACTAAAATTTAGTAATTATTATTATCTAACAATTAAAAGTATGATTTTGTTTTCTATCCGTGATTTTATAACTGGGCGGAGTACGCTACAAGCGCGATCTAAGTTATGGCAATATATTCTTATATGATAGTACTTGAATATAATCTATAATATGATATAGTAATTTAATACTTTCCAATGATGATATATCTCCGGCTATTTGTCGTAATATTTAGCAATCCACAAATTTATAGCCACCCCGAGCTCGATAATTTGAAGATGGGATGAACATACAGGTATAACCTTCAAAATGTGAAGAAAACAACTATATTACAAAATGAAATGCGTGCCTTATAATTATTCAGTTTAAAATAATTATTTTAATATCCTGGAAAAATAATATTACGCGTGCTAATTAACCACCTGTGCGTGTGCTGCATTTTTGATCACACTCAAATCTCACGACTGGGGTTCTGCAATTGCGCCCTCTGTTGGTATAATTCAGTCAGTTCAATACTCAAACTCAATGCTCCCTGATAAAAATTCTACATACATGAAATCAATATTGAAAGTGAAAGGCAGTCTTAAATTATGTGCTAGGTTGACTGCCATTTTAAAAGCAAGGAGCCGATGTGGTGTACAGTATAAATATCAATTATTTCAATGTTTCTATCAAGTATCAACGTGGGGCACAGAGCTAGAGATCCAGTCTTGAAACATAGAAAAATGAAAATTTTGCATTTTTTAAGCAATTTGCCATGACAAATCTAAAATACAGAAACACTAGAGTAACAATGGACCAAACTGCTGGTAAGTGATAAGAGGGTTGAAGTACAATCAATTAGCTTTAGGACCCAGTTTGCTCTTTTCATGTTTTAAAAACAGTCATTTTCAGGGTGCACCCAAGTAAATAGTCCCAAAATCCGTCCGCCGCGCTCATTATTAAAAGTAAAGCACTTCAATATATTTTAAATAAGAGAGTTCTGAGAGCTATAAAAATGAGGGATTGAAGAAATATGGCACTGGACCTCCTGCCTGGACTCTGGGCTTCCATTTGTGACCATTTGTGATGCAATTGGGTGAGAAAGTGGGTCTATTTCAGCCGCTTTGCAGAGGGATGTTTTCTTGAAAATGGCTTCTTTGACTAGAGTGAACCATATACTTTGTTTTAGGGGTGGTCAGCTGAGAATGAGTATATCTCAAAAAATTCAATGGTCAACCCACCATAAAATGAAAAGAAAATGAAAAGTGACATGTTCATCATCATTTGTCTGTGCAACTTGAACAGCTGTGAGAGTTCTATATATTTTAAAATGATTTTTGAAGTATCCTTAGGATTTGATATCACTGTTGTTTATGGGAGTTTATCTACTTGGGTGCAACCTTCAGACTCTCTGCCGTGAAACACGATTGCGCCCTCAACGACGGTCAAAGTCCAGTATAATAAACTCGAGCAAGATGCGATTGAGGCACCTCCCACAAAAGGGACAAATTCTAGACTTGGTAATTTGCTAGCATGCTTGATAATTATGACCATTGCTGGGTCAATATAAAAAGCGACCCAAATGAAAAATGAAATCGCACAAAAGCTGAAGACGCAGAGCAAGAATCTGAATTTTAGAGAGAGAAAAAATCATTCAACGCTTCTACTTTTCCCTTCATTGTCTGACATCTTGTCCCCCCCCCCCCCCCCACATACCCTACTTTCATGTTTTCATGACTCATTGATTTCCCATTGTCGCATATGCTCTTATTTTCAGCGCAAAGTCCGTCCTTGTACAAAACACACATATAATCGTCTGTGCTCCATTCAGCCCTAGTCATTGACAATAATAAATATTCTCTATTCGGTTTCATTCATAACATGAACAGCGCCCTCGCGCGGTAAAGACAGGCGACCGGGTGAAAAGGCCAACTTTGATAATAAAATCGCAATAAATCACTGTGTTTATGTGTGTAATGTTTACATCAAGGTTTCAATTTCATGGCAAGTTGATATCTCAGTATTTTCATCGTAAAACTTGGTGGAAAACGCAAGCAGTACGTATTTTAAAGGTATGCTACAGAAATATTGATGATGACGAAAAAAACAGAGATTTTATAGTTTATAATCACTACAACGATCACTATTTGTATCAAATATTAAAACCAATACAAGTAATAAATTAAACTGCTGCAAACTGCTCACCAGCCCTAAAACTGACCTGAAATTTATCAAATGCTTGGAGTTAGGAGGGCTTGACACGCTTCGATCCTAGCAGGCTTTTGAGAAAGATCCTGCTCAGATCGAAACGCGTCAGACCCTAACTCCAAGCAAATATTAAAAACCAATTTTCCAGTGGAAATGGAATGCTGTTAAATATCATCAATAAAACTGCACAAGAATACCTTAAAATCGCATCAGTTGATACCAAATTTCAACACAATTGGAACGTATACACATTATACGTTAAAGGTAGTATCATACTTTGGTTTTTGTCGAAGAAGTACAGATTCATGGGCAAAAATATCAAGGAAGATACAGTCACAGTCATCTGTGAAAATTTCAATTCCATACGGTGCCCACTTTTTGAGAAAATCGTGAAAAATGGCCACAATATTTCTTAAGTCTTTTCTCTTTTAATTTTGATCTTTTAAAAGATCAAAAAGATTTTCGGTCGTTGTTTTACTCATTTCTGAATAAATACACCATTTCAGGCAGAACAATTTTAACGGTAGGTTTCTACTAGCGTCATCTTCATACCCTGAAAGTTATATACGTAAATCTGTGAACATTTCTGTTTTGGTCTCTTACCAAAGTTATACTATATTATACTTATTCAGAAACCATACTTATAGATCAGCGCTTTCTTAATAAAAAGAAGAGCTTAGTGAACTTGTCTTTACACGTTAGCGTTTGCATATTAAGTATTTTGAAAACTAGATGACTGGAACGAAGAGTGCACTCTTCCATTCACTACCTGCATCGTGACGAATGATCCTCTATACCTTTAAGGACCATTTTTTTATTACCCTTTTCCCTGAGCTGCGCCAGATTGTACCTCTCATAAACAATCAAGGATTACTCACGTCTTTTGATTATGCACTGTTTATATACGAAAAAAAGAAGATAGAAAGAAAAAACGCGGGAAACATGAGAACTCCGAGAGAGCCGTGTTTCATCAGCGAGACGTCAGCCCGAGCACCGACCGTCATCCGTCACCTGTCACCCTGACGGGGCCTGGGATACAGAGACGGTCCGTGGACTCGCTCCCCCCTCGCAGACGGACGACTGAAACCCAGGAGAAAAATAAATAACACAAATATCATCAATCAAAACTGTCGGCCAAAATTTACACTAATTTCCCAGGGATATTTAGCCCTTTAGGACAGCAACAGAAATAGTATAAAGAACGCGAAAGCCACTCCGATCCCAAAATAAAAGTTCCACATAAAAATGGCTAAATCTAATACGGACAAGCCTTGTTTCCCATCCCGGTAATTTGTGTTTTTTCCCCCCATATTATTTTTTTATTTTTCCCAGGGCTCGTAAATAATAATCAGTCATCTGTGTTTAATTTTACGCTCGGGGTTGCTTTCAAAATTTCCTAATTGGATTTTTCAGCAGATAGCATACCGCATAGATACACAGCACTATATTAGGCCGTTATTCATTTTCGGCATAAAGCCTTCACATGATTTAGCCTTCTCACTCCAGCCGTGCGCAATGAGTCAAATTTCGTGAGTGCGCTAGTGTATATCGACTAAAAATTGACGTCCGAATTAATTAAGGTGGCATTGTGGAATATCAGATGACACCTGGGAAAGGTAATTAGATACCGGTTGAACGTCTTATGAACCTCTAGTTTTTTTTATTCTTCTTCTTTTTTTTTTTTTTCTTGTCACCCTACTTTAACATGCACGGTGCGCTGCACAATGCCACTGTGTGGGATGATCCGTTCAAGTGGAAACTATGTGATAGGCCACCTATGAATTCTGCCGTTAGACCTGTGTGATTATGAGTCCCTGATGTAAAATGTCCAATATTTGTATAACTAATGCATGGCAGGAAAAGAACATCTTGAGATTTGGAATATAAAATAATAATCATACTTTCGATAATAATTATCTCAAATGTGGTACCTTAGGGAGACATTCTCATTGGGCCATGCGCAAAGTTACCTATTTCTAAACATCTTCAAAACCAATAAGCTTGAAATTGACATAATATTCATATTTAGAGCATCCTCTGTCTAATACTTATAAGCAAAGCATATGTATGTATTTAAAAGGTATAGCTGGTACCTTAAAGAGACATCAAAATGTCTCCATAATGACCGATGTCTCCCCAAATCATGTTAATTTTCAGACACTTATTTAACCTCCCTAATTTCCAAATTGTGGTTGTAATACTGATGATAACAAAAGAACAATCATTGAAATTAACGAGAATGTAATTTCATTCAAACGAGATTTTAATAGGAAATTATTTTTGATTTGGATATTATGTAACATACAATATTTGTCATTGGTACAAACGAAATCCTACGAAATTGGCCCCGGTGGTCAATTCTGCCTGCCAAGATTGTAATATAGAGGGCGCTAATTCTCGGTCACCATTATAATTCATTCGTGTGAACATGTATATGAACATATAGAACTAGAGCAAGGGAGATCTCTCCCTAGCTCTATGGTATAAATAAGCTTAGACCTACCCACCGGCAAGTAATTATACCATGCATATTATGACTACACACCTGCGCCATTTGGGTGGAGAGCAGTACAAAGAAGAACTCTTTACAATGTCATGGGCATTGAAATGAGCTTGAAAAGAGCTCTCCAACGGTAAAATATGACACTCGAGGCGCTTCTATTATCTGATGAAATTGAAAGGCTCAGATACGAACAAGCTGCACGGGGCAGAATCTAGCTGCGTGTTGTTAATCACTAGAGGGCGCACTACACATAGAGGGCGCACTACATGTTACATAATAACAGGACACTGTCAGACAAACTAACCAACAAACCTGTCAAAAACGTCCCCTCTAAACTATGCTAGCGATTTTGTATTATCTGATGAAACTGAAAGGGTCGGATAAATTTACAAGCTGCATAAGGTAACATCCAGCTGCGTGCGGTTAATCGCTAGAGGGCGCACCGTACACATAGAGGGCGCACTACACGTTACATAATAACTGGATACAAACAAACTCACAAACAAACCTGATGAAAACGGTCCCTATGCTAGTGATTTACTATCAAAACCTGATGGAACCGAAAGGCCCAGATACATACAAGCATGCATGAGGTAGAATCCAGCCAAGTGTGGTTAATCACTAGAGGGCGCGCTACACATAGAGGGCGCACTACACATTACATAATCACTGGACCCCAAAACCAAAACAAACAAACCTGACGAAAACTGCCCCTTTAAACTATGCTAGTGAAATAAGAATGCATTTCTTTTCGGAGCAAGAGGCTCAAGATCTGCGAACTGCCTTGATTCATAATTCTCCCCGAAGATGTAAGCCGATACCGAAAGTGAAATCCAACTTTCTTGATTCTCTGAATTTGTCTGCAGGAGGCAGAGCGACCGCATGACCTTACATGACCCCAGGCATGAACCCCAGTACATGGAGGTATGCATAGGAACAAAATTGTATGCAGATTGTGCACAATCGAAGTATTTACATTCTCCCATTAACAACAGCTCTACCATTAACGATGTTCCGTCTGCAATAAGAACAACGGAAATGTTATTGTCTGGTGTCTGGGGGTCTTAGCACCGAAGGCCGCACGGGAGGAAATGGGTAATCCGACTAAAATGTGGGCGGTCGCATCACGCCTCTAGCGCCCCAACAATAGCCTGTGTAAGTACACCAGCAAAGGTCCGGAAACCGCACCCCGTGGAAACATCCTTGAATATGCCATGCACACGACGCACGCCGCATTAACACCGTCTAACTTCCGGTGCTCGCATCACGACACTTACAGGCTGTGTACGTGTGTGGCAAGTGGCAAGCGCCCCAGGTGCACGTACCGTACGTAAACATCGCACACATGGAACTAGCTATACACATCATGCACAGTAACAGATAACGTCTGGTTTAGTGCATGCAGGAAACGCACACAAGAAGGAAGGAAACCATTTGAGTCTGTTTGGCGCTCAAAACATTCGATCCTCCCGAAAACAGTGCCTCCTATTGTGGTGAAGGAAAAACGCGCTTTTACCGAACGGGCTCACGTCTCAAATTCGCACGAAAATAGCCAGTTTCCTCTACGAGAACAGACAGGAATTCAATGCAGCTGTGTCCACTGCACATCCACGAAGTAAAGCCCTTCTTTTTTTTTCTCTCAGTATTTCGCCAGCGAGCCAGGGGCTTTCAAGTAGACCGCGCTCAGCCGTCAGTCAGCTGATGACAGATTCACAATTAAGTGGCACGTACAACGAACGACCGAGCAGCAGTACTACACGACGTGTGTGCATGTGTGTGGCTTACTTAAAAGCTTTCTTCCCATCCACGACCAGTTCAGCTCTGTAATATAACATCTCAATTTCGACACAGAATCAGGATTTTGTTTTCCTTCTGTGTATTTTTTTTTTCGTCAAAGGCTGTGCGGTTGTTGTTGTGAACGTGAGGCGAGCAGGGAGATTTTGTCCTCTTGGAGGCGAGCTGGGATATACGCAAAACACTCTGCGATATTACCGTCGTTGCATGACAGTTGCTGATGCATGTTCACCTATACCTTGTTACTTGAACTCAAGGGGATCCTAGCGACGGGTTCGCGGTAAGTTGCTATAATGCTCTGTCAATGTGATTTATTATTTGAGTTCACTTTGTGTGCCATCCATCACATTCACCGTTTCAACGTCTACATATTTTGTTCCATATACATCTATGTACGATGTGCTTATAACTATAGGGTTTTGACAATCCAAGCCTATACGATATTAATTATTTTGATAACAGCATTCAAAACATTATTCTGTTTTATACATGACTTACGATTAATTAAGAAGTGTCAATACAAGTAATAAACTGCTGCAAACTGCTCATCAGCCAAAATGACCTGAAATATATCAAATGCTTAAAGTTAGGAGGGCCTGACGCGTTTCGATCCTAGCAGGATCTTTCTCAAAGGCTAAAAGCCTTTGAGAAAGATCCGCGCGTTTCGATCCTAGCAGGATCTTTCTCAAAGGCTAAAAGCCTTTGAGAAAGATCCTGCTAGGATCGAAACGCGTCAGGCCCTCCTAACTTTAAGCAATTAAGAAGTGTGATATACCTCCATGGTTTAACACTGCGAGAATATTGGTGTCAAATCTACACCATTGGTGTCGCAAAACGCGTTGTGTAATGTCGTACCAATGAGATACCTCCTCCACCAAGCGATCGCGTATACATCCATTGGGTGTACTCTTGGTGCGTTTTGACTCCCAGACGTTTGTAAATACATGCAACTTGTTTCACAATTCACACTTGTCCTCTATATTAAAATAATTTTAAAACATTCATGTTGGTAATCGACATTTTGGTTTTTGACATTTTGATACGGTTATTGAAGCATTATCAAGATTGATATAAAGTCATTTTTGTTCATGTTGGTATTCGAAATTTCAGTTTTGACAGTTCAACAGAGTAACTGCACATTATCAAGGTTGTATAAGAGATTGGTATAAACATTGGCTATTGAGAAACGAATAGAAGTTCCTTCGTATATGCTATTACTTATTAGTTCTACTATCGGTTTTAAACGAGAGCGCTTGCTATTTATAAAGCAAACCAAAACATAAAATCTGTGAAATGTTTCTCTAAGCTCCTCGATACTGAATAATAAGTCGAGAACACTACACATGAAAATCATAAAAATACACGCCAATTGTGCAGTGTGTATTTTGAAGAATAGTTCCCTTTGACACGAGTTTATTTTTTGGGAAATTGACATCACTAATTAATATGCCTAGTGTTTAAATGACTATATACGAGTCGGTTGGTTGTAGTCTGCTTTGTGTTATAGTCGAAATGAGAATTAAAATTACGAGAAGTGCAAACAAAAATAGTGCGAAAGTACGAACGATCCTAATACAATGTACATGTAGTACATGGTGTTTCCGCAAACCGAAACATCCTCAAATCTTTCTTGAGAATTGAAATGTTGTGAAATAAATTTAGTACAGTCATTTGCAAAAGGGCACAATGTATCATTATTGAACAGCCCCTTTATCAAATCATACGCGAATAAAGCAAAACAAAAATTCAATGATATTTGATAGACAGAAGAGCAAACGGCATCTATAATTATAGTCTCTCCATTTTTGTCCTTGGTTAATGCACTGCTAGTATTGGAAACGCACCAACCACATGTATTCTTAAAGGTACTATCATACTTAGGCAGCATACCCAAACAGAAATGTTCACAGATTTACGTATAACTTATCAGGGTATAAAGATGGTGATGGTAGAAACATACTGTTACAATTATTCTGCCTGAAATGTTGCATTTATCCAAAATGGGTAAAAAGCAATGACCAAAACAATTTTGATCTTTTAAAGGTAGTATTATACTTTGGTAAGAGACCAAAACAGAAATGTTCACATATTTACGTATAATGTTCAGCGTATAAAGATGACGCTGGTAGAAACCTACCGTTAACATTTTCTGCCTGAAATGGTGTATTTATCCAGAAATTAGTAAAACAACGACCGAAAATCGTTTTGATCTTTTAAAAGATCAAAAATAAAAGAGAAAAGACTTACGAAATTATGTGGCCGTTTTTCACTGTTTTCTCAAAAAGTGGGCATCGTGTGGGACTGAAATTTTCCCCGATGACTGTTACTGTATCTTCCTTGATATTTTTGCCCATGAATCTGCATTTTCTTTGGCAAAAAAAACCGAAGTATGATACAACCTTTAAGACACGTCTTTGACAATGTTGTAATACAATACTGAAACAGCGAACAATGACATGTTTGTGTGTAACGATTGTAAAAAGGGGGGACTCGACACGTACGGGCCATCGCATGCAATCAATGTAGAATCGAGCCTGTTTGCTCCAGAGCAATTTTTATAAGCGACGAAAAATTGATTGGAGGCCGGCCATTATAAATGCATTGGACGTCACGCGATGTGTATAGGCCTATAGGTCGCAGGCTTGGATTGAAAAGCGTACAGAGCTTCGCGCTTAAAAGCAAGAGTGTTATTCGCGATCTGATGCCAAACAATTCCTCCATACATGTGCACAGACCGTCTTTCCTTGCTAATTCTTCAGGGAAGAGTTCCCGTTTATTTCCCCCTTGTACAACTGGTTATAAAGGTTTCAGCGAACCGAACGGTCCCAGAACGCCGTAGCCTGCCTTTTAAGTCCCCATGAAAAATTTTAGAAAAGTGCATGCACGTGTGTCACAAGGAAAGGCACGGAGCCGGAGTCAAACATTATGCCGTTCTGCTGTGTTATTGTCCCCTTGAGTATAATTATCCACTAAACATAATGGGACCGTTACTGACTGTAGCTCAATGATAAGGATTTAGCTATAAATATAGTCATGTCTTTTTGTGCAACATGCAAAAGAGATCAGCTACATTATTCATGTATGTGAATGATTTTCAGCGATGTTTGATGTTTATGTGCAATTCATACGATGGATGCAGCTTGCTGTTTATTAGGCTTGGGATCGGGTCGGTTCGTTGGTGAGACTGTTTGGTTGGTTTCCATGATAAGTACAAGCACAGAACAGCTCTATGCAAGGAACAGGGCGCTCTGTGGATCTGTTCCTTACCCCATAGTGCAACTAAGCAAGGTAATGGCCAAGGCCTCCAATGACAAGGGACCACCGAGGGAGTAACCAGGGACATCAAAGCAGTAACCATGGAGAGGCATCAAAGCAATTACCAGGGCCACCAAGGCAATGATCAAGGGCACTAAGGCAATGTCCAGTGCATCAAGGCAATGACAAGGGCCACTAAGGCAATGATCAAGGGCATCAAGGCAATGACCAGTGCCACCAAGGCAATCAGTAATAGTAGGACCACCAAGGCAATGAACAGGACCACCAAGATACTAATTTGGTACTAAGGGTGGGTGTAAAAAGTCACTTGGTTGACTCACTTCAAGAAGTCATTGTTCATTTCATCATGGAGGTAGAAATGCAAATATTTATGTACCTCCATGATTTCAGCATTTCAAAGTTGTGGGATCGAGCCGAAAATGGTGCAAACCAGTATTCTTAATTCATCGCCTTTGGTACATTTTATTGATATAGATTTGTATTGTGTTTGTTGCTAAGCACTTTAAGCAGCTATTTTGTTTCTTTTCCGTGGTTTGTTTTCCTTGGCGAGTAGCATAAGCCTCTAAACTTCCTTGCTCAACAATTTAAAGTAACAAGCTTCACAATGGAGGAATTGTTAAATGATTATTCTTTTATCGTCTTTGGCACAATGTGCGCATAATTTAGGCCTAATTGATGAGCAATTTTAAAACGGCTGGTACTGTACTCAGGTCGAACATGGAGGTAGTTTGCCTAGGGTCCGACCTCCATGAGACAGAGTTTTCCTTTCAAACCAGGAAATTTTGCCAAGACCCGAAACTATTCACCAGACAGCAAAGGGTGTTTGCGATTAGGGAAACATATACCCCCTGGTGCTAAAAGGTAAACTGGTGTCCTTCAGAGATAAACCGGTACCGGAAGTGCACATGCATGGAGGCGTTTGGCAGAGCCATGGAAGCTGGAGCTAGACCGAGCTCCGTGGTATCGGTAGGGCAAACCATACCTCCCACTGCCCCGATGAGACCGGGTAGTTTTCCTTCCTCTCTAGGTGAATAGGTAGAAGGTATGCGGTGTGATCATCAGGAAGTCTGTCAGATGCGGCCATGACCCTTTCCTGGTGTAACCTCCTTTATCAAACAACACAGTGGCTTCTTTACCGCTTGGGGTAGTGCTATACTGTCTCCAATTATAAGATAATATCCGGTGGTCATTGTATACTGCCGGGTTGGGGTTGGGCAGTATTTGTGACGAGTGTCCGTTGGTTAACAATGCACAGTTTGCAACTTTATGGAGGCAAAGGGTATTGCCTTGATGCACCTGGTCATTGCCTTCGTGCCCCTGGTCGCTGCCTTGCTGCCACTGGCCATTGCCTCAGTGCCCCTAGTCACTGTCTTGTTGCTCCCGGCCAATGTCTTGGTGCTCCTGGTCATTGCCGTGATGCCTCTGGTCATTGCCTTGTTGCCCCTTGCCATTGCCCTTGATGCCTCTGGTCATTGCCTTGTTGCCCCTGGTCACTGTCTTGGTGCCTGGGCTTGATGTTTTATTTCGTAATTGCCTTGGTGCCCCTGGTCGCTGCCTTGGCGTATCTGGTCATTGCCTTGGTGCCTCTGGTCATTGCCTTGGTGCCCCTCTTCATTGCCTTGGTGCCTCTGGTCATTGCCTCAGTGCCCCTGGTCATCGCCTCAGGTGCCCTTGGTCATTGCCTCGGTGACCTGGTCATTGCCTTAACCGGTGCGACTGATCATTGCCATAGGTGCTCCTGGTCATTGCCATGTTGCCCCTTGTCGCTGCCTTGATGTCTGTGCTTGATGCTTTTTCCCTGGTGATTCCCCTGGTTATTGACTCAATGCCTCTATAAATCACAGCGTTGGTGAAACTGGTCATTGCAGCGGTGCCACTGGCCATGCCCGCCCATGCATACCTCTTCATTAGTTCTTTTAGAATCGCCTTTGACAAGAGATGCCTCTTTAATTTTAGTCAGAAATCTGTCAGAACTTCTACATTCAAGTGAAATTATGCTTCTCCGTGCTCAGAATAGAAAGGTACCGTGTATAGGGACGGTATGGGTATGCCCTGGAGTGACATAGCCTCGGCTACCTGTATCTTTACCTCGGTGCCGGCCTAGCTCTTCAAATCTGATTTGGAAGTGCCCCTTCTTCGAAAGGCAAGAACCCTCCTGCCTCTTCAAGGGTCGATCCAGTTTCAGTCTCAGTTGTATCTTTAACCCCCTCGCTTCTATACTAGTTCGAGCCCCAAATGCGCCGAGATCCATTTCCACACTTGAGCCATGTTGGCACACCGGGCAGTGTAACTGTATACGGGGTGTATACTAGCAGGCTGGTTCAGCTTGGCCCGAGTCCCAGAGTGGCGAGGAAGCTGCTGGTGGGTGGGTTAGGCCTACTACTATACACGGCCTGGCATTTCGACAGGATCATCGGGAAGTTTACTCCATGATGTGAATTACACTCTCTTACACGCGTGAAGAGTGAAAATATATTTCATTTCTCGTGTGAAATTTCACCTCAAGGGCTGAAGAAGGAAGGACGTGACTTTTTTTTTCCTTTTGGAATGAAACATCTTAATCGGATAGAGTGATTCTGCTGTCGAATTTTCACTGGCTTACCTTTTTGGAGCCGCAGCTTTTTTCATGCTAAAACCAGGGGTTAATTTCATTGAGCTGCTTAAGCACCGAAATTTGCTTGAGCACCAAAAACCTTGGTAAATAAATCCAGTATGCCAGCCAGAACTCCCCGTGAATGTTATGCCCAGCAAACAATTGCCGAATACACGTCAAAAGCAGTGAAACATCCCATGAACATTTGGTTGGTAATGCTGTTTGATCAAGGAAGACTTTTCATGCTTAAGCAATTTTTGTGCTTAAGCAGCTCTATGAATATGTGGATCGGTTTGCGTAAACACCAAGTAAGAATCGTTCGTACTTTCGCACTTCTATTTCGTTCGCACTTCTCGTAATTAAGGTCTCAACGTTTCGACTAGCCTGCTCTATTCATCATCAGGAGACGCTCTCTGAAAATCAGCTCTGTGAAATCGGCCCCAGGGCAGACGTTCACACGAAAGCATCTAGTTCCTTTTGGGTTTATAAAGTTGTGGGCACGGTTAACTGATATTTATGCCGTGTGTACTAAATATCAACTGTGTTCATGGGTTTGAATTAAGAGCACGGAGTTCAGCTACAGTACTGTAGGTTGCTAACCCTTGTTCTGGCCTTCCGCTCGGCCCGGTTCTGGCTTGAGTTACACGGCAGGCCGCATTATCATTGCACGGTTCGTGAATTTTAAAGCGCCGTTGCAAATTGAAGTCGACTGTCATTGCCATTCTGGCTCCGTATTATATTAAAAGCCTGGAGATCGAGAGCCCTGTCATATGGAGCAAGCTATGTACAGGCAATCAGTCCCAGGCAACCCTCAAGAAGTAGAGGGAGGAAAAACAATTTACTTTCAGTTCGCATAATTTTCTTGGGATATTTAAAAGACATTTGCCAAGTTGCCTATAAATATCGCCCTCTGTCACTATTAAAGGTAATTTCATAGATTGTTTTTTGTCAAAGAAATACAGATTCATGGGCAAGAATATCAAGAAAGATACAGCAACAATCATCTGTGAAAATTTCAGCCCCATACGGTGCCCACTTTTTGAGAAAACTGTGAAAAACAGCCACAGTATTTCTTAAGTCTTTTCAGTTTTGTTTTTGATCTTTTAAAGATCACAAATAATTTTTGTCACTGGTTTTACTCTTTTCTGGATAAATGCAGCATTTCAGTCAGACACTATTGTAACGGCATGTTTCTACCATCACAATCTTTATACAATGTAAGTTATAGCCTAGGTAACTCTGTGACAATTTCTGTTTCGGTATGCTACCAAAGTATGATAGTACCTTTAAAGAAATAATAATACAGGATTGGTAAATGTGACAGAACAGCTGCAGACTGTTCATAATTTGATTTGTCATGGAATAACTGAAACAATCCTGTGAAATGTTCAGCTCACGTGTCATTGGAAACTGTAGAAAACAGTGGGGAAAAAACGCTCACGGTGTTTTCAAATCTATTCACAGGAGTTTTGATCTTACCCCGAGATCAAAACTGTTTTTAGTCGTTGTTTGACTAATTTCTGGATAAATAAAGCATTTCATGCGGAAATACTTTAACGGTATGTTTCTACCATAACCATCTTTATACTCTGAAAGTTATAGGTACATCTGTGAACATTTCTGTTTGGGTATAAAATCATGTACTGTACCTTTACGATTTTATGCAAAAAGATCTAATGACAACGCAAGTATTTTTCGATTTAGAGGTCAACTCAAAGGGAATAATTATTTACAAGTTAAGCCGAAAATCCGAAATACATTCTGTTAGAGAAATGTTTCAGCGCAGTTGCTTGTGTAGGTGTATATTTTGTAAATTAGCATGATATTGAAAACATGCACATAACTAGTAATTTAAATTTGAAAGAGAACGTTTTGAAAATGATTTCTGTTTTCACTACAGCTGGTCTTAATAGTGGCCGTATACAAAGTGAAGAAATCAGTTTCTTTTACACGACAAGAATATGTGACACTGGCACTGATGGCCTGTGTCCTTGTGGAAGACACTTTGCACAACTTGACCAAGTCAAGTGGATTAGCTCAATATACGTCAAGTCAGGTTTCGACAGGAGTCGAAGATAAAGCTGCATTTGTGTCATGGCTTACTTTTAAATCGTGAGCTCGCAAGAGTATTACATTGTCATTGTGATCAATACATCTATAGCAGGTGGATTCTAGCGTGAAACGCTGTCAAGTCTAGGCCGCAATCTGTGACGGTCCAACCCGTACCTGTCAGCTTGTCTCCCCGCTCGCTCTCCTTAATACAAGCCGAACCAAGTCCCTGTTATACTTATGCCATTCGAAATCCTCTGCCGAAAGTTGTCTTATCAGATTTGAACAAGACAGAGGAAAAAGAAAACTGTGCATTCATTGGGAAGCGCTTTTTCTTGTTCTGAGCTCATTGTGTCAACTTGTCAAGCCAGGACGATTTTCTTCCTTCAACTCTGAAGGTGCCAAGGTTAGAGTTGGCTGATAATGACGAGGGGTTGAGGCCGACTTGACAGCAGGTGGTGGGCTGAGGTGCCAATGATCTCATCAGGAGCTTACTGGTGAGATGTGACTTGACACCGCAGAACCGGCGGGATGAAAAAACGGTCTGACACATACAAGAATCGGATAGTGTTACCGCTCAAACCATGGTGGTTGCTCAAACCAAGGTAGAAGGAAGCTCAAACATAAGGGGATTTACGAAACGGGGGCTCAGGCTCAGGATTAGGATCAGGATCAGGTTCTGGCTCAGGCTCAGGCTCAGCTAGCTCAGGCTCAGGCTCATGCTTGTGCTCAGACTCAGGCAAAGGATCAGGATGATCAGTCACAGGATCGGGACCAGGACCAGGATCGGGCTCATGCTCATGCTCATGCTCATGCTCATGCTCAGGCTCAGGCTCAGGCTCAGGCTCAGGCTCAGGCTCAGGCACAGACACAGACACAGACTCATGCTCAGGCTCTGTCATCATTATACTGAAAAGTATGGGTTGCGTTTTTTCATTGAAGCTGAGGCTCTGTTTACCCTTTCAAACCAGAGAATCTACTTCCGAACCGCAGCCAAAAGCCTCTATTTTGATACCCATTATTTAAAAATGGATTCACAAAATGGAGCCTGAGCCTGAGCCTCTGTTTAGAAAACTCCCATAGGCTAGGAGGAAAATGAGCGTCCCAGCGGTAGATACGACGCTAGGGGCGCTGTCTTTCAAATTCAAGTGAATCACGTGATAAATTTAGATTTGATGCCATAATGAACTAAGAATGACGTATTTTATGGCATCTTTTCTTTGATTCTGTGATAATTATCAGTTCACAAAATGCGATCGTGAGCATTGAACTTGAGGTATTCTGAGTGTGTGTGTTTGTGGGGTGGTAAAACACATGCAGAGGTATTGAAAAGCGCTTGAGCGTGTGCACTGTACAATTGGCGCACCACCAACCTTCCGTTTGTAATGTCGCCATAGGAATCACATAACAACGCCAATAACATCCGCGCTATCACTTTCGTGCACCTTGGGTCATGTTTTCTCTACCAACAACAACCAGAGGAACACAGGTCTATCTTGGTTTATATAATAAACCCTTACCACGTACACGGATGCGCCTGAACTGAAAGATAAAGAATGAAACTACCCGATTCTATACGGAGAACGATATCAGTTTATGTAATACAAACTAGCACAGCGAGTGTGTTTACCTTGACTGGTGTGGTTTCCACTGCATCCTGCCTAGTGTCGTGGTCTGTGCAGGTGATATAGGGATGTAGTAGCATTGTTGAACCTGTGGTGGACATGGAACAATCGCATCAACATGATTATCAGCAAGTCAACAAATTGGCAACATGTCTTTGTTATCATCATAGAAACAGTCAATGTTTCAGCAAATCAACACATCATGAGAGAACTACAAAAGAACATCAGCAAATCGACACGCCAGTATAAAACATCAACACATCATTCATCAACAAATTAGCATATACATATCAGCAAATTGTCAACAAATTGGCAACTCGTACATGTAATCATCATGGAATCAAGTTCAGTGGTTCAACAAATCAAAACATCAGGAAAGAAACACTTACAGAACACCAGCAAATCGACACGCCAGTATCAAACATCAAGACATCATTCATCAACAAAAAAATTAGCATCAATATATCAGGAAATTGTCAACAAATTGGCAACTCGTACATGTAATCATCATGGAATCACTTCATTTGTTCAGCAAATCAACACATCTGTAAATAACCACTAACAGAACATCAGCAAATGCACATGCCAGTATAAAACATCAGCACATCATTCATCAGCAAGTTAGCTGACACATCAGCACATCAATTAACCAGCACATGGTTTCACTCTCAACAAAATCAACACATCAAGTACACCAAGAGTAAGTCCGATCAGCGACTATCTGTCAACTACTGGTGGATTTCGCCTGGTAACCTGTACTCCAAAAATTGCACGGGTACCAGGCACAATCGACCAGTAGTTGACAGTTGGTCGCTCATCGAACTTGTCAGGAAATTATGGCCATCAGCCACCAAAACATCAGCAAATCAACACATGAAATAACGCACTTATCAGCAAATCCACACATCAACATTTAGCAAATCAACGCCCAATTACACCTTCCAATCCACTCGGAAGTCGCAACATACAAACACATCAACACACTCGATGGGCAATCCAAAGGGCAATTCCACGGTTACCTTTTAAGTGACTTTGACCTATTCCTTTATCAATCATTCTTGAAGACTCCAATTCAAAAACGTCTTATTGGAATCAGCAAGAATACCACTTATGGCTCCCTGAAATGCATGCAAATATGCAAAAAAGAGGTAACTTACGTTACATAAACGGTTGCAAAATGTCCCCAAACCGTGGAAATGCCCCAATACATTTTCACATCAACACATTACTAGATCAACACAGTATACATCAGCAAATCCACAACACCGAGTAAAATAATCAACACGTCGTTAAAATATTGACCAAATCGACAAGCAAAGTCATGATATCTTTGCAGAGAAATCTCATAATTATGAAACCTCCCAACAACAAAATGCTCGTCCTTATTCTCAGTGCTTCATTTAGAAATATCGCCATCAAAGATACTCCACAGCATAATAAGCATACAATGTTTTCCCATCATCCACAAAATGCAACTTCAGCCCATCTGCTTTCGCGACCCAAGGATTTGAATTTCATTTCTTCTGCCGTGCGGTTGCCGACATAATGATGCCGCGTTGACAATCGAGGGGGATTTAGAGGACTGAAATTTCGTCTTAAAGGTGCAGTGTGGTCTTGTGTATAAATATCAAGCTTGGCAAGAAAGCTCCCATCAGGTGCCAATTTCATAAAACTGTTAAGCACAAAAATTTGCTAAGCATGACATTCAGTCTGTCTTAATAAAAACAGGGTTAACAGCCAGATTTTCACATGTTGTGTATGACTTGTGATTGTTCTTTGGCTGTTGTTCGCTGACCATGAATATCAAATGGAATTTTCAATGGTGGTTCGTTTTATTGGGCGAGAGCCGCGAGGCCTTTTTGTGCTTAGCACATTTTTGTGCTTAACAGTTTTATGAAATTGACCCCTGTTATTGTTAATAGGCCATGGAGCTAGAAAGAACTGGGGCCAATTTCATAGAGATGCTTAGCACACAATGTTTTTGTGCTAAGCAGCTCTATGACATTGGCCCCTGAGACTTGAAGAAAGGTAGCTCGATCTAGCTCCTTCTCATCCTAGCTCCATGGTTAGACCTACAGGATGCAGGCCTTACATCATGGGGTTTTACACACGGAGCTAGGAAGTTAGCTCCGTGGTTTTCCTGCAACACTAAAGGAAGTTAGACTTCATCCCTCCCAGTGGAGTTGAATGTGTGTGTCTTTGAATGCTGCAGTGTTTAGCAATCAATCAATCAGCATTAATCAATTAGCCACTTGATTCCCTGGTGCGAAGTTCTATTTTGAGAGATTGGACTTTGAGACGTTCAAGGAGCAAGGCAATTTCCCACCTGGTTGACGCGAAGGACACGTCTGTGAGTAAGACATTGTGTGCTGGATTATCTGTATAGGGGCACCGATGAGCGATGACCAGGGGCAACAAGAAAGTGACCATGGGCATCAAGGCAATGATCAGGGGCACCGAGACAATGACTAGAAGCACCATGGCAATGACAACACGGGGCATCAAAGCAATGACCAGAGGCACCAAGGCAATGATCATGATCACCAAGGCAAAGATCAGGCCGGGGTACCGGAGCAATGACTAGGAGCACCAAGGCAATGACCGGGGACATCAAGACAATGACCTGAGGCACCAAGGCAATGACCAGGGGCACCAAGGCAATGACCAGGGGCACCAAGGCAATGATCATGATCACCAAGGCAAAGATCAGGCCGGGGTACCGGAGCAATGACTAAGAGCACCAAGGCAATGCCAAGGGGCATCAAGGCAATGACCAAGGACATCAAGGCAATGACCAAGGACATCAAGGCAATGACCAAGGACATCAAGGCAATGGCCAGGGGCACCAAGGCAATGACTAGGGGCATAAGGCAAAGACCAGGCACCACGGCAATGGCCAGGGGCACCAAGGCAATGACCAGGAGCACTGAGTCAATGACCAGGGCAGCAAGGCAATGACCAGGGGCACCAAGACTACCCTTTTACCTCCTTGAAATTCGCACTCCATATTCAAAAAAGCACAACTAATATTCAATCAAAGCATTGCATTTGTGTGCATCGCCTAGGCCTTCGTACTTTCTAAATTTCATAAATAGCGCGAGTGCTCCGTTTTGGAATTTAATAGACAGACATACTGAAAGCACTGAATATGAATTATGATTTTTCCTAGAAATTCAAACCAGACCCCACGGAATAGAAAGTAGGAAAAAAGGACGCGGATCTTTGGAAGAAACAAAACTTGACTCATTTCACAAGCCAGTACATGCATGTATCGGGCATTGTATTTACAGACTTAGTGATGTTGTTTTGTGTTGATGGTGTTGCTATGCTTTGCATGCAGTGAATAATATCAAAACGAAGCTTGGTGCATGCTTCTGTGTACAAACGGCACTGTGTACAGCGAATGGGGAACTAAAAACAATGTGTTTAAAGGTATACTACATGATTGGTAAAGACCACAGAACAGCACTCCACTTTGTCTGATCCAGCATGTATAAATGCTAAATATGTGAAAATTTGAGCTCAGTCAGACATCTTAGTCGCGAGAAAATAACGAAGCCAGACTCAACTTTTCTTATAAAACATAAAGAATGGTTTTGATCTTATGCCCCGCGATTTTAACTGTTTTCGGTCTTTGTTTTACTAATTTCTGGATAAATACAGCATTTCAGGCGGAAATATTTTAACGGTATGTTTCTACCAGCTCCATCTTCATACCATGAGAGTTATACGTAAATCTGTGAACATTTCTGTTTGGTTATATTCAGAGTTATTAGGGCCTGACGTTTCGATCCTAGGAAGATCTTTCTCAAAGGCCATTGTAAATTTATTATCTTAATCACCCAACCCAAATTGGTCGTTTGGGCTTTGAAAAGGTCCATTGCACATGAGACAATTTACAGGCAATCAGTTGTAGACAATCTTTAAGAGGAAATAAATTTCCTTTTACAAAGTCCATAGAATTTTCAATGGAACAGTAAAATAGTCTGCCAGAAAAATGTCATCTGGTGCTATTGCAGTTTCCAATTGCATGCAGTCTAGTTGGTTGCCCCGAATTGCCTGTAAAAAATGCCAATCAGCGATGGGGTACGTTTCAAACTGAAGCATATTTCCCCGTGGAACACCATTACAGCAAGTCATGAACTTAACTGTACATGTACACTCATTAATGGATTTTCAGTATGCCATTAAGTTAAGGGAATTAGTATTTGACAATCCAAGGGCGCCGCCATATTGGAAAATAGATCTACTGTCTGCTACCCACGTAATTTTGTATTTTACTCATTATGCTAGCGACATGGAATATTCTCGGTTGAATGGAAACATCTGTTATTGTAATCTGATGTCTGTTAAAGATGATTTGGAAATATGTCGGCTTTATGCTTCCAGGAATTAAACAGCTTATGCTGGAAATTGATGAGCAACAATGGAGTCATGGTGCAATGGTATTTGCAGATTATAGCTGCTAGAATGTGAGGGAGGCGGCAACCAGACGCTATACGGTCTGATAAACACATTCCATCAGTCAAATCGCATGAATTTTATTGCAATGAAGCAAATTAGAAAACTTAATCACAGGGTTCTATTAAAGATTCGTGCTAAGCTTATCAAAGGGCTATGTTTCATGCTAAGCTAACATTCTTCAAGACCAGTCGGAACCAATACACTTTATGTGGGAATTTGGCTGGTAACCAGTCGTTATCAGTGTAGGTACAATGAAGCTAATTAGAACAAAATATCAATGGGCTAAGAGTTGTGCTAAAATAAAATCGGTTGAGGACCAGTCGAAACCAATACACTACTTTACAGACCAGACTTTACTTGACTAGTCGTCACCAGAGTTGCAATGCAGCTAATTAGAAAAAAATATCATTGGCTAAGATTCGTGCTAAGCTAAAATCGGTTGAGGACCAGTCGTCACCTGTGTAGTTGCAATGAAGCTAATTAGAAAAAGATATCATTGGGCTAAGATTCCTGCTAAGCTAAAATTGGTTGAGAACCAGTCGAAACCAATACACTTTACGTGGGAATTTGGCTGGTAACCAGTCGTTGCCATCAGTGCCAGCTATTTTAAGTCTGCGCTCGGCAATGTGTTTGCGTGTAAAGGCTTTATAATAAAAACACATGATTACCAACCAAATGGTATGCTGTTTTTCGATGTTGTTTTTCCTAAGCAAACATTCACGTAGGTTTTAATTGGTAGCCTGCTATTATTAATCAAGGCTTGTTACGCTGGTGCCAAATTTTGGTGCTTAAGCGGCTATATGAATATATGAATATTCTCCTTCGGTTCTGTCAAGACAATGACAATAAAATAAGACAGATTTGAAGCTTTGCATGGCGACAATTGGTATGTGGATCGGTTTGCGTAAACACCATGTAATATCCAGGCGTCAAGTCCTGATGATTACTCGAGCAGGCTAGTCGAAACGTTTAGACCTAACCAGAAGTGCGACGAAATAAGAACTGCGAAGCATATACGAACGAATATTACATGGTGTTTACGCAAATCGATATGCGATCCACAGATTTAAATAAGGTTTCAACAAGTTGGAATGGGCACAAGTTTCAAGCCATGCAGTCGTGGAATTTCTTAACCGTTTGACAGACGTTAGATCAATATTCTTACACAAACAGTACACACGCGAGGCCTCATAACGTGAAATAACATGCAAGCAAGGATCGGGCGGGTGTACTGAATAAATATACGTGGAGTGTGTTATATTGCCTATTTCCGATTTTGGTTAGGGGATAGGAAATGAAAGAGTGCAAATGTTGGGAGTGCTTGGCGTTCCTGCATTTTCACAACAGCTCGCGTAGTTCCCGTTTATCCTTCCAATTTCCATGTTTGTTTTCCTCTCCGCTGTTCCAGCCTTGAAATATTTTGCTCACCTTTTTTTTGTCGTTTTGCGTGTTATACTATTTGTGCGTTTGTCACATTGTGTTTTTTTTTTCTGATAGAAAGATTCTCTCAACCAATAGCAGGGCTTGCTTTGGCCTCGGTGAGGGCGCTGTTTAAACTAATGACGTCATGACTGTAAATGTCTACATTCGCAAGCAATATAGGGATACTAGACTGTATAGGCCCTAGTCTAAATTTAAGCCAATTAAAAAAAGAAAATCCCAGAATTGTCTGCAAATTTCACTAGAAGGCAAATTAAGGCACCGTAGAGGAAGACAACGTGCGCCAGGGGTCGATTTCACGAAACCCTTTGATCCATCGTAACTTGAGTTACGAGCGTGATAACCCATCGTATCCTACGTAGGGCTGCAATGCATCATAAAGTCCTATACGATTGATAGTAAGTTACGATGAGTTTGGTGAAATCGACCTCAGATGTTTCTAGCTTCCTGGTAAAGTTCATTTCCAACTCGTATCGCGTGATATTGAGACACAACTCTGAACTTGGCTGTGTTTGTACTTAGATTTTCTTGCTCCTTTCTAGTGACGAGTCACACATGTTTTATTTGATTTTGGATGCACTAGCTGGAACTCCCCCGTGATCTGCCCCTTCTACGTGTTTAACCCTCCCCTGGATTGCATTCAAGTTCCCCCTCGCTGAATTTATCACAATGTTTGAACTCTTCCTTATACTCGAATAAGGAAACTCGTACATAGGGTGGAGTATATAATATTGTACATGATAATTCGAGTTATACGCATTATGCAGGCCATATACTGTACAGTTCAGAAAACCACGAAGGGAGGTTTTAAGGTATAATAGTACAGGATTGGTTACCGTGATACCCAAACAGAAATGTTCACAGATTTACGTATAACATTCAGGGTATGAAGATGGTTCTGGTAGAAACATACCGTTCAAACATTTCCGCATGAAATGGTTTATTTATCCAGAAATTAGTCAAACAAAGACTGAAAACAGTTTTGATCTCGGGGTATAAGATCAAAACCATTCTTGATGTTTTATGAGAAAAATTGAGTCGTGTATTCGCTATTTTCTCGCGACTCAGATATCCGATTGAGCCTAAACGTTTAAAGGTTTATTATTTCATAATGTTTGATCAGACAAAGTGCAAGTGCTGCTCTGTGATCCAATCACGTATTATACCTTTAAAGGCAGTATCATAGTTTGGTAGCATACCGAAATAGAAATCTTCACAGATTTACCTATAACTTACAGGGTATAAAGATGGTGATTGCAGAAATACACTTTATAAATATTTCTGCCTGAAATGCTGTATAAAAAACCAGTGACTAAAATTATTTTTGATCTCTTAAAGATCAAAAATAAAAGAGAAAACTACTAAGAAATACTGTGGCCGTTTTTCACTGTTTTCTCAAAAAATGGGCACCGTGTGGGACTGAAATTTTCACAGGATGACTGTTACTGTATCTTCCTTGATATTTGTGTCCATGAATCTGTATTTCTTTGACAAAAACCAAAGAATGATATTACCTTTAAACCACGGAGGGAGGTTTAACATGGCACAGGAGTTCGCTTGATAACAGACGAGCGGTAAAGCGTACCATCTTGGCCAGCGTATGCGAGCTAATTGAAGGTATCGTGAATGAAAAGTGACAGTTGGTGAAAATACAGCCTCCGAATCAGTCCTGTGGCTGGTTATTATTACGCTACCAACATCAATAACTGTCTTTTTCTTTCTCTCTCTATCACAACTGGAACGACAGAGCAGCAGCATGATTAAGTGAAAGAAATTGCTTCTCGGGGAATTTCGTTTGGGCCTAGATTGGATTAGATGGAAATTCATTTCATTTCGACAGTATATCTGTAGGAATAACACAGATTACTGGATGTTCCAACTGCAGGGTTATATTTTATATTCAATTTAAGATTGTTCTTTATTGGAATGTTTTAAATTAAATCTCATTTTGAATTACCGCTACTGTGCGGCGAAATATTCGCTCGACTTCAATTCAGAAAATAATATGTTAAGCGTCTGAATATTAGCTCTATACGTGAACGCAGTCTTGACTTTTTCCGCCAGGCTTCATTTTTTAAAATAGCCTTTGACAGGTGAAATGGTTTGGTGTGTGTTTTTTTGCTATCTACCTACGATAACTGATGAACTACGTAACGTTAGCATACCAGCAAGATATTGGCCAATTACATACCGATATACCAGTATGCAATATTCGGTTTCTAATTGCTAACACATTGAACCTTGCCTAACCTTATAAAAGGTGTCAATCTGTTAAAAAATAACTTATATACACTGACGGTGTTTATAAGAAGAATTTGACACCAAAGGTGTTTGTTTGACACTCTGAGGAGCTGGTTCGTTTTCCACACCAATTACTGAGCTTATTACATAGGCGTTAATCAACCCACGTGCATAAATAATTTATTGATTGGTGCATGCATTATGGGCGTAATAATACGTTGGGGAAAGGGATGGGGAAAAACATGTAAAGTACTGTTCAAGGGCCAATTTCATAGAGCTGCTTAGCACCAAATTTTGCTTAGCACAAAAATGGCTTGCCCAATAAAACAAACCACCATTGAAAAATCGATTTGATATTCATGGTCAGTGATACACAACACATGGAAATTTGGTTGTTAATCCTGTTTTTATTAAGACAGAAATGTCATGCTTTGCGAATATTTGTGCTTAGCAGCTCTATGAAATTGGCCGCAGGCCTGAGGACAATTTCACTGCCCTGCCCTGCAATTTTCTAACCATGACATTTCTGTCTTAATAAAAACATTTTTAACAACCAAATGTCCATGTGTTGTGTATCACTTGTGATTGTTCTTTGACTGTTGTTCGCTGACCATAAATGTTAAATGGAAATTTGGTCGTTAAACCTGTTTTTATCAAAACAGAAATTTCATGGTTAGCAAATTTGTGCTATTGCAGGGCCGTGTAATTGGATACTTGTCACAAATTAGAAGCAAATTGTACATAATTAAACCAAGTTGGGACCAGCAACGACACTACATGCAAACAGATTATTCCAGTAGCATAAAGGACAGTTTTTAGTGACATTGTATATACAAACACCAGGAAAAATTAGGGCCAATGCGGAAAAGGAAATTGAAAAACAGAAATGTGTTTTTCTCTTCTAAAAACTCGCTAACTGCCTGCAACACTGATTACCACGTGCGACATGCACGGCCCTAAATGGCGATATTAGCGATTGTGTGTAGACTTTAATGAGGAAAACACATTCATTGTTGCCACACAGGCTGCCTATCCACAAACATGCACAGCCGTATTATTCGTCAATGCATATGTTGTTTGTCTTTAAAGTCGTGACGATCAAATGAATTGTTAAAATGCTTTTTTGTCTTAGTGATATGACACAAGATCAGGGACCAATTATTTGAAATCGATGCAAAAGCTCCAACATTTTGTGGAAGAAAAAAAATTTAATTGGCAGACCCAAAATCCATGAGAATATTATGCAATTAAGCCAAAAGGTCTAACTGCAGAATGACAAGTCAAAGCCAAAATAATATCACATTAAAATTTCCACTGAAAAGTGAAGAAAGAAAAATTGACTGGAGCGGGGTTCGTTTCAATGACTTTAATTTCAGTCAGTTTCCCCTGTGGTTATTTGAGGATTACATTAAAATTTTTGTTTGGCAATCGTGTTTTTATGCCGAAAAAGTCTTTCATTTTTTTTACAAATTACAGGTGTATTCCGGCAAGCTTATGTCTGCAATGGTACATCATTGTATTTGTCAAAAAACCTGCTCTTTGAATAATATGGCCTTAGGAATTTAGAAATTAGAGACAAGATCATCAATGTCATGTATAAGCCACCATCCCCTCCCCCTTGCCCAACACTCCATTTTGTGATGATTTGCTAATGGGAATTGTATTGTAATATTTCTATGGGAGATGCGTGTACAAATGAAAACATAAATAGATAAAAATGACCTTGGCCTAACGTGAACCGACTCCTGAGCCGTCAAAGCTCAAGTTCCAATCATTTTTTTTAAAGGAATTAATGTGTGACATGTATTTAAAGAAATTATTCATTTTTTTAAAGGACAAATAGAGAAGAAGTGGGAACTTCATGAATTTTAATGAAGACGACTTGGAGGTATATGTGTTATACGGGGAAAATGTTTACCATGCACACAGCTGGGTTCTGCAAGGCGGTCAGGCCTGTTAACGCAATTTGAAAATGTCGGCATATGCACACGTATACGTATGCATACAGCTGCCACCTACCGTATACATGTATGCTGCATATACATGTACGCTATGCGTTTACTAATGCACAAGGCACGAGAGTGTGTGTACAGATTCTACATGTAAACAGACATGCCACGCGGATCCAAGCTGCCAATAAAATGCATCGATATTACCGTTGGGAGTATAGGGTGAAAAAGAAGAAGAAGAAAAAAAAACTAGAAATGTCACCAAAATGTCAGCCATGTGCAGATGAACAGACAAGACGAGTTAGAAAGATTCCCGCTCGTTAACCTTCTGGGTATTTTGAGTTTGTATAATTTATTATCGTTATATGATTTGATTATGATTTTTTGTTTGTTGGCTGCAGGAAGGTTTTTAGTCGTGTCAGTATTGGGGTGGTTTGGATTGAAGGGGCCACATTTTGCTGCTAAGCGCGCGGGTAACCAACCACAATTTAATGCATGGGTTAAATGCTTTTGATTGGTACCCTCTGATTTTTGCTTAGCAAAAAAAATATGAACGAACCAGCAAATAAACAAATAGACAAACAAAACAATGGATAATGAAACAAGTAATTAAACAGATAAACAAACAAACAAAACACAAATGTTTTGCATCTTCATGTTATTTAACTGGAGTGCAGTGTTCATATCCATTATAATAACTGAATGCAACTTGACAACAGTAACAATCGATATAGGTTTGGGCTATAATAGAGTTAACATGTCTATAAACACATTGGTTATGGCCACATACACTTGCGTGTATTGTAGCAATGCAATGTCCATGCATGATTTTAAAATTAAAATTCCACCAACCGCGTGCACAATTGCACATAATGTTTATAAACCATATTGTATATACATATTTGATATTGTTATGAAGATTAACTGTAATCAAATTTGAGAAAGGGATGAACGTGCTTTAGAATGATTGCTTAATGCATAATTAATTACAATACAAATTTGTATGTGTTTGTAAGTGCTTAATTTTGACCAAGAAGTTACACGTCACCTATAGGCTCGCACCACAGTACACTGCGTGGTGTTCGGCCATGTGACGTAAGCAAGGTTTTTCGTCGCGAAAAGTGGGGTGCTCAATTATGGGTCTAAAATACCTCCTTTATCTATATGCAATATTTTTAGGACAAACAATGATAGACAGATTGAGTTTTATAATAATACAGATGTATTTAACTTCATATGAGTCTTGATAACAGTAAACCTTTAAGTGCTATATTTTACTCATTATCTGCGGTTTCTACTGCTTTACTACATGTATTTTAATTATGCTTACCGTCAAATGTGTTTGAATTTTTGGGAACACTGAATTTTATTTAAAGGACCCGTTCTCTGACTCGTGATATTGGATTTCGAAAAAACTTTAGGCATGGCTCAATTAATTCCACATGGCGTCGGTTGCCGAACGAATGACTGCTAAATTACAATTCATGAAATGAAAATGATATGTTACTTACAGAGAAAAAAAAATGAATGACATTTGTGTAAACATACTTGAAAAATGAATACGAGCGCTGCTAAGTGCGAGTAGGAGCTGTCATGTGTATTGGAGGGATTGCTTTCTTGAACCCGTGTGCGATGGCTGCATCTGATTAATGAAGTCGACACGCCATGGATCAACTTCAAGCAAGCAGTCAGCCAGTCAATCAATCGATTATTATTCAATCATGCCAAAAACCATACGTGACCACAGCTGCACATGCGACGTGCAATACTACTTATACACCGTGTAATATAACCGCATAAACGTACATGCACCAGAATCCTGATCGAGACTTTTCACTGCAATATAATAATTGATTAAAGGGAGCATATAGGATTTGCAAGGCCTCCAACAAAAAATTATTGAGTTTGAGACAGAAAATGGACTCAATAGTTCGTAAACAGTGCAAACAGTCACCATGGTAAATCATGGTTCATCAGATGCTGGGGTTTTCAAGGAAATCAAGATTTAGTGTCTTTTCCAAAGATCGTTCGTCTGAACGATTTTTGGAACAAACATAAAGGACACTTGAGATGAATTAGTTATCCCCTTTCACTCATGGTATGAAGATGGTGCTGGTAGAAACATACCGTTAAGATATTTCCACCCGAAATGGTGTATTTATCCAGAAATTAGTAAAACAAAGACCGAAAACAGTTTTGATCTCGGGGTAAGATCAAAACCATTCTTCATGTTTTATAAGAAAGATCGTGTCGTGTTTTCGCTATTTTCTCGTGACTCAGATGTCCGATTGAGCTCAAATTTTCACAGGTTTATTATTTCATGTACATGTTTGCTCAGACAAAGTATGAACGCAGTCCTGTGACCTTTAAGTTTACCAATCATGTACTGTACCTTTAATTCACACACAAAATATCAATTCTACACAGAAACAAATTAAACTCTGAAATGAAGGACGCAGCATCACACATCCTTGATATATTTGTCAAATGAGAGAAGATGAAGACAGATTTGGTTAACATTGGGAAATAAAATAAGGTCCACGTATATTATTTAGGGAGCGTGTGTTTTATAACTGAGAGCAGCTAGGTATAGCTATAGCTGAGCATGGAAATCCCCTTTGCCTGCGCCCGGGCCTTGCGGTCACATTATGTGTCGCCTTACCGCGTGGAACGCATCAATGATATTTGTTTCAACCATCTTTTTTTGCTTTCAGAGTGAGTACAGCAGGGATGTGCTCTCTGTATCCTCTCTGCTATTACTAGGAGCTGCTAGCTAGCTGCGGCAGTCATCTGTGTCGAGGCCTACGCCAGGCAGGCAAGCAAGCAAGAAAATAATATAAAAGGGTCAACGCTAGACTTGATCCAAGTCTCACAACAGCACATGCTTGTGTATAACACTACAGCTCGGTATGTTAACTCTGTAACTGACCTAGGGACGATTTCACGAAGCCCTACGATCGATCGTAACTCAAGATACGAAGGATAACCCATCGTATCCTTCGCCAGACTTTTACGTGGGAGTACGATGTATCATAAGTCCTACGATTGATAGTAAAATACGATGAATTTGATGAAATGGTTCACAAGGCTATCTTCAAAGAATGAGATATTTGTCACCATTTCATGAGGTGGAAAAGAGTTGTTCGCAAGGGCAATGTTACGTTAAGTATAATTTGGTTAGGAGTTAGGAGGGCCCGACGTTTCGATCCTAGCAAGATCTTTATCTTTAGCCTTCGATAAAAAAATCCTGCCAGGATCGAAACGTCAGGCCCATATCCTGAGCATTGTTTTAATTTCCAGGTCATTATTTTGGCTGATGAGCAATTTGCAGCAGTTTATTAATGTATTAGTATAATTTGGTGTTGTTTCTCTCACGATCGTGATTAAACTAGATAATATAGTGAGGTCACGTGACTTGTCAGGTGACTCAATTACCAGTCAGTGCATCTGATTTGCATATTAATTAATACGGCAGTAGTCATCTTCCCATTACATATCTGTATAATATGCATTTATAGTGGCCATGAACTTGAATCGAGTCTAATCTAATGTTGATTATTTTGCCATGAACCAGGCCATGGGCTTGAATCAAGTCTACGTTAATGTCGATATTAGCGCGAAGTCTTGGAATCGATACGGGGGTCACGTGGTTGGCTTGTGGCTTTTCTCGCTGGATTTATTTAACCAGGTGAGCGTGCGATTCCATGGCTTCGATCTCGCCAAGGTATATAAACTGCGCGGGAAAACTTCTCATACGCGTGATATGCGTGGTTTATATCATTTGGCACAAAGCTTCATGGAGTAGGCCTATATCAGCAGTTACGTATTGGAGTGGGCCAGTTCGACACAAGTCCGACAAAGGAGGCATCAGACTAAGTGTATACTGTCGACATTTGTCAATGTGAGTACCAAAATGTTTCACCAAATTGTCCATGATTATTTCTTCCTTAAAATATCTGTTGAAAACACATCTACCGCCGCCGTCCGTGTTTTTTTTTTTTTTTTTTTTTTTTTTTGACGAACCTCGATGGCGAAGCTCAGTATAGACTGGTGACGATTGTAATGTATAAAACGGTACTGGTTTAGTGTTCTAGATTCTGGTTACCAGACGTATATATGTACAGTGGGGTTCAAAAGAGGAGTAATGTGTATATGAAACTAGAATGATTAATGTACGGTATTACCGACACGCGCGTTTTGCATATTATACACAAAAGAAGTTAACATTTTTTATGCTACGAGGTTTTGTATTACAATGCAAAAAGGACTAAATCTAGGCTCATATCTCGTTTCCCGTAGGCTTATTGAAAGCCTAATCTATATCCAAGCGATTGAAATCCAGGACTTACAGAATTATTTACCGATAATCCCACCATGGCATATGCAGAACTCTCGTGGCGTATGCTTAATACTTTATAGGCCTCTACTGTGTTTGACGTTAGTCACATGTACCTTAGGGCTAGCATTACCGGTGTATAGGTCCGTGTATACGCACTTATGGTCAGCAGTAATATTCTGTCGTCAATCCAGCTTGACACAAGGTAACGCTATCTTCCGGTGAACATCCGTAGGTGAAACTCGCAGGAGACACTTCATCTCAACATGTTTTTGTTTAAAGGGACACATCCGAAAATAGTGTTGAATATTCATGAGGATCTACAACCAAACTTAAAGGTCATGTGAAATGTTTTTAGTTGGGGTGTTTGTTTGCATGTTTTTCAGTCGAGTTTATCAGTTCCAGTTTAAGAAATGCTTCAACATTAAAGGATTTTCGCATGTCTTGGTTTAAAACCAAAAAAGAGGTATAGTAATTGTCATCTTTACACGTCATGCCTCGCCGTGTGAGGGCGCTCTCCATTTCTTGCTAATTAGAAATTATGCATAATTAACACGATAAATCATGTGAGGTGGATGAAAAGAAAACCCAGTGGTTTGTTGGGAGGCGCATGGCTGAAACGCAACGAGGGAATGAGGGAATTAGTTTTGACTTTAAATGACGTCACTTTTCCTTATGAATATGGTAAAGAAATATTTGCGTATGACGCCGCACGTCTTTATAATAAGCCCTCCTGTAAAGTGAGTTTCCTAGCATCAGTGACGTCAAAGAAAAGCTGCAATTTCTACTAAAATTCGTATAATAAAAATGAGCCTTTAAATGAAGGCCAAAATGCTACTGTTATCAGGAATTTTAAATAAGAATCGAAATGACGTCACAAATTTACAACATGAATAATGCATGAGATGCGTGTTCGCTGAGCGGCTTTCCATGAAAAGACTGGATCACCTGTCCTCATTGTTATCTCGCCAAAGGCTATTTCTTTTGGCCCGTGCAAATTTATGTTCCTTCTCAATAACACAAAATTTCCCTATACACAATGTCATTACGCTGTGAATAGAATCATCTGTTTGTAAGGTGGTTTGGTTTTGTTGTATTTTTTTCTCCTAGTAAAGGATTATTTTCCTGCAACTGAAAACAAACATCGCGGTATTATCGCAGCTTTCTAAGCCGTTGGGCACGGAGGAGGAAAGGGGTAATAAAAGAGAGGACAAGACGGATGGATGAAAAATATCCTTGGCTGTTTCATTTCGACTGCGCGAGGAGGAGGTGGCTTCGCGCCGGGAGCGCCAGGGCATACATGTAAATGAAAACTCGCTGGAGACCGGTGAGAGGGAGATGGATGATGGAGAGGGTTGGGGTACGAGGAAGGGAAAGGCAAGGGAAGGGAAGGGGAGGAAGCGAGACAAACAAGTGCGGGGTTTATTTTTAGATTCCTCCGCCTGGTCGGAGAAGCCACAATCCCGGGAATTGAGTTGAATAACCGGCAAAGAACAAGCTGAGAGGTAAGGGGGAAAAGGTTGACAGTAGTATACTGGAAAGAAGAAAAAGGAAAAATCGACTGAATATTTCAGTGTTTTATAAGAAGCCATGGTGGGACTGTTGACACAATGCAGTCATTGAATGCAAAGATCTAGCGTAGCAAAAAGAGTGGAAAGTCACGCCCATCGAGAGGGAGACAAAAAATATCAGATATCGCTACTGAAGCAAGCCGGGGACAAAAAAAGTTCGGCTCTCGACGGATCTGCGACATGACACGCCGCGGAGCTACAGTCCCTCTTATCCGGCGAAACCCGAGACGATTTTCATGAGATTTTGAATGGGATAAGTCAATAGAGGGGAAAACTGTTGCCTCAGAATGTAAAAGTAAGAAGATAGGCTACTGACACCTGTCGACTGATTCCACTTCTGGCGTTGTCATGGAAATCAACTTGCTAATGGATGACTAATGTATATAATCAGATGTATACCGTGCATTTTAATCAGTCTGTAATGTTGAGATTGTATCAGGGCAGTTTTCTGTTCGTGTATGAAAAAAATAAGTATTAATATAAGTTATGCATAGGGTGTTGTGTGTGACGCATGAAATAGGTATATTTTGATAGTATTAGTAATGCGAAATAACGCGGTGTTATTCGCGTGCGAGTCTGTGGGTGCGTGACCTTTCAACAACATCGCAGAATGAGTGTCAAATCGCCAGGTGTCATCAGCCTATGCAGGAAACTCGAAGGCAACATTTTTCTGTATGTATATTATGCATGTTGACATATACCATTAAAAACATCTCCTGAATTGTCTCAGGTTTCAACTTTCAGCGGATGAGAGGAAGATAGCGCGCCCACGCCGTCACGCACCTTTTGAAAAGCTCTTCCCTTCGATGGATCCTTCCCGTCCCCGAAGCTCCTGAAACTGTCTCAGGTTTCAACAGAGAAGCCAAGGCGCGTCGGGGCTCCCAAGCGTCATGTACCGTCGGAAGAGCCTCCTCTCGACGGCTTATTCCCGTGATAATAATAATTATCCAACTTGTGCGAGTCTAATTTCCCCACTTATTTTACGTTATCGAGTCACGTTCGCCGCTCTCGAGTGACATTTTAAAGTAAAGTGCGTCTGTCGCCTCAATCTGAAGCAGTGAAGTGTGAGGAGTCTTTCAGGCCGTGACGTCAGTATAGCTGTTGCTTTGCTTGACGTCTTTAATTAAATCCGTGGAGGGTTTGAGTGATGGAAAGTTTATGAATTGTTTCCATGTGTCAGGACGGACGCGAAAAATAAATGTCAGAGAAAAATTCGTGTATTTTCCGATGTTTTCACGATGTTGAGTCTTTTTTCACGCTATGCACGTTATTCATTTTAGGTGTATTCACGTTCTTCATGTCATTACTTCATTCAAGGCATTGACGTTATGCACAATGATTTATGATCTTCGTGATCTTCACCTTTAATGTGCTGGTTATTCACGGTATTCATGTTCTTCGAATTATGCACGACATGCAAATTCACGTTCATTTTGCGCGTTTGTTACGTTACTCATTATTTACGTGATTCACGTTATTCCACAAGACACGTTTTTGATTGTATTCACGTTCATAAATTTGATAGCGTGAAGCCACGTTGTGCAATATGCTTTTTTACTGGCACTTCACGTATACCCACGTTATTCGTGCTTTTCACGTTACTCCACACATTCGTCTAAATTATCTACCTTGTTAATTAAAACGAAAGATAAAGGAAATCATTCACCACAGGGGGTTGCGATACGCATTGATAAGAAAGACTTCGTGATTATCGCAATGACAATTAACGTGATATTTTTTAAACACCATTAGAGCGTACTGGATAGATGAATGTGTGAGATACATGTAGGGAGGTAAAAGAGATTTTGGAAAAAAAAATCTTCATGAGTAGAGCATAGATTTGGGCAAACGCACATTGAGATGTTAACTGTATGTATATTTTCTTGTAAATGATTTTCTTTCACGATGAAAGGAAAATCGAAAAATGATGATCACGATTTCATGGTTATGTGGATCGGTTTGCGGTTTAAGTATGAAATGTGAAGAGTACGAACGAATATTACATGGTGTTACCGCAAACCGATTTACGTACCAACTGTCACCATGTAAAACCTCAAATCTTATTTCATGGTTGTATGATTATGCTTTAATGGAGTGTTAACCTTTCTGAAATGGTCTACACTTACGGACATCATATAAAGAAATTTGGACTCGCAACGTTCTCTAAAAGCCCACATAGGTCAGTGAAACCACAGGTATCCATCTTGGAGGGCCGAATACAAAGGTAATACAAAGACTCACGTCTCACCATTGTTAGTTAAATGCGTCTGCCAACAAATTATTATGGCATTGTATCTGGCACGGTAAGATGGCCGCCGGTGGCTTCAGTCGATATAAAAGCGTTGCAAGTCAAGATTTTCTTTATATGACGTCCGTGTCTACACTTCGCGTCATTTCTTGATTTAGAACTGCGATCGGTTTCCATGGAATTAGGCCACGCTCCATATTTGGAACACACCGTGTGACCAACGTGACCTATGCGTGTCACATCTAGGCCACCGTACATTTAAATTCCCATTTTCCCCCAAGGCTGGGGCTTCTGTCACTTGACATGTTTGTTTTCGCAAACGGATGCGTCCCCAGTGTGGCAAAAATCGATGCTTGGGCAGGATGCATGCATATCGGTCATAAACATTTTCCTTATGTACAACTGGTTCAAGAGTCCCCTTTCCAAAGAAGACAGTTTCATGAATCCTGCTTGTGATATAAAAAATGCAAGAAGATAAATAATAAATACAAGTAATGAACTGCTGTAAACTGCTCATCAGCCAAAATAATGAACTTAAATTTATGAAATGCTTGGAGAGTTAGGAGGGCCTGACGCGTTTCGATCCTAGCAGGATCTTTTATCGAAGGTTACATAAAAAAGAAATTAGACCAATAAGATAAAAAAAAATTAGATAATAAGAAAGAAAATAAGATCAATAAGAAAAAAGATCAATTAGATAAAAAAAAAAAGATCAATAAGATAAAATAAGATCAATAAGATAAAATAAGATCAATAAAACAAAAATAAGATGAATAAAAAATAAAAAAAGATAATAAGAAAGAAAATAAGATCAATAAGAAAAAAGATCAATTAGATAAAAAAAAATAAGATCAATTAGATAAAAAAAAATAAGATCAATAAGATAAAATAAGATCAATAAAATAAAAATAAGATCAATAAAAAAAAATAATAAGATCATAAGATAAAAATAAGATCAATGAAATAAAAATTAAGATCAATAAGAAAAACAGAAAAAATATAAATAATAATAATAACTGATGCCAAAACAAACATATCATATGCTACTGCTGATGGTAACAATTAATATTTCCCCACTTGGTTATAAATATAGCATTTCTATACTCTAAGGCTTGTGCTTATGATATACAAAATTATACATTCACAAGCATTGTGTGGTGGAATTAATACGACATGGCATGAATCTTTGTAGCGATGTGAAGATTGCTTGTCAAGGGACAGAGGTTGTGTTGTTGTCAGTGTCTCGACATCGGAGAGAATTCAGAATATTCTTTGAAATACGAATATTCACTATTCATTGTATGTGGGTGGGTTTTTTCTGCAGCCTGTATACAAACGACCGTATAAGCTTGAATAGTGAGCGAAAATCAAAATGGCGTCGCCTTAGGATACAGGACTAGCTACAGACTCGTGTATTGTATGCCATGTAATCCATCACGATAAATCATGTATTAGTTTGAGATGCTTTTTTTTTTTCCTTTTTGGATCAATCAAACGACCTAGCGGATGGCAATTAGTCGAAATGAATTAAGCTCATGTCATCAGCCCGCGGCTTGATAAGGAAACCAGATTGTTTTTAGTTTGTATACATGGCGTATAGCAAGGACCTTGACATTAGCCACCTACGCTTAGTGTATACTGTATTATTATTACTGATCATGGAGGTAGAAAAATCCATGTAGCGATCTAGCGTAAGTGTATGACGTACGTTTATAATTGATGTCACATACAGCCAATTTCACGCCGCTGCTTAGCACACAAATTTGCTAAGCGTGACATTTACGTCAACGACCACATTTCCATGTGTTGTGTATCGCTTGTGATTGGTCTTTGTTGTTCCGAGACCATGAATATCAAATGGAATTTGTGACGGTAATTTTTCTGCAAAGCAAATTTTTGTGCTTAGCATCGAAATTGATCCCTGTATGCAAGTCGATTTTTGTTATAGATTTCTTTGAGATTTTGTTTCTTCCGTGTTGTCTGTATGAAGGTCACCGATTGGCAATTATACAAGGCTAGACGATTATATTACTACGTATGGCTATTAAAGGGTTCCTGCAGTGTTTTTTTTTTCAGTCAAGTTATTTTATTGCCTTCATACAGAGAATTTACTGACAGATAATGAATGGCAACGGTCTTATTTTGATTTCAAACCAGCATTTGGTTTTCTCTTGAATGGCTTTACAAAATTTGGGATTTTCAAGCATTCTGATGTAGGGAACCAACAGCAAAAATATAATGAAAAAACATAAAACTTGAAAAGGCAAACTTGACTCACAGAAATGGTCTGGCAAAACAAATTACACCACCAGTTGAGTGAAAGAAACATATTCGGCACAATAAAACCCATTGAGGAGGAAAGGGTCTGTCAGAAAACCTATAAAACAACCCCAACTTTTTGTGCACAATTCAACTGGGTTACTGCTCTCAGTTACCTAGATGACATCACAGTTTTGCTCATGAATATGGAAATTCTAATTAGCATAAAACCAAAAACTTGCTGTTAACCCTGAAACAGTTGTGGAAGTGGGTAAAATCACAGGCCCTATAAAACAGTTGCTTTTTGGCACAATGTTCAAGCCATAATATTCCTATTGCACAGACCCTTTAAAGGTATACCATCATACAGGTACTTTGACAGCAACCCGAAACAGAAATCTTCACAGATTTACGTATAACTTACAGGGTATAAAGATGGTGATGGTAGAAACATACTGTTAAAATAATTGTTATGCCTGAAATGATGTACATGTATTATCTTTGGAAGAACAAACATTCTTGTGATTAGTTTTTTTTAAATAATACCGTGGTTGTTTTTCACTGTTTTCTCTGTTAAGTGGGTGCCGTGTGGGACTGGGAATTTCACAGATGACTGTTACTATATTTTCCTTGATTTTTTTGCTCATGAATCTGCATTTGACAACAAAATATGGAATTACCTTTAAAGGGAACGTTTCCTAGAGCTGCGCATAAATGTTATTGTCGGTGGCCAAAGATAACGATTGTTCGGTTTGTTATATTTATGAGAACATTTCCTGTTTATGAGGTTGTTATCCAAACTATATAGTTCCCTCAGACCCTCTCTCTGACATGATGCCATTATCATTGAGGAAATTGTATCTGAGGGCAAAAGTTCATCGGTTGGAGTTCGACTTCAGCAGTCAAAAATTGAACGCAATAAGAATCTGCACATATTCACTTAATTCTATTTTAACGGACACAAAACGTTATTAGGTGTTCGGGTTCAAGCCGAACACCTATTGTTATTGTTCGAGTTTTTTAGGTGTTCGGGTTCAAGCCGAACACCTATTGTTATTGTTCGAGTTTTTTTTTTCTTTTTAGGTGTTCGGGTTCAAGCCGAACACCTATTGTTATTGTTAGAGTTTTTTTAGGTGTTCGGGTTCAAGCCGAACACCTATTGTTATTGTTCGAGTTTTTTTTTTTTTTTTTCTTTTTTTTATTTTTCTTCTTCCCAAACTTGTCAGCAGGACTTCTATATGACAGTTACAAGATATCGACATGAATCTTGGTGGGAACTTCGGTCATGATGTAAAGTTGTATTTAGAAGATTGACGTCATGATGACGTCATCGGGTATCAAATTACAAGCGTTTTTAGGAAAAACTTTGGTGCTTTATAACTTGAGAACCACATGACCTACGATTTTGATATTGACATATGTTACTCAACACGTGAATCTCAACAATTAACATATTCAGTGTTGTGTACAAATGACCTTCACTTCCGGTGTTACCGGAAGTTGAAGTTTGACTCAAAATAACTCGAAAACGGAAGGATTTGGGCACATAAAACCCCTCTGGGTAAAAGATAGAGTAGGTCTTAAGCTTTCAGAAAATATAAACGATGACGTCATACACGCTGTATAGCGCCCTCTACGGTGGACTAAAGATATACAGTGATTACGTAATCCAAAAGTAAACAACGGATTTCCGCCAAATTTGGTGAGTGTGAAGCACTAATGCACCTCGACCTATGTGTGAAGATTGAAATCTGTGACGTCATTCAACCGGAAGTTATGCGTTTTTAAAGGAAACATGATGTTATTATTCAAATACTGTTTATTCAGTAATTACATGACGTACATCAGTGCAAATTGCAAATTGTTTACATCGTACGCATTCGATGATTTCTGCAAATTTTCAGTTGTTTGTGATGAACTAACCGGAAGTTATCGTCCGGGCAATTTTACATTATTTAAAGGTGACACCATTTTCTATACGCTATCAGTCAGTGTACATAATACGAATACACTGTGCAATGAGCATGATCAGTATTTGCTCCGTCACACAGTTCAACGCCCCACATGCGTTCCAACAGACATTCTCATAATAGTTCCAGTACGAATTGAGACCCCGAACACCTAGTGGTTGTTCCCACAACCACAATGTCTAGTTTTTTTTTTTGTTTTTTTTTCATTTTTTTCTTCCCAAACTTGTCAGCAGGACTTCTATATGACTGTTATAAGATATTGACCTGAAACTTGGTGGGAACTTTGGTCATGATGTCAAGTTGTATTTAGAAGATTGACGTCATGATGACGTCATCGGGTATCAAATTACAAGCGTTTTTATGAAAAACTTTGGTGCTTTATAACTTAAGAACCACATGACCTACGATTTTGATATTGACATATGTTACTCAACACGTAAATTTGAACAATTAATATATTCAGTCTTGTGTACAAATGACCTTCACTTCCGGTGTTACCGGAAGTTGAAGTTTGACTCAAAATAACTTGAAAACGGAAGGATTTGGGCACATAAAGTTTACTTAGCTAAAAGATAGAGAAGGTCTTGGGCTTTCAGAAAATATAAACGATGACGTCATGCGAGCTATATAGCGCCCTCTACGGTTGGTTAAAGATATACAGTGATTACGTAATCCGAAAGTAAACAATGGATTTCTGCCAAATTTCGTGAGTGTGAAGCACAAATGCACCTTGACATGTATGTGAAGTTTAAAATTTGTGACGTCATTCAACCGGAAGTTATGCTCTTTTAAAGGGAAAATGACTTAATTATTCAAATACTGTTTACTCAGTAATTACATGACGTACATCAGTGAAAACTGCAAAGTATTTAAATTGCATGCATTCAATGACATCTGTAAATGTTTAGTTACTTGTGATGAATTAACCGGAAGTTATTGTCCAGACAATGTTATATATATTTAAAGGTGATGCCATGTATATATACCTCCATGGTATAGAACTTCTTATCAGATCTTTCAATCAATTTGTTTACTCAACCTCTTAAAGTATCATTAACTAATTGCTTGCTTCAGTGCTGATGTGATTACAAGAGACTCCGATTAGTACCAGATGGCAGTCACTGCAAGGTGATTGGAATGTGCTTCATTTATGTTGTCTCAGTGGAAACACATGATAGCCTCAACACAGGAGTTTGATACACCTCATACACTTTTAAACAGTCAATTTTAGCCATACAAAGGCCCAGACAAAGTTCCCACATCGTAGATGTGAAGTGAACATTTACGGCATCTCTTGATTTTATATGAATTTTTAAATATTTCTCACATTAACCTGTTAACTTTGTACACAAACGTGTACATGTGTTACGTGAAAATATGGTATTTTACAAAAAAATATGATGATCGATTGACTCTATTTCCCATACACTATATATACTTACATAATTCACTGTTTAGAACATACATGTACATGTACATGTACATGCACATGTAATGTCCAATTGCGTGACTCAAAACTTTGTTTAGTTGTTTACATCTTGCCATAGATATTTGCACGTAGATCTTATTATATATCATTGAATACCAGCACCAAATCTTAATCGAAATGCTATCGATGTAGGTTGCGGAGTATTGAACATCATGTTGTCAAATGACAATGTGTTCCATAAACACTGCAACTAAATCTATGGGCTAAATTTAAGTTTTTTTTACGTTGAGATATGGTCACATTTAATCCATATGTCTTAATCAAACAAAATAAAACTGCAACATATTTACATCATATTTAAAATTATTGTCGAGACAATATTATATATATTTAAAGGTGACGCCATTTCCTATAATCAGTCAGTCAATGTACAGTACAAATAAGCAATCAACATGATCAAAGTATTTGTTCAGTCACGCAGTTTATGTGTACATGTGTTTCAATATGCCATCATATGAGGGATGATTGATCACATATATTCCAACATACGTTCATATAACAGTTCCACTACGAAATGAGACCCCGTGGTTGTTACCACAATCACAATGTCTAGTTTTTATTTTTCTTCTTCCCAAACTTGTCAGCTGGACTTCTGTATGACAGTTACAAGATATCGACATGAAACTTGGTGGGAACTTCGGTCGTGATGTCAAGTTGTATTTAGAAGATTGACGTCATGATGACGTCATCGGGTATCAAATTACAAGCGTTTTTAGGAAAAACTTTGGTGCTTTATAACTTGAGAACCACATGACCTACGGTTTTGATATTGACATATGTTACTCAACACGTAAATCTCAACAATTAAAATATTCAGTGTTGTGTACAAATGACCTTCACTTCCGGTGTTACCGGAAGTTGAAGTTTGACTCAAAATAACTCGAAAACGGAAGGATTTGGGCACATAAAACCTCTCTGGGTAAAAGATAGAGTAGGTCTTGGGCTTTCAGAAAATATAAACGATGACGTCATACACGCTGTATAGCGCCCTCTACGGTGGATTAAAGATATACAGTGATTACGTAATCCAAAAGTAAACAACGGATTTCCGCCAAATTTGGTGAGTGTGAAGCACTAATGCACCTTGACATGTGTGTGAAGTTTCAAATCTGTGACGTCATTCAATCGGAAGTTATGCGTTTTTAAAGGAAACATGATGTAATTATTCAAATACTGTTTATTCAGTAATAACATGACGTACATCAGTGCAAATTGCAAATTATTAACATCGTACGCATACAATGATTTTTGCAAATTTTCAGTTGTTTGTGATGAACTAACCGGAAGTTGTCGTCCGGGCAATTTTTCATTATTTAAAGGTGACACCATTTTCTATACGCTATCAGTCAGTGTACATAATAAGAATACACTTCACACAGCATGATCAGTCACTCCGTCCACTCAGTTTAAGTGTATTTCAATATGCCACACATGCGTTCCAAAAGACATTCTCATAACTGTTCCAGTACGAAATGAGACCCCGAACACCTAGTGGTTGTTCCCACAACCACAATGTCTAGTTTTTTTTTTCTTTTTTTTATTTTTCTTCTTCCCAAACTTGTCAGCTGGACTTCTGTATGACAGTTACAAGATATCGACATGAAACTTGGTGGGAACTTCGGTCATGATGTCAAGTTGTATTTAGAAGATTGACGTCATGATGACGTCATCGGGTATCAAATTACAAGCGTTTTTAGGAAAAACTTTGGTGCTTTATAACTTGAGAACCACATGACCTACGGTTTTGATATTGACATATGTTACTCAACACGTAAATCTCAACAATTAAAATATTCAGTGTTGTGTACAAATGACCTTCACTTCCGGTGTTACCGGAAGTTGAAGTTTGACTCAAAATAACTCGAAAACGGAAGGATTTGGGCACTTAAAATCTCTCTGGGTAAAAGATAGAGTAGGTCTTGGGCTTTCAGAAAATATAAACGATGACGTCATACACGCTGTATAGCGCCCTCTACGGTGGATTAAAGATATACAGTGATTACGTAATCCAAAAGTAAACAACGGATTTCCGCCAAATTTGGTGAGTGTGAAGCACTAATGCACCTTGACATGTGTGTGAAGTTTCAAATCTGTGACGTCATTCAACCAGAAGTTATGTGTTTTTAAAGGAAACATGATGTAATTATTCAAATACTGTTTATTCAGTAATAACATGACGTACATCAGTGCAAATTGCAAATTATTAACATCGTATGCATACAATGATTTTTGCAAATTTTCAGTTGTTTGTGATGAACTAACCGGAAGTTATCGTCCGGGCAATTTTTCATTATTTAAAGGTGACACCATTTTCTATACGCTATCAGTCAGTGTACATAATAAGAATACACTTCACACAGCATGATCAGTCACTCCGTCCACTCAGTTTAAGTGTATTTCAATATGCCACACATGCGTTCCAAAAGACATTCTCAAAACTGTTCCAGTACGAAACGAGACCCCGAACACCTAGTGGTTGTTCCCACAACCACAATGTCTAGTTCAGGTTTGTTGTTGTTTTATTTGATTTGTTTGTTTGTAAATCGTGAAATTGTTTTCGAAATCGTGAACACATTGTTGTTATAATATGCATTTCCAAAAGTAGAGTACTATAATAAACATTCTCCTGTTAAAACACTAACAAAACCCGACTCAATATGTCTAACATAAAGAATGGTTTTGATCTTAATACCCCGAGATCAAAACTGTTTTCGGTCTTTGTTTGACTAATTTCTGGATAAATGCACCATTTCAGGCGGAAATATCTTAACGGTATGTTTCTTACACTATCATATCTTAGTTCTGCAATCGGCCATGCAAGTATTTCCTCTTCTTTATGACAGCTAATTTGTCACATTTTCAATGGCATACTGCACACAAGAAGGTTTAGTAAAGTGAGCTTGGATTGATATACATGAACATGTACATTCGTCCTATACTGTACATACAATGTCATTCAGAAACCATTATTACAATTGAATTGAATTGAAATTTGAATGATGTCATAATTTTCTTCGAGAGCCGTCAAAATTCTCTCCAGAGCCGTCTCAATGATGGCTAACTGCACAGTGATGTAAATCGTTTTATTAATATCTATCACGGCAAACGATCCTGGAATCCCAGCCAGTAAAAATTAATAATCAGTTCATAATAACAAGTGGAGAAGAAAAAGAAGAAGAAAAACTAGAGGTGGAGAGGAAAATATAGGCTTCCTCTTGTGGACAAAAATATCCTTTTAAGGTAATCCGTGTGGCATTCCTGGGGCGATAACTCATCGCTGGGAGAGATAAGAGGATGTATTTTGTGACAACAACAACAGCCAGATGAGCCTCTGTTATCTTCATCTCGTAGTTTTACGCGAACGTCGCCAAACGGGTGTTTGTCGTGTGGGACGCATGCACGGCTTGGCTGTGAGTTCACGGACGGCCACCGTGGCAGCGTTTACTGCCAGATTGAGATGGGGCAGTATAGTGGGTCTTTCTAGGCTTAAAGCTCTATCCTGACTCTCTGCAGAGATCAAAGATACGAGCCATGCTTCTTCTAATTGCTCATTACTGAGGCTTATTGTGATACAATATAATCCACGTGTAATGGCTTAAGTGGTACCTTCCTTGCATTAGGCCGCGTGGTATAATCCGCCGGGCCCATCCCATGTTTTACCGGACGCCTAGAGCAGAGCCGGCCGGGAAATGACCGCTTCCTCCCCGTCAATCCCCTTGCCTAAGGGCCACCTCCCTGAAATACGTGTAAAGTATCATTTATCTGTTAACACATCGCGTCATTTAAGCACAGAAACAAACATTGTTAGTACAGATTTTTCTTTGTACATTTGTGGTTGAATCATACTCTTGGTTTTTTTCTTTGCCTTGTTTTGGTTTATTATGTTCTTACACATTTTTGTGGCCGACATGACATATGACATTATGGGCGAATCGCAACCACCAACTGCATACTTTTATTGCGATTTTCGCGGCAGTTGACCGCTGTTTTAATAACCTTTTGTGTAAATTTCACTTGATTTCTAATTATCGTAAACTAAAGCAAACAAAGATTATTCAGAAAAAAAAATTCATGCCACGTGTCATGGCGACCACCTCATCTCGCACTGAGTACGAAACCACACTATATTACGTTTCCAATGTGTTGTACATAATTGATCATGTAGTGCCTAACTTGTTTGGTTTATATAGACGTGTCATTGTCTTATTTTTATGCCAACGCGAAGTAAAATTCATGTCTGCCTAGGTCAAAGATAATGTTGGTGGTAAGGGGTCACAGTGCATAAAAGCTAGGTCCCGTGTGAGCTTTCACACAATTAACGAGGAACATTAGTTTACAACATGTCCGGGTCGATTTCACCAAACTCATCGTAGCTTACTATCAATCGTAGGACTAATTATGATGCATTACAGAATATAGGATACGATGGGTTATTCTTCGTAACTCGAATTACGATCGATCGCAGGGCTTTGTGAAATCGACAGCAGGGGTCGATTTCACCAAAGTCATCGTAACTTGCTATCAATCGTAGGACTTAAGATGCATTGCAGCCCTTCGTAGGAAAAGATGGGTTATCATTCGTATTAAACTCGAGTTACGATCGATCATAGGGCTTCGTGAAATCGACCCCGTATCACATTACATGACAATGTAATGTGATGTGACAATATTGACAATGGGCTATCGTGGGCTATATACGGAGCTCTGTAAATGCTCTCCATAATCGCCGTTAAACTCGGGATCTGAGGTAACCGCATGTCATTTCCTGGGCTCCGTACCAAAGTATGAAAGCCGCAGAGTTTCAAACATGCTTCTTGGTTATATAGGACCTTTTCGAAACGAAGGCTTAGGCTCAGGCTCTGGCTCAGGCTCAGGCTCAGGCCCCAGTTCTGTCATCCATGCTGAAAATACAGGCTGTGGTTTTTCATTGAAGCTGAAGCTCTGTTTTCCTTTTCAATGAGAGAATCTACTTCCGAACCGCAGCCAAATGCCTCTATTTTGATACCCGTAGTTTTAGAATGGATTCATGAAATGGTGCCTGAGCCTAAGCCTAAGCCTCTGTTTCGAAAAGGCCCATAAACTGCCCAAGACGACCTACGTCCGAGCGTCTCACATTCCTAACAATTGTCAGATTGATCAGCAAGTCCCCCCTGTCGTACTCCCCAGGGGAATTAAGACCGGGACAACCGCTGATGAAAAATTTCCTGTCATTATTCACACAGAATCTGAGAGGAGAAAGTGAGTTGAGATAGACGGAGGAAGGTATAGAGCTAGAGATTGAGCCCACTTGAAGCAACACCGTCAAGCATGGACGCACCGTCAAGATACAGACGCTTAATACTAGCAATCGCTACGATCATTCTTCTTGCCGTCCCAACGTGTCACCCGCAAGGTAAGTTACTAATCACAGTCGTATAACTGTACCATTTTTGTCTTCAAAGTATACGTGTTTCGGGCACTGTTTTAATGTCTATAGGGAATACTAGTAAGATGGGAAGTGCTTGAGAAAATTGCCCTGTTTCGCTACAACGCACACGCCTACGAGCTTTCTATATAATAGAACTTCTAGCTCTCTAATTGGCTTTTGTCCAAGTTCGCCAGGGATTCGAGTGCTGTGCCGTTTGGTTGACTTGGTGATCATTATTTTTTGGCAATCGATTGGTTTTTATTGCATGGGGAAGCTTCTCGTTTTCAATTGCGGAAGAATAACGACTGAAAGTCAAGCCCTGTTTGCATTAAAGGGGCACTAAATGGCTCAAGCACTTATAACAGAGAATGCAAAGAAATGTTACTTGCCTATATAGACCTTTCTTTTATTTACAAACACTGACATGCTGGTTGGCAATACTTTGCATGGGCGGCCAAATGTTGCAAATCATTTCATCTTCTTGACAGACGGCGTGACCAAATTTAACATTTTCCCCATATTTTCCATACCATCATCGCTTTTGTCGTTTCCATTACATTCAGCAATATCTTTCAATGTTTATGAAACGTTGTGTTTAAATTGTGGTCTTTTTTGTGCCTAGTTTTGATTGCTCTCCATAGTTCCCGCCATGCTGGTTGGCAAAAACTCGGGCTGTGACGTAGCAAAAGAAAGGTCTATAACGCATTTTAATGTCAACCAACTGACTGGACTGTATTATTGACAAGAGGGCGCTAGATTTCCGGTATCTTTGGGAGTACAAATCATATCTATAACATGAAATTATGGCCAAAGTATCAAAGTGTCAGAATAAAGTGTAACATGTTTGTTGTTGAAAATATTTGAATGTGTCTGAATTTCTAACATTTGGAAACTAACTTCATGGCAAGACCACTGAAGCGGTTATCTGTTTGTATTGAAATACAAGTCAAACTTGAACCGCAGTCCTCTTGCGAGTATGGGAATACCGGTTCTCGCGAGAATTGCGCGAGAGCCGTCACGGTCACGCCGTTTCAAAAAAGAAACGACTTGACCACAAGCCTACAAGGCTGATTAAACTTAGACCTACATGGCAACCGACACGCGGCAGAGCAGCTTTTGGACTAATGCCAGGTCGTGTGGACCAGAAACCGATTCTGAACTGTGCGTGAGGGGAATTGAATCTTTTCGAGTCGTATAAGTGCGGTATATGTGTTCTGTAAGCAGTCTTTTGTGAAGGGGGCTTTTTACGTAGCTCGCTAATTGCAGTTCAAGGTCTTTGCTTTTGTGTGCGCTTGAAATAGCTTTTTGAAAACTGTCCGTGAACGACGTAGTAAATCCGTCATTCAAGTTCAATCTCTTCAGTTATGCGAAGTCTTCAACAGTACAGGCATAAGTGGGGCACTGTAAAGTGACGATTTAAAGGTACAGTACAGGATTTGTATTAACATACCCAAACAGAAATTTTCACAGATTTACGTATAACTTACAGGGTATGAAGATGGTGCTGGTCGAAATATACCGTTGAAATATTTCCGACTGAATTGGTGTATTTATCCAGAATTTTGTTAAACAACGACCGAAAACAGTTTTGATCTCGTGAAATCAAATTTCCTGTGAATAGATTTAAAAATTCCGTGAGTGTTTTCTCTTTTCACTGTTTTCTACAGTTTATGATGATGATATTAGCTGAAATTTACACCGTGAGGTTTTTTTTTATTCCATGGCAAATCAAATTATGAACAGCCTGCAGCTGTTCTGTCACCTTTACCAATCCTGTATTGTGTCTTTAAAGTGACCTGGGAAACGTTTTCGGTCAAATTCAATCTGTTCAATTATGTGTGGAATTCGACAGTGCAAAACCTAACTGAACCCCAAATTTAAAGTAGCCTTTGCACTTGTCCTTGTCACGAGGGGGCGCTACCCATGTCAGATTAACCAAGCAAGTCGCTTTAACGGAAAGAAAAAGGAAAAGGAAAACAAACATTGAAAAAACAAGCCGCAATGTTGACACGCAAAATGTGTTTGGGAAAAAGTAAAAAATAAAGGGCTGTACTGGTAGGATGGGAGGCACAATAAGCGTGGGAAAAGGGAGGAGTAAGGGAAGTCCTTCAGACTATTTGTTTGAAAGACCAATAACAACAACAACAACAACACACCCAAAAACCAACCCAAAAAGACCAAACACATCCACAAACGGAGGTGCATGAAAGAGGATTGTAGCTATGACATCGCACAACAAACATAGTATTTTGCAAGGAATTAAAGGTACTATCATACATTGGTAGAATACCGAAATAGAAATCTTCACAGATTTACCTATAACTTACAGGGTATAAAGATGGTAATGGTAGAAGCATACTGTTCACGTTTTTCTACATGAAATGCTGTCTTTATCCAGAAAAGAGTAAAACCAATGACCAGAAACAATTTTGATCTTTTAAAGATAAAAATAACGGTGACAAAATTTTAACATACTGTGGGCGGTTTTCACTGTTGTCTCAAAAAGCGGGCACCGTATGGGACTGGAAATTTCACAGATGACTGTTACTGTATCTTCCTTGATATATTTGGCCATGAATCTGCAATTTCTTTGGCGAAAACGTATGATATATGATATTACGTATGATATTACATTTAAGTATTAATGGCAATACACGCGGAGTCATGGCATTTCACATTAATATCTCGTTCTAACCGTAGAGCTACAAAAAGATTTGTAGCTCTATGTAGTCTAACCGTGTTTCATGGTCTGACACACTTGTGCGGCTGATGTGGTCGTTCCCAGCGGTTTGCGTGGTCACGTGATGTCACTGTCGGTTCCGAGTACGAGGTGGTATTGTCTTACCCATTATTCGTGATTGATTATTATATCATATTTCAACTGTCATAATACAGTGAATGGCTCGGCCATGTGACTCAGAATGTCGCATGGCCTGTTTTTCAGGTAGTGGTCAGTTGAATGTAGGGGTTAATGTATACCAAGTCATGTACAAGTATTAAAGGTAGAAGTGGTTGCTGTTTTGTGGAAAATGCGCATTGTTCACGGCGCATCCATCTTGTCACCTTTCTTGTATACCCGTTGGAGAAGATAACACCAATTCTAAACAGAAAATGGGTACCAGACTACTTCCAAACCTCGGTTTAAAGGGAGCATATAAGATTTGCAAGGCCTCCAAAAACATTTATTGAGTTTGAGACAGAAAACGGACTCAACATTTCGTAAACAGTGCAAACAGTCACCATGGGAAATCTTGGTTCATCAGATGCTGGGGTTTTAGTGTCTTTTCCAAAGATCGTTCTTCCGAACGTTTTATTGAACAAACATATAAAGTAAACTATTCTTCATGTTTTATAAGAAAAATCGAGCCAGTTTATTATTTCATGTACATTTTTGATCAGACAAAGTATGAGTGCAGTCCTGTGACCTTTACCAATCATGTATTGTACCTTTACCAAGTCATGTACAAGTATTAAAGATAAAACTGGCTTCGGTTTTATGGGAAAATAGCACTCATTCCGATCAGACAGATTCCAAAACTCATATCATTTAATATTATAATACATTTCCATCCTCATCTGCTACGCTGAACAGAAACTAGACCGAAAAGACAGAAAGCCTAAATCAGGAAATTTCAGGGGAAATAGAACGGACAAAACAAAATGCTGTTGAATGGGTGTGTTTTTAAAGGAACAGTGCAAAATTACTACATGGATACCATAATTATAGTGGCATAACAACTTTGTCTTCTTCAGAAAGAAATTCGTGTGAAATTGACCTGACGTTGACCTGATGAAATTACTGACGGTATTTTGTGATTTTTTCTTATACACAGACACGGAAACAGCGCCCTCAGACCCCGGGGATCTGGTGGGGAATGCATGCGCGGGGGCGCTAACCTGCGCAGAGTGTATGATGCTGGACCCCACGTGCGCATGGTGCGCAGATCAGGTAATAATAATGCTAATCTGAGTCTTCGTTTGTTGGTTCCGTTTGTCCATTTCTCTGTTGGATCTTTGTTATATATTTGGAGAATGGATGTCAGAAAGTCAGTACGACGTCGCAACTTTATAAGCCCCAGAAAGCCCTACGATCGATCGTAACTTGAGTTACGAAGGATAACCCATCGTATCCTACGTAGGGCTGCTATAAGTCCTACGATTGATTGTAAGTTAGGATGAGTTGGGTTAAATCGGTCCTGCAAAGCCATTCAGAGGAATCATTAATGGCGATGGTGATGATTTTTGCTCATCCCAAGAATCATTGCCGATTCCAGATACAACCACAATTTGGGTATGATGAGACCGATAAGCGTCTGAAAGTGAACAAGTTAATTTGGAGACATGGAGATTTAGGGAGACATTTTTGATGCCTCTTCAAGGTATTAACTACCTTTTAAAGACAGATTTTATTGGTCCAGTTTTAATATAAGACAGAGAATGTTCCCAATGTGAACATAATGTCAATTTCAAATTCATTGGTTTGGAGGATGTTTAGAAATAGGTGCTTAGAAAACGAGTGGGTCAACAGTTCAGGCAGGAGAAAAATCCTGATGAAGCACATGGCAGGAAAACATAACTCACGGAATAATCAGGTAATGGGAATGAAAGCCCATATCCACGTCGGCTGGCGTGGGACTCGAACCCTGACCCAGGCATGAAAAAGGTAAAATGCCATGCAGTGAAGAGACATGGAACCAATCCGAATCCCCTATACACAGAAGCACACCCAAAACTTCGTTGACCATGAGCTAATCACAGCGCAAGAAACAGACCATTTTCAGTACCTCTTCAACAGTAATGATTTGATAGTTTACCTAGAGAGAACAGCTATTTATCTGAAAGTGTATAACTATTTTCCTGTCTACACATTCATTCATTCCTGCAGGGCTTCACCTTGGGCAGCCAGTCCTCATTTTCACGCTGTGATTTACACGTTAATTTAATGAACCGCACGTGTCAAGATATCACCTTTCCAGAGAGCCAACTTACAATAGAGAGGGTAAGCGATTTTACAATCCATACTTTCCCCCTGGTGGGCATATTTCACCGATGGCATAGGTAAAGTTTGCACTTGCCAATGTGTTTAGTATTGATATTGGTGATGAGGGGAAATATGTACAGTTTCTAAGTGAATGCTTAGGCCTACTGTTTATACAAGGTTTATTTTAATGGCAACTTTTGTGTGACATGATTTCCCTCTGAAATGTTGTAATTGTTGATACAACTGCATAAGAATACCTTTAAAAACGAGGTGAAAGGCTAGGGTTAACTTAATTCAACTGCAGATCTCGAAATAAAATCCGTTTATACGTGCACAATTCCAGTTAAAGACAGATTATTGAAAGACATCAAATAGCCACAAGGGAAACTGGCTGGATTAATTTGAAGTCGTTGTAAAGTGAACAAAGAAAAATTGACTGAAGAGGAACCAGCGACCACCCGGAATACCGCACCGGCGCTCTTACCAACTGACCTATCCAGCCCTGTGTTGGTGGTGATCCTACTAGTCAATTATTTTGGTTAATTTGGCAGTCAGAAGCCATGAAAACACTCACATACCGCTATATCCCAAGGATCATTGAAGAGATAGTGCAGCATTAGCAATGCTGCAACCTGAGAAACAGTACATGAGGATCACTCAAAGAGGATGAAAACCGTAATATTATTGTTTAATGTTTATAGGGAACGCGAACATGGATTTTGATGAGTTTTTCATGGGTCAGTTTCGAGATATACCATCTAAAAACTAAATGATTTGGAATAAATGCAAACAAATACCCAATCTAATAAACAAATGCAATTGCCCATAGTGCACTGTACCTCTCAAGTACATTGTATGTACTGTGTTTAAGTACTTATAGTTCAAGAGTACATGGGCGAGATTCGAACCTCTCACCTCCCGATATCTCTATACGGGGAATCCTATCCAGTATTTCTATGACATAGACACTTTAATGCATGCGATGTAATGAGACAGTGATGATTAGCCTGATGTATATACTTTGATATATAACGGCCTTGATTGCAGTACATCATGTGGGAAGTGCACGAGACTGCCTTGAATTATTGATAGGCTAATATGATTCCATATAGGTCTTCGTATATAGCACCAGTTATAATTATTATGGGTCGCCAAAACTCGCCATTACACACAGACTATGTCTTGCTTGTCTGCCTCTCCATATACAAGATATACAGAAATTATCGTAAATTTTATGCTAATCGTCTAGCTATTATTGGCCACTTAAGGGTGGACGGTGAGGCCGTATGGAGCAAACGCACTGAAACATGACTGATGGTCTCTTTACGGAAAGGAATGGGACATAATTAGTAGTACAATGTAGTAAACCTATTTTAACTGACATTGCAGTACGTAGGCCTACTTTCTACCAAACCAACTACATGTTATACATGTAAGCTAAACTCGCTTATGAAATTACCACACGCAGTTATTTTTCTCAAAACCTTGTGTAAACATTGTAACCGTTTTTGCTTATTTGCTGCTGTTTCCGATAATGTCTTGAGCTAAGGTCTGTTTTTACTTCATGACAACTCAAATCATGAACAGACTGCAGCTGTTCTGTCACCTTTTACGAATCGTGTACTATATAACTTTAGTAGACTAAAAGGGAAACTAACTAGATAAATACACTGAAATCATTGAATGGTTAACAAAGGTATTTGAATAGTGCGGGATTCGAACCAGACTGGATAGCTGGTCGCAGGTTCGAATCCCGTTGGTAAATTTTCTTCGTCCACATTTCAATGATACATTTAAAACGGTAATAATCATCTGCATAGGCTAATACCCTATATTATTTGTTTTTTAAGATATGATATCATTAATTTCCTGTGGTTATTTTTTCTTATGACAGAATGAGCCTTTAAAAGACGCCGGTGACGAGCCATCAGCAGAAGCCGTGCAGGTTGCACCGCAGAAGATAACTCTAAAACTTAGACCAAGTAAGCACGGTGTTTATATAAGTTATATGGTTATATGGAATTGGAACTATTGGCGTTTACGAAACGGAGGCTTAGGCTCAGGCTCAGGCTCAGGCTCCAGCTCTGACGTACTTATGCTGAAAATATAGGTTGTGGTTTTTCATTGAAGCTTAAGCTCTGTTTTCCTTTTGAAACCAGATAATCTAATTCCGCACCGCAGCCAAAAGCCTCTATTTTGATAACAGTTATTTCAGAATGGATTCACAAAAGGATGCCAAAGCCCGAGACGCAGGCAGAGCCTCCGTTTCGTAAACGCCCTAGGTCGACAGATTCTGCGCATTGTGATTGGCCAACGCGTTGCAAACTCTTGATGGCGCACTATTTGGAATCGCCCATGTTTAATAGTCGATATCACAATGTGGGGTGACTAAGATTTTCAGGTCAATAAGTTCTACGTGAAAGAAGTACAGATGCCACGGTTTGTGGTACCATGATCGTAATCCGACTCTCGTTAAACGTGTGCGGTTGGGAAACAAACAGGATAGCTTACAGAACCGCACAACTCAATTTATTCAATTGGTGACGTCATAAAAACCACTGTACCTACGGAAGGCTGCAACGGACACAGAAAACACGACATGCTTTCCTTCACATACCACAGATCCATGCTGCACAAGGCAATTTATGACATTTTGACAGAGCTTAACCTAAACACCCTTAGCTATAGACCTTTCTTTTGTTTACAAACACTGGCACACAGGTAGTCAACTCTTATTTCGTGTTCTTGACAGACGGCGTGGCCAAACATAATTTGCAAACTTTCCATAGCTGTACTAAATACATGCTATCATTGCTTGTGTTGTTTCCATTACTTTTAGCAATATCTGTTAACGTTTATGAAACGATGTGTTTAAATTGTGGTTATTTTTCATGTCTGGCTTTGACGGCTCGCAGTTTTCGCCATGTTGGTAGGCAAAAATTCGGGCTGTGGCGTTGCAAAATAAAGGTTTATTGAGGAAAATCGACATTAATTTCGTTCGACAAACGAAAATGGCAATGTAAGTGTCGCATATCGTTGGAAAGCTCTCCTCCAGCTCAATATAATGGTGGCAATACCGAATCTTATTTGCCATGTTTCAACTTTCAATATTTTGATAATTTTGAGTTTTGGTGGTTTTTTTTCAGGGGAAACCATTGATTTGACAGTATCTGTCAGGCAGGCCGAGGACTATCCGGTCGACTTGTACTATGTCATGGATCTCAGCCGATCCATGAAGGACGACTTGGACAATTTGAAGAGTCTGGCTGTGGTCTTGGGTAAGATGCGAATACAACTTTCTATTCTATGGTCATATTAAATACAACATTATCAACCTATATGGCAGATTATGTTCTATTATCTTGAAAGCTTCCAGAGAACGTACATGGCATGTGTTCAGAGTTAGAGCTGCTTAGCACCAAACTAATTGCTAAGCACAAAAATAGCTTGCCCAATTAAACAAAACCACCTTTGCAAATTCCATTTGATATTCATGGTCAGCGAACAACAGCCAAAGACCAATTGCAAGTGATACACAACACACGGAAATTTAGGTTGTTTATCCTGTTTTTACTAAGACATAAATGTCATGCTTAGCGACATTTTGTGCTGAGCAGCTCTATGAAATTGTCCCCAGTGCTTCACGGAAGTGATATGCACTAGTTTATGCGGAAGCAGGCCTTTAAACTTTGCACCATTTCCTGTGGTTATTTTGATAACAACAACGGATATGAGTTACCTTTGTGTCTCTTCTTTCTTCTCCATGCAGCGCAGGAGATGGGCAACATCACCAGGAACTTCCGTCTGGGCTTCGGCTCTTTCGTCGAGAAGACGGTGGCGCCCTTCGTCAACACGGCCCCCGACAGGTCAGTACGAACTATACCAGAAACTGTGCGGGAAAATGAAAAAATACTGCAATTGAATACGTCGTTCTAAAAGGCCACATGCATGTGACGTCTTTACGTAGGACGCCCTCTTTCAAAGCGCCCTCTGTCACTTGTACAAGTTGGCGCCAATTTCAGATTATCATTTCAGACAAAAGCCAAAACAAACAAACGAAGGGAAAGTGATGGAAACTCGGCAAATTTATATATAAATATTAATCTTCACTTCAGATTGAACTTTTGTTCACTTATTGTTTTTCTTTAATAGTTATTTCTTTAAGAATCTTTTCTAAAACATTTTGTTTTTCGCCGTAATTTATTCGGTGGACTGTACGTATTGCTGCATTAGTTTTCCGTATCTCTCAAAAAGACATAAATGCAAACAAGAAACCTTCTGCCGATTTTGTTGTTCTGTACTGAAACAAATAATTATAATAATGATACACATCTATATCTGTTACACGAGTAAATAAATATTGTTGAAATTTGTTCTGATTTTGTTTAACAGAAAGTGTATACTTATTTTGCCGGCAGTGTCATTCTTGTGATTGGCAAATTCTCGATACGTTATGCCAGCCTTCTTTCTCTATAAAGGGTTATTTTGCCGGAGGTATTTCTAATACTGCAAATTGGCCAATCGAAGTAATGTATGAGGGAACGGCAAAATAGCGCTTGCAGGAAGAATTCCTCCGGTGCCGGCAAAAAAAACCCTGCCATTTTGTTAATAAGGAATTGCGGGATCAACATTTCCCCGCGGTCTTTGATTTTCAGCGTGTTTTGTTGTCTCTTTCGCCCGACAGTCTCAGGCAGCCTTGTGCCGACTGTGAGGCGCCGTATAACTTCCGGAATCACCTTCCGCTGGACAACAACACGGATCTCTTTTCGGTAAGCGGAGAAATCCCTCGTCCCAGAAGGGGGCTAGAGGTTCAATTTCATGGAGCTGTTAAGCACCAAAAAAAGCTTAGTACAAAAATAATGTCTCTCTGAATAAGACAAACCACCATTAAAAAAATCCATTTGGTATTCATGGTCAGTGAACAGCAGCCAAAGAACAATCACAAGTGATACACATTACACATTACACAACACTTAGAAATTTGGTTGTTATTCCTGGTTTTTATTCAGGCAGAAATTTCATGATTAGCAATTTTTTGTGCTAAGCAGGGACGTGAAATTGGTCTAATCTGTTGCTCGATGGCATGCTTATTTGTGGAGTAATTGTCAACTATATGAATGAAATTTTTATTCTTGAAAGTGTTACCGTTAAATTATCTATCATGCATGTAGACCGCCGCTCGTTAGAGCTGCATGTCATGCTATGCTTTGCAAAATGAAGAAAAACCGTTGATACCGCAACTGGTATCAACGGTTAGGGAACATCCTCATCTACATGTTGGTGTAATTTCAGCTACATGTTGTTGTAATTTGAACTCGATGCCATGTTTTTCCTCTCTCCTTCTCAGGAAAAAGTCAACGAGACTTTGGTTTCTGGAAACCTGGACCGGCCCGAGGCTGGCTTGGACGCCCTCATGCAGGTCACAGTATGCAAAGTAAGTGACGTCATCGCAGTGACGCAACAACGTCACATGCTGTAAAAATGCTATACCAAACTGTAATAGCTTGTGGGCCTTAGTCTCTTAATGGTTAAAACACACGGGGTGTAGTTTGCATGGGTATAACTTTGTGGAAATGTTGAGTGTGGTCACAACGAGGTTGTCAATGAGGTTGAATGGTTTGCAAAGTTTAATATCTTTTGTTTTGACCCAGACAGTTTGCATATTTGCATTAATGTCCTAATATATTGAATAAATAAATATCAAATATCAAAATGAATAGTATGTTTCTTAATAAAATGAAGGCATATGCCAGAATATTACAGGTATTGAGACGGGTCGGTTTCGACAAATTACTTAATATGCAAATGACCTAGTGACGTCATTGATTTGACAGGATCAGATTGGATGGCTACCCAGAGCCAGGCACATCGTGGTATACACAAGTGACGACGCATTCCATTTCGCCGGAGACGGCAAGGTGAGTTACAAGCTCGAAATTGCTATCCGAAGGGTCGATTTCACAAAGCCATACGATTGATCGTAACTCGAGTTACAAAGGGTAACCCATCGTAGCTAGGGGCCCACCCTACGTAGGGCTGCAATGCATCGATAAGTCCTGCGATAGTAAGATACGATGAATTTGGTGAAATCGACCGCTGAGCTTGAGGCTAGGCTTGGGACTTATTTCGCTGCCGCCATTTTGAAAACCACAAAACGAAGGGATTGGGCCACATGACCAAGCCGACGAAAGGCTCCAGCTTTGCCATGTATATCTCAAGCCCTTCATTTCATTTTGGACACAAAATGCCGGCAGCGAAAATAAATCCCAAGCCTAAAACCTCATTTCGTAAAGACCCCATCAAACACAATTTTTCGAACAATTCGTATTATATGGCTGAATATAATTTTACTGTTATCTTGTTCTTTTCTCTTCTCTGTGTAGCTGGGCGGTATAGTGAAACCCAACGATGGGGAATGTCACTTGAATAAAGACACGGGCTACAACGAAGGTGGCAATACATTTGTAAGTATAGTTTCTGTCTCAGATATTGGATAGTTGATTTTCCGATTTTAAGAGTGGATATAGAATAGTATTAAGGCACTTGTGCTTATTTTGGTTTAGGATTGTGAAAGTTTTCAAAGGATTTAATGGTATCAATTTTAGTAATATCAATCAGCATTTGGGACAGACCATTGTAAAATGTTGCCGTTGCTATTGTTATTTTTCTGTTGTTTCTTATACTGCTGCTGCTGTTATTGCTGTTTCTGCTGCTGTTGCTGATGCTGCTGCTGTGGCTGCTGAGCTGTTGCTACTGCTGATCTGCTGCTGATTATGCTGCTGAGGTCCTGCTGCTGCTAATGTTGCTGATGATGCTGCTGCTAATGTTGCTAATGCTGCTGTGCTGATGCTGCTGCTGATAATTTTGCTGCTGTTCTGCTGCTGCTGTGCTGCTGAGCTGCTGCTGAGTATGCTGCTGCTGTGCTGATGCTGCTGCTGCTGTGCTGATGCGGCTGATGATGATGTTGCTGCTGTTTTGCTACTGCTGTGCTGCTGATGCTGCTGTTGTTGCTGCCATGCTATGCTGATGTTGTTGCTGCTGTTTTGCTGCGGCTGCTTCTTCTGCCGTGTACTGAAATGTTCATTTCCTGGTCAGTAGGATAGTAATGTCCAATATTCGTTTCTTTTTGCAGGATTACCCTTCCATAGGTCACCTTAACTACAGAATGAGAGAACAGAATGTCATTCCGATATTTGCAGTCGTATCGAATCAACTAACCCTATACCAGGTAAAGTTCCCACATAAATATATTTCTATCAGAATAACGGGTAGTTTTCCAAATGCATTTTACAGCATTTTCCTTGTGAATGGTATGCTCAGCAAACAATGACCGAATACAAGTCAAAAGCTGTAAACATCACATGCAAATGTGGTTGGTAATCCTGTTTGATCAAGGAAGACTTTCCACGTAAGCAATTTTGTTTGTGCTTAAGCAGCTCTATGGAATTGGCCCCTGGTGGCATTTAGTTTATAACCGTGTGGCAATATTTTTGCTTATTTTATTTCCAGACCTTGGCCGAGTATATCGAAGGCTCCACGGTGGGCACGCTTTTCAGAGATTCGTCCAATGTCGTGGATCTCATCAAAGATAACTACGAGGTAGGTGCATTATATTGCTTGACTTTATCGCTTTTGGTGCTTTGTGGAGACACAGAAGTTGGATATCTCTCCACAGGGAATTTCTAAAGGTGTAGGCCTATAGGTCTTCACAAGGTTTTCACGAAACTGATATTTGGAATGAAGTCAAAAAGAAGGATTCCAATGAATAAGTATCCGTCGCAAAGATCGCATGTATATAAAGGGACGTTAGCTCGAAATGTCAACCCAGGGAAGTGATTCTGGTTCAACTTATGGCAGCAATTTCAATTCTGCTCTTCGGACAGTGTTCATGTAGTGCACAAAAACAAAGCCATGTCTCCACAAGGATACAAATTACGGTATATGTGTCCTTATTTTGTTCAGTTTCTCTGTGCTATACTGTGTATGGGCCTAACGGCGCACATCCGCAGACGATCAGTCAAGTTTTACCGAACTCAACTTTTGCGTTTCGAGTTCGAGACAACACTTTCGTCTAATACAAGACGATAACATACCGACACTTTCACTGTGTTCCAGACGAAGTTGGGGGCGGTCAACGTTATTCGCCCCAATTGTATCATTAGTGCAGAAACCAGGCTTCCAAACGAATACAGTCTTTGCCATGTCACGGAGAAGTCATGATGTTCACTCAAAAATAAAACTTGAAGACAGCATCTGTATTTGGAACTTCGGAATCTCACCTTCTTTGGGGGTTTTATGTTCCCGACAGAAAATCACTTCCAAAATTGAACTGATCGACAACGCTCCGGAGTCCCTGGCCGTGTCGTACACCTCACGGTGCCTGGACCAAGCGCCCATCGTCGGCTCCAAGGTCTGTACTGGGCTTCGGCTCGGTGAGACGGTCAGCTTCGATGTCAGCGTCCAGGCAACGACCTGCGCGGCCAACACACAAAGGTAGGAGTGTTAAAAACAAAAAGGGTAGCATACAAAGAAGTCTGTGGCAGATTGTGATAGCTAGCAGGCTTTTGGGATTGAGAGACCATCGAGCTGGCATCTGGGGTCGATTTCACGAAGCCCTACAATCGATCGTAACTATAGATACGAAGGATAACCCATCGTATCCTACGTAGGACTGCAATGCATTGCAAGTCCTACGATTGACAATAAGCTACGATGGGTTTAATGGCATCGACTCCAGTGGTTGATTTCATCAAACTCTTCGTAACTTACTATCAATCGCAGGACTTTTGATGCATTGAAGCCCTACGTGAGATAGGTCCCCTGCGATGGGGTATCCTTCGTAACTCGAGTTACGATCGATCGTAGGGCTTCGTTACATCGACCCCAGGTGTCCTTCCATCACTGGGCCCAGCCTGTAACCTGCTTTTTTCCTGTTCGTTTTGCACAACAGTTTCTCGATCGGCCCGATCGGTTTTGAGGAAGCCGTCGAGATCACGGTGGAAGTGGTGTGCAACTGCGACTGCGAGGATTTTTCGGTGAGAAACTTATTCGCTTTATCTTAAGAAAGTTTCAGGAATCAGGGGTCGATTTCACGAAGCCCTACGATCGATCGTAACTCAAGTTACGAAAGATAATTACGAAAGATAATTACCCATTGCATCCTATACGTAAAGGCTGCAATGCATCACAAGTCCTACGATTGATAGTAAGTTACGATGTGTTTAGTGAAATCGACCTTTGGATAGTCTTGATTGATGGCTAAGAGTTGGCAGGGCCTGACGTTTCGATCCTATGCAGGATCTTTCTCAAATGCTTAATGACAAGAGGACAAGAACATGCAAGTTAAGGCATACATAAATGGATGAGAGGAGCAGAACGAAGAAGGACAGTGTCCAAGGAAACAAAGTGTATATAGGGGAACATAGGGAGAACGTAATACAACAAAAGTGGGAGATGAATATCGTGAAGATATGCTCGGAACCGATTTCCAGAAGAAGCAAGACTTGGCAAAGAATATGATATATTTGATTTAGACTTATGATTATGCTGCTGTCATTTTATAGGTACCAAACAGCGACTACTGCACCAATGGTAATGGGACCATGGAGTGCGGCCAGTGCTCATGCGACCCAGGCCGCTACGGTAAGCTGTGTGAGTGCAGCGGCGTAGATGACGCCTCAACATCGCTGCGGGACAAGTACGAGAACGTGGCATCGTGCAGAGCGTAAGGACACCACTGCTCTTAGGGCGTTTAAGAAACGGAGGCTCAGGCTCATGTTTTTTTTATACAAATTGTGTCATAAACATTCAAACATTTAAATGTATTGCATAATTATCCAAACGAAAATTTGAATATGTTGATCGAAACGTCGAGATAACCTCATGCTGACTCTCTCGAGATTTCATAAAAACAGGCGATTTTAATTAGTGCGTCGCCAAGAGTTTGCAACGCGTTGACCAATCACAATTCACGGAATTTGTTGACCGATTGGAAAGCGGCCGACAGATTCCGTGCATTATGATTGGCCAACGCGTTGCAGACTCTTGATGGCGCACTATTTGGAAGTGTCGGCTCATTTTCATGTTTGATATATTAATTTCATGTTTTGTTGAATGCGTTTTTGTATCCACAGTAACAGTAACTCCACGTCGTCGATCGCCTGCTCGGGGCGGGGCCAGTGCATCTGTGGCGAATGCGCATGCTTTGAACGAGAGGTAAGGGACCCTCGCAGCTGCTTTTGATATCTCACGAGAAAATGCGAGACTGTAGACGACCCCCAGACAGGAATCAGTTTGAAGTCTCACAAATTGTCGAGTTGGATTTTAACGGCCGTAAATATAAGTTTGATGAGAACTTTCCAAAATATGACAAGCGAAACATTATCCCTGACCGATGTGAACATCATGTTGCCTTTGAATAAGCTGGACAGGCCGATGACACCTGAGGTCGATTTCACAAAACTCATCGTAACTTACTACCAATCGTAGGACTTATGATGCATTACAGTCCTACGTAGTACGTAGGATACGATGGGTTATGCTTCGTAACTCGAGATACGATCGATAGTAGGGCTTCGTGAAATCGACCCCTGCTGACGACTTTCCACTCATTCTGCGATGCCAGGTCGCACATGAAAAGTATGTCTGGAAATGATCGATAGAAGTTTGGTAGTCTAGAGAGGATACGTTCAGTGACGCACAATTGACATTCAAGACAACTCAAGAATTCAGAGATTTCAGACGAGATCTCGGCACGTGACGAGCTTTCAGCCAATCAGACTTATCCTATATTTCTTCTATGAATTGACATTCAAATGCACATTTTGGTTGAACTAATTGGAATTTTACTGCTCTGTTTGTTTTGGAATTTACAGAACAGGAACGAGGTCATATCGGGACGGTTTTGCGAGTGTGATAACTTCTCCTGTGAAAGATACAACGGAGAGCTGTGTGGAGGACCGGACAGGGGCGAGTGCGTGTGTGACGAGAAGAAGCGGCGCAGCACCTGCAAGTGTCGGCCCGGCTACGTCGGCAACGCCTGCGAGTGCGCCACGTCCACCGACGCCTGTGTGGCTTCCAACGGGGTGAGTATACGGACTCGGACACGAGTCTGCCGCGTCGGTACCAGGGCAAACACCGGAGTCAAGAGCATTCTGGGCTAGCCAGGCCAACTCCGCAGAAGCTTGCATGACTTGGCTAGTCTGAGAAAGTTTGAGGAATCCCTCATTTCAACAGCACGTCCAATCTGACCAATACAAAAACACTGACGAGCAGGGCCGGTCTCAGACACGAATCTGCCACGCCGGTACCGGTGCGAACACTGGAGTCAAGAGCATTCTGGACTAGTCTGACCTGCTCCGCAGAAGCCTGCAAGACTTGTGTAGTCTGAGGAAGTTTGTGGAATCCCTCATTTAAATTCTAGCCTAAATATCTTAACCCAAGCAACATGACCTCAGACAACATACGATCCGTTGTTCTTCTTCTTTTTCAGCTGATGTGTAACGGCCAGGGAGTCTGCTCCTGCAACAAGTGCACTTGCTTCGCCAACTCGCCCTTCAAGGACGCCACATGTGAGACCTGCAAGGTGAGAGCATTTAAATTGTAGACCATTGCAGTGCTCTGCAAAAAACCTGGGCCAGTCTTGATCGGTAACTGTGGCTCCTTTGCCGAGAAGTTTAGACATCTTGACTTGTTGTGAAGCCGGTAATCGTGGGACGACTGACTGCAGTACTACACATGACTGATCTTGACTCAGTATTAGTGTCAGTTACTCTGTCTCCCAGTACCTTGTGCAACATAACAACATTTTGACTTCACCTGTTCAATCTCTCGAATCGTCCCACCGAGTTAAAACAAAACGACGGCAAACAACACCAAGGCTCATTTCAGTAGGAAGAACAATCTCCAACATCTGATTTCACTCACCAAGATGGTCTTTGGTAAAAGGAAAGGGAATGTCTAGTCAGGGAAGGTATAGCGTCAGTACAGCACTTCTATTAATGGGTACCATTGCATGGATCAATAAGTGTGTCTCTATGCTGTTCAGATATTAAGGCTACATTCTGTGGCCTCCTCCCAAGACAAATCTTGGATTGCAACACATCAAAGAAACACGACAGAACCCCAAGTGTCGCATACCGTTGGAATGCTCTTTTCAAGCTCATTCCAATGCTAACAATATCTATTTGTAGAATTGAAACAAATCCTGACGAGTTTTTGCAGGTTAGATGCACAAGTAATGTAAAGATTATTTCCGCGATTGATTTGTATTCAGACATGCATCGGTAAATGCTCGTCGTACCGGCCCTGCGTGGAGTGCAAGATCTTTGGCGTGGACATATCCCCAGCTGACTGCAGCATGTGTAGAGTGTCCGTGGTGATTGAGAAGGAGCTACCAGTGTGTAAGTCTGATCATTTCTTTCTTTGAGCTATAGCAGGGCCTGACGTCTCGATCCCAGCAGGATCTTAAACTCAAACGTCCTCCTTACTCCAAACATTTTATATATTTCAGGTTATTATTTTGCTTGATGAGCAGTTAGCAGCAGTGTATTACTTGTATATGGAGTTAATTACTTGCCTAATTTCTTTCTGTTGGCCTATGAAGAAAATATCAGTACTCTCAAATGTTGCGATGAATGTTTGTGTTCAAACCGTCTTGGGAAAAAACTGATCTTGTAGGTGGTAAGGGAATTCAACAGGGGGGGGTATTTCCTATCTACGCCTATTTTCAGCTTCGTTGGCAATGGTATTCTTTTCTCTGATTTTGTGTGATGTTGTTTCGACACTTTAACAGTGAACGGCTCCAGTCTGTGCGTGTTTAACCTGCCCGATGGCTACAGTAACTGTTCCACCACGTACAGGTTTAACTACGAGACGGTGGAGGACGGAAACATACTCGTGCACCTCGAAGAGCTCAAAGGTAAAACCCCAATTAGAACTTCATAAACGACCGTGCCTTGTTTTGTTGTTGTCGTGTGAGGGCGCTGTTTTGGACGTCGTGTGAGGGCGCTGTTCTGGACGCCATCTTTACGTACAAATGGGAATACAAAATCCCATGCTTTTGTGCTCACTATAGCTGATTTTGAATTCGCTTAAAAACCGTAAGCGTATTCCACAAATTTGCTCACATGTACACGCTTGTATTGGTGATTGTTGCGTTAAAGACTTTAAGCAATCGTTGTTAGTGAGTTAAGCTTACTCTTTACAGGATTAATACTGAGCAAAGAAGTGCAAATCGGTCGCTAAGTATAAAATTCGCGACCTTTACAATTTCTTTCAGCTTGCTAAATCACCAAAAAAAATTGCTTAACAAGAAATGTCCTCTTTTTCCCCTCGAAATAGCATTAGCAACCAAATTCTCATGTTTTTAAAATCTTATTTCAGCTTATGTTTTTATTTAGTGAGGCTTTTTGTGCTCAAGTAAATATTTTGTGCTTAAGCAGCTCTCTATGCAATTTGTGGTGAAAAAAGAATGAGTTTTTTTTACCTGTTTGACTGTCCAGATTGTAGGAGAGACGAGTCCGGGGGTGGTGGGGATGGAGACGGCCCCGTGGTGGAGAGAGACGCCGACAGCTCCGATATCCTAATCCTAGTCATAAGCATCGTAGCAGCCATCGTACTCATAGGCATCGGCCTGCTGGTGCTGCTCAAAGTCCTCACATTCCTGCACGATAAGAGAGAATACATTAAATTCCAGAAGGAACAGGCATCAGCCGTCTGGGACAAGGTATGGAGAGCTAAACAAGGCAAACAATTCAATCAGAATCGATTTTAATTGACTTGATCAAATTTGTTTTTGTCTGGAGACCACTTCGCATACATTTTTCAGTGGTTATCTGAGAAAACAAAATACGTGATGTGGAAAGTCACCAGCTGTCTCAGTGTTACTGGCCGATCCAGCTATTCAAAGGCAACGTTCTTTAATTGATACGTGCACAAAAGGTGCTTCTCTTTTGTAATAAACAGATATTTTATGGGGAAATCATGCGAGTTATTTTGAGACTGCATGGTGAATGACGATATACCTGTCATCTAGAGAGACAAAACAATGATGAAATCGTGGAAACGTATAATAGTTTTGTATGAGCCTCTTTTTTACCTCAAGTTGAGGGCGCCCTTTATAAGTGACCTTTGACCTATGAAACTCTGTATACATGCATATGCATACTTTCTTGGTAAATGTATATAATGCGGTCCCTTTTCATTTATTTTTGTTTGTTTTATACAGACGCAAAACCCCATCTACAAGCCATCGACGTCTACCTACATTAATCCACTATATGGGAAGTAGCACGGGCACCATGAAGCGTGGGTACCAGTAACTAGAAATCAATTAAAGTGTTATTCAAGTCATAAGATGGTATACACTTCTTAACACGTTTCTACGGAAGAATCCGTTATCACTGATGTGAAAAGGATTGTTACATGGTACCAGGCTCAGGCTGCACTTTTAGCCTCAGTCTGAGACAGACAGCCTCGGTTTGAGCCTCATATTTAAAGGTACTAACGATGGTAACTAATCCTAGGGGAACTCAACAACCGATTTGGACTTGTATAACACTTTAATGAGCCTTTCGCGAGTTTAAATTGAACAATATCTGGTACACTGAATTATTTCACTGTACGTAAACATCAAAACCTAAATTCTCCAGACTAAAGACACTGTTGCTATATCACATGATTCGGGGCAAGTTTTTGCTTGGTTGCAGACGTCTTGCACCAATGCACTGTTCATAATGGATAAGAATGGCACAAAGGAACCAGTCCATTCCAGAGATTGGTATCGCTATGCAAAAGCTTGCCTCGAATCATGTGATATAGCAGTCTTTAGTCTGGGAAATTCAAACTGGGTGTTTACACATGCAATGAAAGAAGTCTGTGTGCCAGATTCTTTTCGGATTTAACTCGCAAATGGCTTGTTTTTTTTAATGTGTTTTGTTTAATAAGACTGTAAACTTGAATGCAGATAACGATATGTTCTTATTGTGGAAGTTGCTCGGTGATGTTTTTCACACCTTGACTGATGAACGCAATCGAGAAAAATAATGGCCAAAGAAATTATAATTTGTGTCGTGAATGTTTTTAAAGAGAATTGTTGGCGAAAGCATTATCCTTCAGTTAAGTGGCGAGGTTTTCTTCTGAAAACTTTTTTCAAGGAAACTTTTATATACAGTTTCTGTGCGCCAAAACCTCTTGCCTTATTATTTTTTTCATTAACGTTGTCGAATGGTTTGTGTGTCTGTTTGTTTGTTTGTTGTCCTCTTAAGCGGCAGAGGGCACTGTTTTCTCTATATACATGTATATTATATATTTGTACTTTTTCAGATTTAATGGCCATTGCAATGTATTGTCACAGCATTATATCGTGTGATGGAACAGCAATGTCTACATTCTTATTGTGGGTATGAGCCTGCCACTTCTTTATAAATCGGACCAGCTATTAAATGTTGACGCCCTCTATCGGCGACAAACATAAAGTTATGAGAACAAACTTTATGAGAACAGCTTTCTTTATGCCTCAAATGTTATGAGGTTGAAGTATATTATTAATACTGCCTGTTCGCCTGTCACTTTCGCTATGCTGACGACAGAGGGCGCTTTGGCCTTAGGGTGTCCCATGGGACCTAAGTAAATCGTACAACTACAAAATATTTGTACAAAATGGAAGCTGAATCCGCTGCAGTATTACACAAAGTTTGTATTTAAAATGCATAACATTTATCATATACATCAGTTCTGTATATACAAATAAACGCAGAGGAAATGTTGGCTAAAGAGGCTTAAGGGAAAAATAAAATGAACACGTACTTTTGAAATGATGGCAACCAATCAGCAGGCTAATATACAGTGTATATTAAATTTTATATTTGAAAATTAAAAGAGGCTTGTGTCAAACAATATACCACTTGGAACTTATACCTTTAATGTCAACATGAAAAAATATACTAGGAAATTTGGATGGAAACTTCAAGCGTTCAATATAGGTGCATTTGTTTAGCTAACACGGGTCAGCCCTTACTGGGAATGGTCGTACTATACTGCACAAAACAAGCAAGAGAATGGGGACGAGTTTGACTGGTGTCGACCCGGGGGAGCTAAACGAATGCACCCATAGTGTCCTTAATATAATCAGTTGTATGGGTACTGCTGTCAATTTAACCAAACTCATCGTAACTTACTATCAATCGTAGGGCTTATGATGGACTACAGCCCTACGTAGGATACGATGGGTTATCCTTTGTAACTGGAGTTACGATCGATCTCTTCCTTCCTCCATGGTGAAATCAACCCTAGGTGTATTGACAACTCATGTTTATACACATAATTTTTCTGATAGTTTTTGTGGGAAAACGTTTTTATGATGAATTGAACTATTTTGCATCATACACATTTTGTTTCTTACTCAGACGAGCGCTCATAGTGTACCCAATGCGATACGTGCAATGCTAGCTATCGTTTGCATCGCATGAAATTGTTGGATGGTTACTGAATACACTAAGTTTGAAAGAGAGAACCATACAGTTTTAAGTTACATTAATTTGTTTTGATGTATGTATAATAATTGCTCATTTCTGATGAGCAACTTTTAGTTTCATCGTGATTAGAATAACTCACAAAATTACAAGTTAGTTTCGTAGTTTCACCTGTTATGTTCACAGCACATTGGCATTTTATAATGGGCTCTATAGGGATGAACTTGTGTTGTCCGTCCGTCCGTCCGTCTGGTGAGATGTCGGTCTGTTTGTCCATTCTCGTGGACCGTCTATGTGCATGTTTGTCCGTTTCTGTATGTTTGTCTTTCTGTCTGTGTGTGTCTCCTACAAGTGGAGTGAGCCTTCCAGGGGTCGATTTCACCAAACACATCGTAACTTACAATCGATCGTAGGACTTATGGCACTTTGATACGGTGGGTGATCCTTCGTAACTCGAGTTACGATCGATCGTAGGGCTTCGTGAAATCGACCCCAGTTGTCACAGCAGTAATTACCAGGGGCGCAACATCCAAAAGGAACACGGGTCCAATATTCTAAACAGGGATGAGATTTCTCACATGAAAATCTGATTTCAGATTTGTTTTGTTTTGGATTTCAGATTTTTTTTCCTCACAGGCTGTGTACAAAAGTAGGCCTATAGGAGATTTTCAGATTTCAGACTTGTTATGCTCCCTGTCAGCTGTTTTCAGACATGTTTATCATTGGTCAATCTCATCCCTGTTTAAACTCTATTGTACAATCTGGAAACAGTAAAGATGATCATTGCATAGGCATACATGCCCAGGGTTAATAGATCTACACACGAATGTTCATTATCAGTAACAGACGACCGGTATGGTGCTTAATTAACTCCAATTAATTTTATTCTATTGAGATTAACTAATTGTAAAGACAAACAAAGTCATATATAAACACGGGTACTTGTAATGTTTTGTTCAATGTTCTTCAACATGAAAAAACTTTTTCGCGCGCATCTTCCGCCTGGGTATTAATAAAGATGGGTTAGCCACGTGACCAAGTGCGCTCTTTCCATTGGTCAGAGGGTAAATCTCAGGGACCAATGAAATGGCTCTTGGGAAAAAGCATCGCAGTATTAAAGTAGCATATTTTTGAAGTTGAATGAAACCTGCTTTTAAAGCGATGGGATGTTTCGCGTGTAGCAGACACAGAAATACCAGCCAAACTCTTATGTCATGATTGTCAATTTCCGCTGGTCTCCAAATGCTTTCTGCTTTTAGCGTCAAAAAAGCGCAAAGCAGAATTTTCTGATTGGAAACTTCTGTGGATTTTGGCCCTAAATAGTGTTTTAGCAGAAGATAAAAAGAATCACTCGACTTAACGTGCGGTCCAAGTTGCACTGATGTTTATGTGGGAAAAGTTCGGTTACAATTCCGCAATATAAAACTTAAAGCCTCAGAAATCTTGGTTACTAACAAAATGTAAAAAAAAAAAAAAACTATTTGCACTTATATGTATTTTGAAATATTACCAATGTCCACCGGTTTTTGACACAAAATGAGTCATGCAAAATAGTGTATTTTCAAACGCATGACATAATTATTATTATAAATCTCAGCCGTTATCTAGCTTTTAACAACATTGCCGATATAACATACAAATGCTTTCTTTGAAACTCTTAAAAGTAGTACCATCATTTTTAGCTTTAAAGGTAATATCATACTTTGGTTTTTATCAAAGAAATACAGATTCATGGGCAAAAATATCACGACAGATACAGTAACAGTCATCTGTGAAAATGTCGGTCCCATACGGTGCCCACTTTTTGAGAAAACAGTTAAAAACAGCCACAGTATTTCTTAAGTCTTTTCTCTTTTATTTTTGATCTTTTAAAAGATGAACAAGATTTTCGGTCGTTGTTTTACTAATTTCTGGGTAAATACAGCATTTCAGGCAGAAACATTTTAACGGTATGTTTCTACCAGCACCATATTCATACCCTGTAAGTTATACGTAAATCTATGTTCATTTCTGTTTTGGTTTCTTTCCAAAGTATGATACTACCTTTAAATAACCACTCTCAAATCAATTAGCATACTTTATTATAACCTTAAATCGATCTAATTTATATATAATACCTAATTATCTTTCACAGTATTTTTGTAAATGTGGCTCACAATGTGACGAAGAATTTTCTTTATAATACTTTTTGCGCCTTTTAACAACTGAAGTTTAAAACAAAACAAAAAAAAGTAGTGAATAATAGCGCGGAATTATTATCTGATGTATTTAAAAAATGTAATATTTATAGAGTTTTGTACTTTGTAGATTGAGCTAAAGACAAAAATTAAGAAGCAGAGTTTGTTTTTCAATAATTGTTGTTTCCCTGGTCTCTTTCTTCGAGTGGTATGTTTTTGAAAGTTGAAACTGCATACACAGGCAGCACTATGGGATACATGTACTGTAGGTCTAAGGAACAGAACGTTTATAAAAAACGTTTTGCGCTCGTCCAATATTTATACAAGATTTCCCCTTCCCATAACAGCTTATGTCATTGTTCTGACTTAATAAGATATATGAATATTATTGTGCAACATTATTACTAAGTTAAAGGGCGTGTACAACAATAGTAAAAAGTGACAGAACAGCACTCACACTTTGTCTGATCCAGCATGTACATGAAATGATAAACCTGTGAAAATTTTAGCTCAATCGGACATCTGAGTCACGAGAAAATAGCGAAAACCGACTCAATTTTTCTTATAAAACATAAAGAAGGATTTTTGATCTTGCCAAGATCAAAAATGTTTTGGGTATTTGGTTTTACTCTTTCTGGATAAATACACCATTTCAGGTGGAAATATGTTAACGGTATGTTTCTACCAGCACCATCTTCATACTCTGAAAGTTATACGTAAATCTGTGAACATTTCTGTTTGGGTTTGTATCCAATGTTGTCTATGCCCTTTAAGCATTATTCGTCATAATGACGTCATGTATATCCTGATGATAACACGACACTTATATTCAAAGAAGATTTTTGGTATCCCCAGTCAATTTGCTAAATTAGAACACTCCTGAAACCACCTGAACTCCCTGGGGAGTATACAGCCCTGGCTGCTGTAAAGCGCACGAAGGCTAATCAAGCACAAAGCCATCTCTACCCTCACAGGCACAAATTCACTCCTGGGTGAAGAGGAGCAATATGTGAGAAAGCGTCTTGCCCAAGGACGCAAGCGCCACTAACACGTAGCTGGATTCGAACCCACAATCTGTAGACTGAACACTGCTTCTTATCTGAGCGCACTGCATCAGACTCCACAACTAAAGAAGAGCGAACACTGTCAACTATTTTTGTAAGAATCTCGGTATCATGTTGCCCATGCAGGTACGTTATTGCTGAAAATGTTGTCAGTGTACATGTACACAGAGCAAAACGAGTTGGGTAACATGTCGCAGCAACAACTCTGTATTCATGTTGGCCAAATGTTGCTAGTGTACACAGGGCCCAAAGTCGTGTTGCCCAGGTGTGTTGCCCTAACTGGGCAACATGTTACCGAAAATGTTACCGAAATTGTTGACAGTGTACACTCTGCTATAACACGACAAACACACAACCATTAACCTCCAAAATCTAAATAACTGTCCTCTATTAATAGCACTCTATTGGTGCATGCGATCCTTAGCAACCGCTTGTATTTTCGCTGTTTACCCCAAATACAAACTTTGCATGTGGTGGCCCCTGATCTCAGTATAAAAAAGGCATCAGGAATTGTGTATGACGGTGGTAATGAAACTACTCTAATCCTCATCATATTGTCCGATTGGTTTTTTAGAAAATTTCGTCAACGGTACGGGCCAGTGCCTTTTTAGGCGTTCACGTACGCACTCCATCAATCATAATAATATACAGGTATTCAAAATAACAATATAGTACAGCACTATACAGTTTATGAATGAGTCCTGCATCACGGAATGGTAAAGTGAAATTAGCGCAGATTTGAAAATGGGGGAATATCTCGGTCGAAATGGGCAGTTATTATATGGATGGAAAGTCGTGTCAATCCGGCTTTGGGATGGATGTTGTCATTGATGGGGTGGTGTAGGCCTTTCCAAAGGGTATTTGACGATGGGGTGCTACCAAGAGCTACACCCGTTATGATGGTGGGGGAGTCGTGGGGTTTGGCCCCGGATCGTTGGATGGTGGGACGGTGGGGGAAGTGGTTTGACCCCGGACCGGCTGGACGGTGAGGCGGTGGGGGAAGTGGTTTGACCCCGGACCGGTTGGACGGTGAGGCGGTGGGGGGGGGGGGGGGGGGGGGGTCGTCGGGTTTGACCCCGGACCGGTTGGACGGTGGGACGGTGGGGGAAGTTGTGGGGTTTGACCCCGGACCAGTTGGACGGTGGGGGAAGTGGTTTGACCCCGGACCGGTTGGACGGTGAGGCGGAGGGGGGAGTCGTGGGGTTTGGCCCCGGTGTCATGCCAAAAGGTGTCCGTTGCCAAATAGTGTCCGCGGAGCATGCGCAGAGAAGCTTGGACACTTTTTGGCATGTATATACATGCCAAATAGTGTCCGCTGCCAAATAGTGTCCGAGCACAGCCAATGCGTACGCACGTAATACATGGTGTATTATTTAAATAGGCCGCGACTACAAGTTCTATTTCTCGATCCTTTCTGATTGTTCTGTCTTTTTTTAAGGTATTGCAGGGAACCTATAGAGAGGTGTAATGAATAATACATATTTTGCAGGAAGTTAATATAGTACATGCAATACGCATGCTGTAACATTAAACAAAAAAATACAAGTCACTTTCATGTACGATCAAAAAATTAATACTCCTGTTTGATCAAGACCAGTTTCATGCTTAATGTACAACATTGGTAAACGTGACAGAGCAGCTGCATGCTGCTTATAATTTTATTTGTCATGGAATAAAAACAAACCTGTGAAATTTTCAGCTCAACTGATCATTGGAAACAGTTGAAAACAGCGACAAACCGTTGCAACGGTCAGTACGCTAAATTGTGCGGGAATTGCGTGACTTTGATCACCGTTTTTTCCTTATCTGTACCTACCGCGATCTAACCTTTTCCTTTCTATTAAAAATAACGTCATTGGAACGCTATTCTTAACTTCTGCCAAGTTTGATGTCAGCCCGATCATTCTTAACTGCCCTTGTTAATTTCACATGATGATTTCCGTCGACATTAGCCATAACGTGGTCTTTTATTTACGGACTTCGAATGAAAAACTTGGACACGTCTTGTTTTTGTAGCCTGCGAGTTGAAGAGTCGTCTAGCCTGACCATGGAGGAAGGAAGCTCAATAGGACGCACGCTAAGCGTGGACACTATTTAGCAAGCTTGCATAATTATGTGACGTCAACGGCGCATAGCCAATCAAATCCCAGTATGCTAATTAGCGGACACTATTTTGGCAACGGACACCTTTTGGCATGACACCGGACCGTTGGACGGTGGGGCGGTGGACAAGCTGATGATGGGCCAAAATCTTTGACTATAAAATCCCCCATGAGCAGGGGTCGATTTCACCAAACTCATCATAACTTACTATCAATCGTATAGGACTTGGGATACATTGCAGCCCCACGTAGAGGTCGAAGGATACGATGGTATGATCCCACGATCGGTCGTAGGGCTTCGTGAAATCGACCCCCGGGTTCATACCGACAAGCCATCATTGTTCTGTCGAGTCCACCTGACTCCGCCTAAATCCATTACGCTCATCCGTGGATTATCCACGGTTATGCGCACACAAGGGTCATTAACCCGGCCAGCTTGCCCGGGGATTATGGAGTTTTCCCCCACGGTTCTGAGCCAAATAAGACCACTTGGTGTGTGACTTCAAAAGAGTCCCTCACTAAAATACAGTGGCAGATCCGAATTATTTGGAGCATCAGTCGCTCAGGGTATAGAAACACAGGCATCGAATTCGATCGGGTGCTGAACTGAGGCAATGGGAACGTCTTAAGCCTATTATACAGGGACTCACTCCTATATTGAGAAACTCAAAATGTGAATGGGTAACTCCAGTTTAGCTGGAGCAGGTATAGCAAGGCTAAGGCCAGGGCTGACGACGGCCCGGCCCCCGTGAAAATTCCGGGCCAGGCCGGGTAGCCAAGACCAGCCCAGATGGTCGGTTATATAGCGAAGGAATAGTATTCCTACTGACATACCTTAACATGCAGGCCCAATTGGAATAAATGAAACCAAAACAATTAGAAACTTCATCTCACATAATTATCATAATCAACATTTGCTATGAAGGAGTCGAATCCTTTCTACAACATCACAGCAAAATCATCAAGCATTCAAACACACTGCCACGCCATTAATTACGGGCTATTGAAATGCCGAATGGTAAAACTGGCTGGACAAAAACACCTGCCTCATAAGGCTTTGGTTAAGGTAATTACATCTAATGACACAGCCAATGGCATTCATCAATTTTTGTATAGAATAACAACTCGATGCCCATAGCAACAGTGTTTATGTATGATTATTATTATTATTTCTACTTCACGTATTTATCTGCTTTTTAGACTCGACCTTTTCAGCGAAGCATATGATGCTATTTCACGCCTGGCCATTGCTTTGAAATGTTATCGAACCACGTATTCGGACCATTTAACTTGAAAGGGTTCCTAGTAAAATTGATCGCAGTTAATGATGTCGAAGACAAAAAATGAGACTGAAACCTCAAAATGAGAGAGATTTGAACACAACCTTGTCAAAATTTAAAACAGGTCTTCTTTAAAGGTAATCATACTTTGGTTTTTGTCAAAGAAATGCATATTCATAGGCAAAAATATCAAGGAAGATACAGGAACAGTCATCTGTGCAATTTTCAGTTCCATACGTCATTGAGTCATAAAAAGAATTCATGTTATTCTTTGCATTCAGCAATGCAACCAGAATGTGTATCGCCTTTAACTGTGTAAGACGCGTGTGAAAAAAATAATGGGCCAAAGCATTCCGTAATGACAAATTAATGAGGTAAAACAATTATGGAGCTGTGCTGGCCTCCTAATGGTTGCTCAGTGGTACTGATAGCACTGTCCATTAAAGGTACAGTACAGGATTGGTAACGCACCCAAACAGAAATGCTCACAGATTTACATAACTTTCAGGGTATGAAGATGGTGCTAGTAAAAACATACCATTAAAATATTTCCGTCTGAAATGGTGTATTTATCCAGAAATTAGTAAAACAAAGACCGAAAACAATGTTTATCTTAGGGGTAAAGATTAAAACCATTTTTTATGTTTTATCAGAAAAATTGAGTCAGGTTTTCACTATTTTCTCGTGACTCGGATGCCCGATTGAGCTCAACATTTTCACAGGTTTATTAGTTTATGTACATGTTGGATGAGACAAAGTGTGAGTGTTGTTCTGAGACAAGTTTACCAATCATGTATTTAAGATGCCTTTAACTGTAGGCTTGTTATACGTGTACACCCCGGGCGATATGGGATTATCCTCCACATAACAAGACCGTCCCCGGACAACAAACCACGGCTTACTTGTCTATATAGTCTGTGTGTGTACAGCCACTGATGTAAACTCTTTCGAGTGCCCTTTTAATGCATAATATAGAGAAGCTCTTCTTCAAACATTATTTCCTGGGAGGCCACAAAACTGCTAGCAACAAACGATGGTTGCTATTTCTATGCCCTTTTCTTGCCAGTACTAGCACTTCAGCCTTGTAAACAAATTGTATGTGTAATAACCACAATACAAGTAAAAAGAAACCATGCTCGTCAACCAAAATAATGACCTGAAATGTATAAAATACTTGGTTAGGAGGGCCTGACGTTTCCATCCTTAGATGACCTTTCTCAAATTGCTTAATGACAAGTAAAGATACACAAACAAGTAATAAACTGCTGCAAACTGCTCACCAGCCAAAAATGACCAAAAATATATAAGATGCTTGGAGTTAAGAAGGCCTGACTCGTTTCGATCCTAGCAGGATTTTTCTCAAAGGCTAAATGCCAAGAGGACAGGAACATGCAAGTAAAAGATGCACATAAATGGATGAGAAGATCTTGACAAGATACACATAAGAATGTATGAGAGGTCTAGAACAAAGGGGACAGAGTGACCAGGGAAACAGGGAAGGCTTTCAAGCAATAAGGCTGGGAAATAACAAAATAATGTTAATAGATAGTTAGATACTAATTTAAGATGCAAACATTCTAGTAATTGAGCCACGAGGACAAAATTATGACCACAAGAATTTGAGGGTTAAGTACCACGACTAATTTTTCAAATCACTATAAGTAATACAGTAATTTAAGAAAGATGCATGTGAGAAATGTGATGGTTATTTTGGTTGTATACATAAGTGTCTCTGTTATATTGGGGGTCAGGTTGGCGTCGCGGTTCGTTCCTCGCCTTTCACCTCTGCGGATCGGGTTCGGTCCACAAGTGGAATGGGTTTTCAGTCCCTGCCTGATTCCGTGGGTTTTACCGAGAATATAACTATGGGGTTTTCCTCCCACCAATAAAACTGTATCTTCTTCTCATCATCATTCCATAAAAAGGTTTCACCAGACTTTCGAGCTACAGTGCCCAGGGCACTTTTGAGGAATCCTTGGTGTCATTACCAGAAATAAATAAATGATAATAATAATAATTCATCACAAGTATTATTATAATAACCGAGGATGGGACCTTAGGGAGACTTTCCCATAGGGTCATGCACAAACTTACCTATTTATAAACATCCTCCAAACCAATGAACTTGAAATTGACATATGTTCATATTGAGAGCATTCTCTGTCTTCTATTAAAATATGGACACTACAAATATATCTTTAAAAGGTAGCTGGTACCTTAGGGAGACATCGAAAAGTCTCCCTAAGTCCCGATGTCTCCTAATGTCTACTTTTAGATGCTAACGTGTCTCCCTAATGCCCCATTTGTAATTATTCTTTCGTATGTTTCAGCGTTAGTGTAAAGCAAGGACCATGTTAACCTAGCTCACTGACTAAAATTGACACCAGGGGCCAAGAGCTGTCAATTTGCTTAAGCATGCATGAAAAGTCTTCCTTGATCAAACAGGATTACCAACCAAATTTTCATGTGATGTTTACTGCTTCTGTATTCGGCCATTGTTTGCTGAGCATAACATTTTGGCTGGCATGCTGATTATATTTACTAAGGTTTGTAATTGGTGCTTATAAGCAAATGTTGGTGCTTAAGTAGCTGTATTAAATTGTTCACTGGTTGCACAGCCAGTTATCTTTCTCGGAGACTCATTCACACACCATGCAATGTTAACACGTTAATTGCATTACATTTTGGCAAAGGCTAAAAAGTGAAAGCATATTTGTATGTACATGTATGTATGCTATTTCTTGCATGTATTGCCATGCCGTGCATAAGGCATATACTCGTCAATTTAGCGAGCTAGGTCAGACATTTCACGGTAAAATGAACAATACTCGTTGTGCACAGTAGCAGCACTAGCTGCAATTATTCCAATGTTGGTATTGTTGCTGTATTGTATTATTGATCCACCACGGGCGAATTTTTTTTTTTTTTTTTTTACCGTGGGCTCATGCATAACAATAGCATGAAGGACCAATAAGATTCATTGTTGTCATGTATCACCATGACAGGGAAGGGTTGAGCGCCACTGGGGGTCGGGCAAGGTGAACGTGTATATACCATCACCATGGACACCCCTCCATGAAAAGATACCCTAGTGTTTGTGTATCGGTTGGTGTGTATGTGCCTGTGTGGAGACAAAAAGCCGCGCCCACGACATAGGCCTACAAACGCTTCCACGGTCATATAGAATCTGTACAAAAAGGACGCAACAAGCACTTTCGGTGTTCTCTATCGCTTTTTTGGAGGAATAATATTTCGAGACGAAAATCTAAAAAATCAAAATGGGTGACTGGTCAAATGGACTCTTCGGCTGCTTCAGCAACATCGGGCTGTGCGCGATCACCTACCTCGTGCCGTGTTACACGGCCGGGAAGAACGCCGAGAAGAACGGAGAGAGCTGCATGACGTACGGCGTGCTCTCCGTGCTCGGCTGCGTGGGTCTTTGGTCCATGACCAAGATCCGCGGAATGACGAGAGAAGCCAAGGGAATCGAGGTAAGTTCACTCATGGAGGTAGAAATGGTAGCATGGGGGAAGTAAGACCATGCTGGTAGAAAGGAGGGGTGTAACAGGGGGCAAAACAGTTTAATTTACGGTCAAACGTATCAGTTTTAACGTGGCATTCATTTCGGTAAAAGTTTAAACGAAAGTGGAATTCTACACTTTCACCAAATCGCAAACGCCTGATGTTGTTTGTGCTTTGTATGCAAAACACTCATTTGGGACTGTGTGAAAACATTTCTAAATTATTTTGTCTCCTGATGAGGACTAGCGCAGGCTAGTCGAAACGTTGAGACCCTACGAGAACGAAATAAGAAGAGCGAAAGTACGAACGATTCTTACATGGTGTTTCCGCGAACCGATCCATGCACATTTCGAAATTTGGTTGAAAATGCTTCAAAAACTGTGCAAGATTTCCATTGACCGTCATACAAAACATTTTGTCATCCGTGAATTTGTTTCTTCTAAGAAAGTAGAAAGATGGATTTTAGATATTTTGTTTTTCTTTTGAAGTGTTCACGCAAAAGCTCCCGCGCTTTTTATCCCTTTTTTTTTATTTGTCTGATTGCTTGCTCATTTGTTTGTTAGTTTACATTTGTGCTCAATAAGTACGAATGTTTATTATTTTTTCTTTACTCGTTATAAAAGAGAGCTACAGAGACCGAAACGAATCAAGTGTAAAACTTGACTGGTACGCGAAGTATTCGAATTAAATTTTCAATTTTTTGTCAGTTGGTGCTCTGGAAACGATTACGCAATCGTTACCGTAGCCTCGCAACGACAGCACACAAAGGGCTGGATTTTCATTCATTCATCATTATTGTCTGCGGCAGGACAACAAAACACAACAAATCGATGCCGTCCTAGAGTCGATTAGGCCTCTTCCAATACCCGTGCGTCAGTTATTCGAAATTCATGCAATAATCGATTTTTTTTTATTGTTGCGCTGTGTGGATAAGGAAGGGGCAAGGATGTTTTTTTACGACTGAGCTAAGGTATAATGTTAGATTTATAATCCTTCATTTCGGCATTTTGGAAGGTTGAAATTGTCAGCAATTTTCATATAGGTCGAACATCATGTATAACCCTCATGGCAAAGCCAAGTGTCATGTATGATGTTCAAGTTTACAAAACTAGGCTTAAGGCAAGCTAACTAGGCTTGGGACCTATTTCGCTATCGCCATTCGGGGCCCACAAAACGATATGAGGGGATAGGGGCCACGTAGCTGAAGAAAGGCTCAAGCTTCGCCATGTATCTCAAGCCCTTCATTTCATTTAGGACACAAAATGGCGGTAGCAAAACTGAAATCCCAAGCCTAACTTCAAGCCTCATTTCCTAAAGGGTTCAATGTCTTGGTTCAATAATCTGAGGATGGCTTCTTGCTGGCGTAGGTGGTCAAGGGTGTTATTTAAGAGGTCAGGGGTCAATTCATATTCCATATAGCCGCCCCCCTCCCCCCCCCCCCCCCCCCCCCCCTCCCTACCCGCCGTTTGCAGTCAATGAACTTGGGTCAGATTCGAGTTTGGGCGTGTTTTAATTGCTTTGTTATGTTTCTATTCCTTGCTTTTATCCAGGGCACTTACACAATGGATCTGCTCATGATCTGGTTCTGTACACTGTGCGCCCTTGTTCAGGAAGCTCAGGTGAGTAAGCCCCAATCACGAATTCCTTCCCAACTGTGAACATTAACAAGTCCCTATGTACAATGTACATGTAACTTGGTTATAGAAACGTGTAGGGTTAGGGTTACAAATGGGAGGAAACCACAGGGGTGCCGTGATACTCGGCCATCGTTTACTTAAAAAAGTTACTGCCAGTATTAAACTTACTGGGGTCCTATAGACCCATGGCAGGTCACGTTTGGTAGCATGCCAAAATCCTACACAGATTTACCTAATAAAGGTAGTATCATACTTTGGTAAGAGACCAAAACAGAAATGTTCACAGATTTACGTATAACTTACAGGGTATGAAGATGGTGGTGGTAGAAACATACCGTTAAAATTTAAAACAACGACCGAAAATCTTTTTGATCCTTTAAAAGATCAACAATAAAAGAGAAAACACTTAAGAAATACTGTGGCCTTTTTCACTGTTTTCTCTACAAGTTGGCACCGTATGGGACTGACATTTTCACAGATTACTTTTACCTGTATCTTCCTTTGACAAAAACCAAAGTATATGATACTACCTTTAATACAGGGTACAAAGATGGTGATGGTAGAAACATACCGTTACACTATTTCTGTCTGAACTTCAGCACTTCAGTGCTGGATTCATGAATTAGAAATGAGTAAAACCACTTCTCCAAAACAGTTTTGATCTCGAGGTGAAATCAAAACTCCTGTGATAGATTTGAAAATACCGTGATAGTTTTTCGCTGTTTTCTCAAAAAGTGGGCACCGTATATGGGACTAGAAATTTCACAGATGACTGTGGAATACTGTATCTTTTTTAATAATGTTTGCCCGTGGATCTGCATTATTTTCTTTGACAAAACAGTATGAAATAACCTTTAAAAAGTGAAGCAAAGTGTGATGGCACAATACATACAATTGTGCTGATTACCGACAACTCGTCTTAAGATTAAACTTGGTGTTTTGTGAAATCAAGCCCAGGTTCCAGATAACTAAGTATAACATTAGATTGCTTAAATTTACAGTACCGTAATCGGTAATATGCCCAAACAGAAATGTTCACAGATTTACGTATAACTTGGCTATATGGAGATGGCGCTGGTAGAAATATACCGTTAAAATATTTCCGCATGAAATGGTGTATTTATCCAGAAATTAGTCAAACAAAGACCGAAAACAGTTTTGATCTCTGGGTACGATCAAAAATATTCTTTATGTTTGATTAGAAATAATGAGTCACTCAGGTGTTTTGCTATTTCCTCGTCGGACTAAGATGTCCGATTGAGCTCAAAACTCACAGGTTTATTATTTAATGTACATGGTGGATCAGACAAAGGGCGTTTTCGAAACGGAGGCTCAGGCTCCGTCTCCATTTCGTGAATTCATTCCAAAACAACGGGCATTAAAATAGAGACTTTTGGCTGCGGTTCTGAAGTAGATTCTCTGGTTTGAAAGGAGAAACAGAGTTTCAGCTTCAATGAAAAACCACAACCTACATTTTCAGCATATGAATGTGAGAGCTGGAGCCTGAGCCTAAGCCTAAACGCCCAAAGTGTGAGTGTACTGTGACCTTTACCAATCATGTACTATACCAAGTTTAATAATTGTGGTTTGTTGTACTCTTTCTTTGTTTTCTGTGTTGTACAGGAATGGGAAGGCCCAGCCGCTGGATCCATGGCTCGGGAATAGAAGAAGGAATTTCCACTCCCGTCATATTTGTAACATAGCTGGCAAACAAGTGAACTTTACAAAAAAAAACATCATTCGTCAATCGCTATACAACCTGTACATAATGCTCTGCAAAAACTGGCGTGTCCAAAATAACACCACTGGTGTGATTAACATGTGATAAACCTATGGTTGACACAGTAGTGTATATTTTACACCGTCGGTGTACATTCGACACCCGAATGTTTGCAGTGTATTTGTAGGCTATATACCCTGGATTGGCATGTCACTGTAGTCAGCCTTGCCTATGTAAATATGTACTTTAAAAATCCACAAGGAAAACAAGCAAAAGCAATGAATAGAAGGGACCGATCTACTAAGCCCCGCCCCTTATGGCATTCTGACCAATCACAGGCGGGAATAATGCACAAGTTGACATGCGCACTAAAAGAGTTCATTGATAACTTCTACAGTGGGCGGGGCTTACTAGATCGGGCCTATCATTATAGTGACAACTTTTATTATTAGTTTTGGGGGTTTTAAAAGTTCAAATGCTGGCATTGGAAGCCTAAAAAAAATCTAGCTTTTTAAATGGATATTTGAAGGACATTTTGTAAGCTATAATTATACAGGTTTTGGGAGTGTGATGTGTTTTCATTCAGTATACTGTATATAAAAAAGTGCTCTCTCTTTTTTGGTTCGAAAATAATTCACATGCGAGTCCACATGGTAAAAAAGAATATGACGTATTTTTTGGAGAGCTATTTTTACCTTGGAAATGAACAAGTGAAATCAAACAAAGAGGGCGTTATTGCACAACACAGAAATAATATTAATTTCCATTCCATGTTTTCCGACGCGTGCACTGTTTTAGTTTACCATTGCTCAGCAACGTATGCTAAATACAAGGCACCAGTGATAGGTCAGGCAAAATTTGATAAATACTTTTTTTTTAAGGTCTTGATATACCGGCTCACGGACAATCTTGCTTTCAAAAGTAAATATAGTTTAGGAAAATGATGGAATTTATACCCCGATTTTACTGTTTCGTTATAATGTGGATCATAGCAATTTTTATTGAATTTTTACGTTGGCAAAATTTGAAACCCTGCAAAGTTCCATTGCAAGGTCATATGATATCAAAACGACTGTTGGGTTTCATGTGTTCAGACAAAAAGTTGAAAAGAATGCGACATTTTTTCAAAGTTTAAGTTCAAATCTAAGCACAACTCAGTTGTGGTATACATGTATTTGTATATTAACCAAAAAGGTATACGCTTGCTTGTTAAATGCCCGTTTTTCAGACTTAAAGGCTGAACAGTTTTGAACTGATTTCAGATGATGTAATACCTGAGAATTGAAATAATTAATTGTACTCTTAGAGTAGAAACCCAATGGTATCATAAACCCTATTTTTGTATCAATTTTGCGATTTATGTAGAAACATTTCAAGTTAATATCCGAGTAATACATATCTTGTGCAGTGCATTTTGAAATAATAGAAATAAAATACTTTTCTGATACATGTAAAATGAATGAGTGTTCAAGGTGTATTATTTGTATTTTTTGTACAAAATGTCGATTTGTTATATTCATACAGTGATATTGCTCCGTGGAAAATTATCCACCATATGGTTTAACTTATTCTTAACAAAGTGTACACATGTACAGTATAGGGAACTGCATGAAAGTTGCAATTTTCACTAGTACAATGTACATGTATTTACAAGAGAAATAAGCCCAGTTGTACAAACTAATTTTCAGTGCAGCAACAAACGTATTTCCCCCTCTGCTCATTTCCTCTTATGTGTTTTTTCAGATCAACAGTTGACTACTGGAATCAGTACAGTGTATTTGGCAAACCATTAATTGCACGTCTAGAATGGTGCTTGAAAAAATTTTAACTCCTTCATTTGCATAAAAAGGTGCCATCATCGGCCAATCACGATGCATTTGGTTGCAGCTTTCATTTTGATTTTATTTCTTTGGGGCTAGATATTGGGGAAGAAAAAGGCCAAGCAAGACAAGTATACACCCGTGGGCAAAATTAGAACAGAAATTGGTATAACTAAATATAAATCGATATTTCATTTCTGGCATAACCTCAGTTGCAAGGTTAAGGGAAGGCCAGCCTATACATTGTATGTTTCCGCAGAAAATTAGACGCGAACGAAATCAGACGTCACAAAATTGGCGCCAAAAATATGGCATAAAGTTGAAATTTGCTCAAGCGCTTCTGAATATCAATGTATGACGTCATACTTGCCAATCATCATCTCTCTACTGCAAGTCCAGCGGTTGGTATCATCCAACACGAACCGTGACATTGCAATTATAGGCCTATATCTAGCTAGCAGGGCAGGTAAAGGTCACCGTTTACCAGTTTCGATTTCAGGGACTGTAAAATTACAGCCTTCCCTGAAAAAGCGCACATCTTACCTCGATCGATGGCGTTCATTATCTGCTATTAGTAATGGGCCACACTGCAAACATAATGACATCCTCCTCATTATATAAACCTACAGTATCAAACAGGCTGTGCACAAAGGCATAGCCGCTCACTGTATAGTCTTCATACTATCAGGTGAATTGGCCGAGGCCTATACATCAACAGATAAAAATAGGCTTTTATTATAATCATGGAGGACGTATTGTTATAATAGGACAATTGGACCTTTCGTGCAAACCACTTTGTGTATTTTTTTGCATGTGAACCTGAACGCAGTCAACACACGCAAACGTAATAATTATTCCCTGTGCGTCAGTATCACGCACAATTAACAAAATGGTTGGTCCAATATTTATTGTTCATGTTTTATTACAATAATTTTATATTATCTTAGAAATGAACGTGCAGGGAGGCAACTACAAAATGGCACTGCAGTTTGACAATTTCAAATACCGCAAATTTAGTTCCGTTTATTGACAGTAGATGATAATGTTAAATATATACAAAATAAAAAGAGTTTTTAGCTTCATAAATGCATACAAGCCATCAAGCCCTATTTATTTATTTTTAAATTTTCTTTAGCAATAGGTTATATCTATATAAAACAGCTTTGTTTTACATTTTTAAAAGGCACTATCCATACATTTTTAAGCTGATGATTCGTCAGTCTTCTCCACTATTTTCTAGGTAAAATAAAATTTGAAACTCTAATGAAACACCACCAAGTGTCTCCTTTTTAAAACGATAAAAAATTATATGACATTATGGTGAATCTGGTGGTTCGTTGGAATGAGTTTGAAATTCACAGAAGCTAATCATATTGCCTACGGTTTCTGCAACTTTCTTGATCAGTGCCCCCTGGCTATTGTCTCAGGGCCCCTGGTCATTGCCTTGGTGCCCCTGGTCCGAAGTTGCCTTGGTGCCCCTGGCCATTGCCTTGGTGCTCCTGGTCATTGCCTAGGTGCCCCAGGTCAAGATTGTCTTGGTCATTTCCTCAGTGCCCTTGGTCATTGCCTTGGTGCCCCTGGCCATTGCCTTGGTGCCCCTGGTCATTGCCTTGGTGCCCCCTCGTCACTGCCTTGCTGCTCCTTTGTACCCTTTCAAATGTTCCAGTACAATTTCTTCACTAATAATGATAAGTTTGTACACTCAATTAGGGGAATTCCCCAGCCCCGGCCCCTGAGCCCTCCTCTGAACCTTAACTTGATGGGCTACTACTTGGAGTGGCATGGATGGCCTGTGCACACAGCCCCCGCCTCTCACCAATGTAGCCCAAGGTTGACCACAGCTGGGCCATCAAGTGAGCCAATGCTACAAGGGTTTTCCCCAGAATCTCGGGAGTTGTTCTCCCTCTAGAAAAAAAAAATCAAATTATCTCAGTCTCAGATTGTGCTGCTCTGTGGTCATGAAGTACTTAGGTTGATGAAAATAGCAATAAGATAAATGAAAGTACCTTTAAAAATAATCGAAGTGCTGTATAAAATCAAAGAGACAAAGACAGGGGGTTACAACTTACAAGTACAAGAACGTTTTAAGAGGCTTCTTTAAGACAGCTTTAGAAAGTGCTTTCCCGATTTTACTGAGGACAGAGTTCCACAGTTTGGGACCAGCTAAAGAAAAACAACTTATTTCAAAAAGATCCATCACAATTCATGTTTTCAGCTATGAGCGAGGATGATTTACTTCAAATCTTTGTACAACTTAGACACAGCTTAACTACTTATTAGAAATGTTTAACTTGGAAAATATTCTTGCAGGCGAGAACCACATCACATGGACCTTTGGTTGGTGACTTTCTTTCTAATAATGCTGTGCTTATGAGCTCAGTGAAACTGGTGTCCTGGCCCTTAAGATTCACTTCCTTGTCTCACTTGAAGCCAGGGTCATCAAAGATGTCTTGGGCTTCTCTGGCCATGATCACCTCCTCTTCTTGTGACGCTCCGTGGAGTGTTTGGCCTATTGGACTCTCTTCCTCAAGCCAAGTTAAGCTCAAGTGTAAGAGTAGATCATTCTTTTTGCAACACCGATTTGAATCAACTCCGATTTGAATTGATTTCAAGAGGGCTTTCTTGCCAATTTTAGAGCCACAAGGTCTGGTCATCAGGCCATCATGAAGTCCTCCTTGATAAAGCTTCTCCGGCAATTCAAGCAGCCTCTTTAGATCTCTCTTTCTCTCTCTGTTTGTCAAAGTAAAGTATGAGATGTAATATTTTAAAATGTCTTAGGGCAAGCTCTCCACAGCACATATCTAAATCAGAAAGACACCTTCTGCTTCTCCTTCTCCTGGAGTTCTCGTTTCTTCCTCCGATAGGCCTCCTGGAGATAGTCATCAGGCTCCAGGTTCCTCTTCTCCAGCTCCTTCCAGCTTTCCTCCAGACGGTGCATCGTGGTTGCATTCTCAACACGACGGCCGATGACATAAAGCTGCATCTTCTTGGGCGACATCAGACTGCACGAGTCCACCTCACACAGGTCGCGCACCTTGATCCCGCTCCCGAGTTTGGAGAGAAACTGAACCCCGGCACTCTCCGACAGGTTCTCCAGCGGAACCTGGTAGTCCTTGAGGTCTTGGTGAGCAGACGGGATGGCGCAATTGGGTACGATAAATGCACCGACCGCAATGGTCTGTTCGGCGTCAGTACTATCATCTGACGTATGATTTTCTTCGGGAAGGGCGACTGTGATGAGTTTGTAGAGATGGGTCGGAACGGCAACATTATTCTTCCCAATAACCTGGAGACGGAAGAAAGAATCCTCAAAACAAGATGCAAACCAAGACTTTCCACAAGAGCAGAGCTAATCATTTCTTTTTAACAAAACTGTCAAATCCATTTATTTTCTGGTTTGATCTCAGGCAAAAATATAAAATCCCTCACACGAGCAACCGTCATGAATATTTTTCAAACATCAAATAAACCACAAGGGATACTGACTGAATTTAAAGTAATTGAAGAATAAACAAAGAAAAATTGACTGGAGCGGGATTGGAACCGGCGACCTCCTGAATACCGTACAGGCGCTCTACCAACTGAGCCATCCAGCCATACGTTGGTGGTGACCCCAATAGTCAATTATCTTTGTTCGTTTGGCAGTCAGAAGCCATGAAACCACGCACACACAGGAGGTCGCCGGTTCGAATCCCACTCCAGTCAATTTTTTCTTTGTTCACTTTTCAATGACTATTTCGTCAGAGAATGTTGTCCTCTCCGTATCCTATCTTCTCGTTTCCAACATCTCACCTGGTACTTGACGTATTTCTTCCCATCCTTCTCCACCGTGGGCAAGATCAGAGGTCCCGTCGTGACCCACACATCCGAGTACTTCGCCACCAGGCCGCGGCAGTAACTCTCCAGGCGATTCCAGAAGTCCCTGTTGTTGTCGATGTCTTGGGGGACGACATTGGACAAGTAGAAAGACTCATCCATAGCAGCCTGCACATTTAAAGAGAGGACATTGAAAAGGACCACTCCACTTACAACTTCATCACAATTAATAACAATTGTCTTGTTTTAGTAGCTGTACTAAGATTGTACAGGACTATATGACTGATGGAGATAAAATTAAGCAGTTCGTGAATAAGTCGTAAAGTGATTTCATATTCTTAAAGGTAGTATCATACTTTAGTAAGAAGCCAAAACAGAAATGTTCACAGATGTACGTATAACTTCCAGGGTACGAAGATGGTGATGGTAGAAACATACCATTAAAATTCTTCCGCCTGAAATGCTGCATTTATCCAGAAAAGAGTAAAACAACGACCGAAAATCTTTTTGATCTTTTCAAAGATGAAAAATAAAAGAGAAAAGACTTAAGAAATACTGTGGCCGTTTTTCACTGTTTTCTCAAAAAGTGGGCACCGTATGGGACTGAAATTTTCACAGATGACTGTCACTGTATCTGTCTTGATATTTTTGCTCATGAATCTGTATTTCTTTGAAAAAAACCAAAGTATGATACTACCTTTAAAGTAAGCATCAGCCTGTCTACCTAACGGGCCTTTTCTTAAACCTTGGCTTCAGGTCCAGCTTTATCTCTTTCTCTGACCCCCCCAAAAATTGAAAAGATTGTAGTCTTTTGTTGAAGCTGAAGCTCCACTTTTTTATCAAAAACAAACAGAGCATCTACTTCCAAGCCATAGCCACAAGCCTCAATTTTGATACCAATTACAAGTCAAAATTAATGTAAGAAATGGAGGCAAACTGAAGCTAAGCTGCAGCCCAGACAGATGTTTCAAAAAGGGAAATGGAAATCTTCTCAAGTGGGTGTCTGATTGCAGACTTTTATTCAAAATATTGCTGTAACTTAAAAATGTCATATACGTGAATTCGTGAAATAACCACAAGGGAAACTGACTAAGTCATTGAAAAGTGAACAAAGAAAAATTTACTGAAAACGTCATGACGGAATGTTCCTTTTAATCCAAACAGTTTATCCAAGTGATAAACTAGTCTGGTTCCCGGACCTAAAAAGCACCCGACTACTGTCTGTCAAATATAGGGTCCGGTATCGGCTACGTGTACTGGGGGGTCACGTGACCAAAAAAGTCAATTTCTGACTTTTTACGGAAAAATCCAAAACATTACGAACTCGTTTTCGTTCAACTTCGGATAGTAACGTTGACTTTCGGCTATTTCCGACAGGTCACGCGAGGTCATATACTACAGGGAAAGACACGTCATGTACATAATTATGTTTCATTCCGGCTACAGTTAGCCCAAATAGAGCATAATTATTGTCCACATACAACAGAGCACTTTTGAGGAGTTTGTTGTATGGTTTTTTCCCACTCTTTGATTTCTTATTCTGTCCAGATAAAATTGCATTTGCTTACAAAAGTGCAAAAAATGAATGTTAAAATTGAATCTCTCTAAACTCTAAAACTAGCTTCCGCGCCTGCGCAGACATGACAGCTGTGTCATGTTCTATTTTTAACCGTAGCCGATACCTGACCTAAGATTTTTAATAAGAGTCGTCAGGGAATCTTTGGGCAGGGAACCAGACTAGTGATAAACTAGGACTATAATTTCATTTGTGATGTGTAGACTCTTAACCAGTCCCTCTATTCTCATGATTAAATTAGCCTTGTTTCAAGCAAAGTGACGGACCTACCTGGCTGTGTTTGTGATCTGCAGCGGGCGCCATGTGGCCCCGTGACCAGCCACTTCGCTTGTAATCACTATTCTGAGAGCCAAACAGTGGAGGGATGCTTGGATCCATTACGAAGTTAGCGTGCTTCCGATGTGCATCCCCTGTAAAATAAAAATAAAAGAAGCCATCAATCAAATAGTAATGACCAAATGATGGAAAGTATAATTATTGTCTCTTAAAAGTAATACTCTGTGATATTCATGAATATTGTACCTAAAGCTAATTTTCATTTCTAATGGGTTAATAAATGATCTTTTAATAAATATACATAAATGTATCCTAGAAAACCACAAAAAGAGACTCACTACTAAATAATAACCTAAGAATCTGGCCCACCTGCAAGCTCATTCTTACTGCTACTTCTACACCTAAACCTGGTACTCCACACTATAATTTAGAGTTTTCTCCTAAGGTAATGATATTAACAGGAGACAAGACATATCAGCTTCTTCCTGTCGAAAATTTTAAGGCATCATTCTTAAAAGCACCAGCTAGTCTGGACTGTTTCTCTAGCAACTAGGTATTAACAGCTTAACCTGACACAAAAGCCTGTTTTAACTTGTCTACTCTCTTTAAAGTTTTTGAAAAGTGAACAAAGAAAAATTGACTGGATGGGATTCGACCCGGCGACCTCCTGAATACCGTACAGGCACTCTACCAACTGAGCTATCCAGCCCTATGTTGGTGTCCCAAATAGTCAATTATCTTTGTTCGTAACTTCGTTTGGCAGTCAGAAGCCATGAAACCATGCACACACTGCCATAACCCAAGGGATCATGTCACCGATGTGCGCAACAATGCTGCAACCTGAGAACAGTACATGGGGGATTACTCAAAGAGGATACGGCTTTTAAATTAATATAATCCTCAAATTACCACAAGGGAAACTGATGGTGTGTGCGTGGTTTCATGGCTTCTGACTGCCAAACGAACAAAGATAATTGACTATTGGGGTCACCACCAACCTAGGGCTGGATGGCTTAGCTGGTAGAGCGCCTGTACAGAATTCAGGAGGTCACCGGTTCGAATCCCGCTCCAGTCAATTTTTCTTTGTTCACTCTTTAAAGTTTGACACTTCAAATTAAAACTAAACATTTTTAACAAGAAACACCACACATTCACTGACTGAGCCATTTAACTCACCAGGCAATTAAAGTTCTCTCCTTGATCCTGATAAACTGTTTTTCGGGTGTTCCTGTCTTATTAAGATGCTCCTGGAAAAATCCTCTTGCCAAATATTCCTCTTGAACATGGTCTTCAACGATAACTTGCTTGAATACCAATGCGCTTTAAAATGTATCGTACGGTAATCAACTTACAATTTATATCTCAAACTATCCAAGTTTGACAACTACTTGATCAGAGCCTACCAACAAAATCTAGGCAAAACCTGTTTAGCTTCACTCCTATTATTGTAGTAAATGTATTTATGTGATGTTACTCTGAATAACAGGCCCTATGTTATGAAGTTATCCCTAAAGTACCAAATAACTGAAAGAGAAACTGACTAGATTAAAGTCATTGAGGGGTGAATAAAGATAAATTACTGTCAGAGTGGGATTCGAACCTCCGATTTAATTCCCTAAATGGAATCTTATGAATGGATAAAAGTCATAGAGCTATATTAAAATTACTAGAGCACTGAGCTCTGTGTACAAAGTGATGCCTGCTGGCGCATCCATGTTTGTGCACAAACCTATGGAAAACACACAATTTTGTACATCTTTTTATGAAGGCATGTAACTTTTGTTTTACAATAATAAACACATTTCAATTTCACAGCTCATCACTGCTACTCCTATAAGCATGATAAGAGCAAGCTGACTGTATCTAGGCCTTGAATTTGGTTCTGAAAGGGGCAAGGCCACTTTTCCATAACAATAAAGCCCACAATATCCGGCATGATGAATTTCAGTTTCAAATTCAAATAATTTCTGCTTCCTAAAATTTAAAGGAATTACACAAAAATTTATAACCTACAAAAAAGGATATAAAAAAGGACTTTCTGCTCTCAGAGTGACTAAAAAGAAAAGTGCTAGTATATATAGTCCATTGCAGTGGGATTACCAGAATTATTTCAGACCATGATATCATTTTTTTTCACGACTTTGTTCTTGATTTACTTTTTTTTTTAGCTTTTATTTATTTATGTTAAAACTTTTTCACTTATTTGTTTAAATTTCAAATATTTGGCACAGTACTTTTTATTTGATTTTTTTTATTTTTTTTATTCTCCATTTTAAAAAATAACTACAACGTACATTCAGGAGTGAATATCAATTTGGGGCACAGTATAAGCCTAGAAAGGTTTGTTAATTCTGTTAAAGTGAGTTGGGTTAGGCGTTGGTTACACCAGGGGCCAATTTCATAGAGCTGCTTAGCACAAAAATTCGCTAAGCCTGACATTTCTGTCTGAGTAAAAACAGGATTAACAACCAAATGTCCGTGTGTTGTGTATCACTTGCAATTGTTCTTTGGCTGTTGTTTGCTGACCATGAATATCAAATGGAATTTTCAATGGCTGTTTTGTTTTATTGGGCAAGCTTTTATTTTTGGTGAATTGGCGCTAAGCAATTTTTTGTGCTAAGCAGCTCTATGAAATTGGTCCCTGGACTGCACTTTCCTTTTTACATGCCTGGTTACATTGGTGCACATGGGGTGTACACATTGAAATTGTTACGTACACAAGGTGGGCGCATGTACCTGGTACTTGATTTGTGTAGACCGAGCACAATACACTAGCAGTTAAGTTGAATACACTATGTCTCCACAGGCATATTCTAAAAGTGTAGGGCTAGTACGCCTATAGGTCTCCACAAGGTTTTAACAAAACTGATATTTTATGAATTAATTCAAAAAGGAGGAATTTTCAAGGTATATTTATCAGGGATGAGATTAACCAATGATAAAAATATCTGAACTCTGAAAAATCGCCTATGAGAAACAAAATGTGAAATTCAAAACAATAAAAACTCTGAAATCAGATTAAAATCTGAGAAATCTCATCCCTGATTTAGGCCTATCTGTCGCAAAGAGAATTACTTTAGTATGTAAATTGGGACATTCGCTAGAAATTTCAACCCAGGAAAGTGATTATGGTTCAATGTCAATTCTGCTTTTCAGAGCATGTTCATTAAATAGTACAATATGAGAACATAAAGACAAGTCTCCACAAGGAAATACACATATGGTTGTAGACGGCAGACCTTGATTTTTAAGGAGAGTGAGAGTGATCACTCTCCTCCGCTCTCCTTAATGTTTTCCAAGGAGAGTGAAAAAAAAGAGCTCCTTAACAATTTAAGGAGAGCTGCCTTTTTTTCAAAACATCACATACATTTTTCCAGCTGACATTCAACCTTTATGGAAAATACAAAGATAGTACTTATCTTTTTATAATCTTTTTCAACAGGATTTACGCAAAATTTTGCATGCTCTCTTTTTCTGACACCGGTACCGGTCACATGCAAAAAATTGGTTTAGCAAGAGATAACTGCTCTCTTTATTCACTAGTATGAGTAAGCCCTATGTTGATTTAAGGAGTTGAATTTGTACAGGTAGCTCAAACTTGATTTTTGTTAGTGAGAGCAAATCACTTTCCTTAATTCTCTACGTTGATTTAAAGGGAGCATATAGGATTTGCAAGGCCTCCAAATAAAAATTATTGAGTTTGAGACAGAAAATGGACTCTACAGTTCGTAAACAGTGCAAACAGTCACCATGGGAAATCTTGGTTCATCAGATGCTGGGTTTTTCAAGCAAATCAAGATTTGGTGTCTTTTCCAAAGATCGCTCGTCCGAATGATTTTTGGAACAAACATATAAAAGTTAACTATTCTTCATATATTTTTGGAGATTCATTGTGTCAAATCCAGTGTAAAGGTGGAAAATTGTACTCACTATTTAGTAACGTTTCACTGATAATCTATCAGTTTCATCAGACTGGCGACTGAAACTGATAGCTTATCAGTGAAACGTCACTAAATAGTGAGTACAATTTTCCACCTTTACACTGGATTTGACACAATGAATCTCCAAAAATATCTGTCAATCTACAATCCAGATGAATCTATTCAACTATTCTTCATGTTTTATAAGAAAAATTGAGTCGGGTTTTCGCTATTTTCTCCTGACTCAGGTGTCCGATTGAGCTCAATTTTCACAGGTTTATCATTTCATGTACATGTTTGATCAGACAAAGTATAAGTGCAGTCCTGTGACCTTTACCAATCATGTATTGTACCTTTAAGGAGAGCAATTTGCAGCTCTCCTAATTTGTATAAAAATGAAGGCCTGTAGCCGTACATGTATGATATATGTACATAAGATTGTATACTGTACAGTTTGACATGCAGTCAATATAATTTCAATTACTACATGTATCTCTGCTATGCCTAAATGCATGGTCACTGGTCAAGGTCAACCTTTATTGCCACTCAGCATTAATAGGCAATAACACCATCATCATCAGTCAATCTTCCATAGCAACCGTCTTAGCAACCACTAACAGAATCAAAAATTCAGTAGCTCATCAGCAAAAAGCCAAACTGTTACAATACATGTACACCTGTTTACAAAGGCCTGTTTGCAGTGTAAAATTCTGCGATTGTGTATTCCCTTTGTTCATGATTATTGGGAGCAAATGTTTGGTTTGATTTTTTTTCTCTCAAATGTTGCCATATGTGGAGTTCATCTTTCCTATCCAGCCATTATTTCTTGGGACCGAGACCGACGCTGGCCTCGTGTCATATAACACTGCTAATAACCACTTAAAGATCAAAAAGATTTTCGGTCGTTGTTTTACTGATTTCTGGATAAATACACCATTTCAGGTGGACAAATTATAACGGTAGGTTTCTACCAGCACCATCTTCATACCCTGAAAGTTATACGTAAATCTGTGAACATTTGTGTTTTGGTTCCTTACCAAAGTATTCTTTAACTTCATTACCTTTCAGTAAAACTAACATGTCAGTTGGTGCCTTTAGTAAGTGTACATGTACACTTCACTTAGAAATTATACATGTATTATAATTATCTCGAATTAAACATTATTCAATATTCAACCCAAAATATACATGGTGTAGGACCTACCAATTAATTTCATTTAGAAATACATGTACGTACGCATACATGTACAGGTCTACACAATTATCATAACCTGAGAAATGTACAACACGTATATATATAATATATGTTTATGCGAAGGGTTTTTTTGTTCAGCAATTGGTATTTTTTATTCCTTCCTTTCGGTTGCTGAGGGAGCCGACCATTATAATTATTCAAGGGTATACGACAATATTAATGTCGGTATACTGAGTTGAATTTGACCTTTTGACTAAATGGTGCTTTTAAAAATTCACTTGAACAGGTCTTTTCCCATTACATATGGTTGAAAGTACATGTGTACAAATGGCACAATAAGAGCACCGACGTGCGTGCACTTTCAGTATCTGTGACTGTGAGTTGGCATTTTTTAGCCAACCTGGCAGGCACGATAGAAGGTAAACAGTGTACAAAAAACAGCACACAATTTTTATTTTTTTGCCCAATAAATAGCGCCCTCGTGCATCTCATTCATACTTTGAATAGGCCAAGTGGATTTTTACAGCAATTTTCAATGCATTTGAGATCGATCTTAAAGGTAATATCACAGTCGCACTTTGGTTTTTGTCAAAGAAATACAGATTTATGGGCAAAAATGTCAAGTAAGATACAGTAACAGTCATCTGTGAAACCTTCAGTCCCATACGGTGCCCACTTTTTTAGAAAACAGTGAAAAATGGCAACAGTATTTCTTAAGTATTTTCTCTTTTTTTAGGTCACTGGTTTTTACTCTTTTCTTGATAAATACAGAATTCCAGGCAGAACAATTTTAACGGTATGTTTCTACCATCACCATCTTAATACCCTGTAAGTTATAGGTAAATCTGTGAAGATTTCTGTTTCGGTGCAAATTGCTTTGCTAATTGCTAAGTGTGATGTCACAGACTTAACAACTCAAAGTTAAGATTAACCCTAACCCTAACCCTAACCCTAACCCTCTGCATGTATCTAGACAAGAGCCGAGTGTTTACCACACATTACCAGTCTCCACAGGGGGACTGGACCATAAACCCATGCATTACCACACAAACCAAAAATACCACAGAAAAAAACATGCGTGGTAAACTGTGGTATGCAGGAGTGAGGGTTAGGGTTAAACTCAACATCATGTGAAACTGTCCCCTGGTGGTATATATAAGTCATACAAACAGAAATTGAACGTTACCTTTTATATCTGACGGGATAATGTGCTCGGCGACCCACAACGGAATCTTCTTCGATCGGTCATAGCATAGAGCATGGTTGCTATAGATACGGACATCCGGGCCCCGGTCGGGCATCCCGTACTTGAAGATATCTTTGGTGCTGTTCAGAAGTTTGACAGACGCAGGTTCTGCACAGGGATGGAATAGACAGAAGTATATATATTATTCATAGGTAATTACTAATTGTGCATTTAATCTGAATAATGGACAAATTCATTAAATTTGAGATTGGGGGCCTGTTTGTTTGAGATCTGACAGTGATCATGATGATCAAGATGTTTAGATCCCATTTTAGCGTAATCCTGCATGGGACGTGGAACTGCATGACCAATGATCACAAAACACATCTAGGCCCTAGCTCTATAACTTGATTATAAGCTCATGGAGGAACCAAAAGTCCAGAATTAGTTCCACAGAGTGTCCCAAAAAAAAAACGATACCCATTTTAAAAAAATGATGGGAAGAAATTGTATGTTTTCAGCTATTTGATTTTTAGTCTATTGCATTCGATATCTCCCAGGCCATGTTCTGACGAAATTTCAATGCAATCCATTTTGCATCACCAAGAAATTAATGATTGTCTGGGAAAGTCCATTTTCTGCACTTACAATTGAGTGACAATGGTGGTCATCTTAACATTCTTAGTTGTGATCTGTAAATCTCCCCTTGACGTGGCCACATTCACTACACACAGATTACCACTAAGATGACAACAACTGTAACACGTTTGTAATGGCAGGAAAATGGACTTTTCAGACAATCAGTAATTGCTCGGTGATGTATGCATGGATTGCTTTGAAATTTGGTCAGAATTTACCCAGTGAAAAGGTGAATGTAATAGACTAAAAATCAAATACATGTAGCTGAAAACATGCAACATACGCACATGATTTGTAAACTATGATTTCCTCAACAATTCTGTTGTCAAGCACTAGTACCCCAACGTGTAGCAAGGAGGTTTCACTGAGCTATATTCTGTCTTTTCAACCCTAACCCTCCTGCATACCACTGTTTACCACACATAGTCTGAATACCACAATAAACCACAGTGTGATTTGTGTGGTAATACATGATGGTTTACGATCCAGTTCCCTGTGAAGACTGTGGTAATGTGTGGTAATAAGCAGCTCTTGTCAAGCATTGTGTGGAGTTAAGTCCTCCTGGTGGAGACTTTGGTAACGTGTGGTATGCAGCTCTTGTCTTGTGTTGTTGGTGCAGAGGGTTAGGGTTAAGTCCTCCTGTGGAGACTTTGGTAATGTGTGGTAAGTAGCTCTTGTCTTGTGTGGTAAGTGTAGAGGGTTAGGGTTAATTTCCAGTCCCCCTGTAGAGACTTTGGTAATGTGTGGGAAGCAGCTCGTCTTGTGTGGTACTTGTAAGTGCAGAGGATAATGCAATGAATCCTACTTGGCAGTTTTCTAGTACAAAAACTGTAGAAGTGAAAATGATTAAATGGAGCTTTATTAAATTTTCAAGGTCGATGGTTGAATCAAAGAAAGCCAGGAAATGAAGGTTGGTTTCGTTTGTGACATCAATTTATCTGACTCATACTCTAAATCCGTTATTATTGTACTTTCACTTTGGGGAAAATTTCCACGTAAACAGACAATGAACAAAATTATTGTTTCATATTCTTTATAAAAATGTAATAAATAAATAATAATTAATATGTACTTTATGTGACTTACCATATGTACACTTTGAACTTAAAAGATTAACCTGTGAAAACTTTGGGAAGTTGCAAGTATTTACTTTATAGAACACACTTTGAATTCTTCAGTTTAGTCCCATAGGGTTTGTGTCGTGTTGCTCCTTTTCCATGAACATTAATGTACACATTGTTATTGTAGGCCTAGTAAGTAGTATTATTTTTCGGCCCCTAGTAGTAGTATGGTAGTAGTAGTAGTATTAGTAAAACTAAAAGTCTTTAGACTTTTTACTGTGTTAATTTCCTTCATCAAGTCGGCGTTACCGGAGATTAGTACACTCAGGGCCAGCTTCGCTTCTACAGTAAACTAACTCACCTAAATATGACGAGCTTCATCTATTGGGTCTGGGTACCAGCTAACCTGAGTGTACTATACTACTAAACTGAAGTAACCCCCTCAAGTCCATAATAAGCCTTATCGCAAATACCGCCTGGTTGATTTTGGACAATAGTCGAAAGGCACTGTGGGAAGGGAAAAGGGACAAAATATGGCCCTTTTTCCTTCCCATGGTGCCTTTCCACCATTTTCCAAAATCAACCAGGCGGTATTTGCGATAAGGCTTAGCCTATGGTAAAATGGCCACATGGTATACAGTACAAAGGCCTGTGTGCTAAATATTTAATTAGGCCTAATAAATATTATTAAAAACCGGTGTCGTACATACCTTCCCTGATAACCTTAACACCAGGTTCTGCTTGTATCACGTAAGCATACAGACTGTAGATTGCCACAGAGGTTACTGCACCAGAGGCAAAGGCTCCTGCCAAAAGTCTTGCCGCCATTTTGAAACTAAAGTCAAAATTAAAGACGATACAAAAACGTCTGCTCCTCGGCTGGCAAAAAAACTTAGCCGTCTAACTTCTTCCTTCTTACAACACGCCCCAGTGACGCAGCACTCCGAAAATTTCGAGGTGTTAGTCTTCTTGCACAATTAAACAGCAGAGTTGTGACATCCTCGACTAAAATTGCTCACTGTTTTCACTTTCTGGACACAATTTTGCAATTTTGCAGACGACAATGGCAAAACCACCATGCTTCGACTCCCGGTGCAATGATTATAATCATTGATGATAGAGGGCGCTAGCACTTGTTTTGGCTAAAAAAAATTTTTAATTCCCCCACAGTCAACGCGCTTTACGATTCTTGTCAAGTGAGTGTAGCACTAGTAGGTAAAACAACAGACAAACAAACAAAATGTATAGGCCAACAAACAAAACAGACAAGCAGACTGACAAATAAACAAACAAACAAAAACCTACAAGTCACTTTATTAATAAATAAATATAAATGACAGCCTGAAAATATGGCAGGTGGAAATCAAAAAAATTCGTCTGAATTTTCCACTATACTCGTTATCTTAATAAGATTATAATTGTATACTGCTTTATCAGCGGTGGAGTCGATAATTGAATAATTATCATTCTAAACAAAATAATAAGTATTGCATTTGTTAACGGACGGGGTCAAAAAATGCAGAACAACTTCGATAAGAACCGCCACCTTTGAATAAATGAATTCTACATCAAAATAATTACGTATTTTGCCCCCAGATAAATTATGTATGGGTTTTATTTCATTCGTATTAATAAAGCCATGATCTCTACTTCTAAAGAGAGTTTATACTCTTTGAATCTTGCGGGTTGATTTGAGAATAATCCTGCTCTGGTCCTCTTAAAGGTATATCATATAATAATAATATCATACCTTGGTTTTTGGTCAAAGAACTGCAGATTCATGGGCAAAAAATATCAAGATAGAGTAACAGTCATCTGCCTGTGAACAGTCATTATGCGGTGTCCACTTTTTGAGAAATGACAGTGCCAAAACGCCCATGGTATTTTTAAAAATCTTTTCACCGTTATCTTTTTGATCTTCCGTAGATCAAAATTATTTTGATCATTGGTTTTATTCTTTTTCTGGATAAATACAGCATTGGAGGCAGAAACGTTTTAACGGTATGTTTCTACCATCACCATCTTTATACCCTGTAAGTTATAGGTATAAATCTTTGGAGATTTCTGTTTCGGTATGCTACCAAAATCGGAGATCTAGGGCCTGTTTGTTTAATGCACAGGATCACGAACATATGCGTATCCGAATCCCATCAGTTTAGCGTACTAGGAGGTGGATCCCTCATATCGGATCCTTTGCGTTAAACAAACAAGCCCCAAGACTGAAAATAAAAATACTGGACTTGTAACTATGAATTTTCCTCAGTTTGCCCTAGAAATGTGCAGTCAGATGGAGAAGATCGTGCTCAGAATGTATACCATTTCCACTGCGCGCTCATGCCATAATTATACAAAAACACATAGAACGGTACGTTATTGCATGACTATAGGCCTACATGTAACCATTACAGATTTCGCTAAGCAGGGCGATTTCAGGTTAAAAAATACATGATCTCTGATCTAGACTGAAAATAAAAAGAGTCGTGTAACCGAAATTTTCCAGTTTTGGGGCGTTTCAGGGCTATTTTTCTTTTAATGTACTTTTTGGCAACAAGTCATCGGTTACCGGTAACCTATACGAAATTGAATAGAAATTGAAAATTGAAGTTTTCACCTTTATTTTGCCGTATTGGTCGTTTACCTCAGAAACTTGTGAGTATTTATAATCATTTTTTAATTAGCAATTTTGCGTGGGAGCCTATGGGAAATTATTAAGTGGTCTTCAGCCGTACAGCGCTTTAGCAATGGTCCCATGCACAAGCCTATGCACGAAGTCTGGGAACTTGACTGAATGTTACTGGCTATGCCAAACATATTCAATGACCGTTTCATGTCACAACTCATGTTGGTCCACGCAGGCTCAACGGGTTTGCCTATAAGCGTGGCATGAAACAGTCTTTAATAAAATTTGGCATATAGTCAGCGACATGCGGTCAAGTTCCCAGCCTTCGTAATATGGTTTGTACACGGGGTCAATGCTAAAGCGCGCGAGGATTTTTTTTCAGAGTGCACTAACGTTTGCGAGGTATAGGCGGCTCTTCCTACCACTTGTACATTAGAAACTGTTGTTGTGTTTTTGTTAGAATTTTTCAGTTTGCCCTAGATGCATGTGTAGGCAGATGGAGAAGATCGTGCTCAGAATGTACCATTTCATTCACAGCGCGCTTCCATATTGAAAAACACATAATAGAACGGTATTGCATGATATAGGCCTATTACAGATTTCGCTAATCATGGCAATTCCACGTAAAAACTAAACATTTTCTCTGATCTAGACTGAAAATTTAAAGAGTCGTGTAACTGGAATTTTTCTCAGTTTGCCCTAGAAATGTGTAGGCAGATGGAAAATACCGTGCTCAAAAAGTACCATTTTCACTGCGCACTGCCATATTGAAGAAAAAAACATAGAACGGTATACTGCATGATATATTAACCATTACATATTTCGCTAAGAAGGGTGATTTCAGGTTAAAAAAAAATATATGATCTCTGATCGAGACTGAAAATAAAAAGAGTGGTGAAAATTTCCTCAGTTTGCCCTACTCAAATTACTGTGTAGGCAGATGGAGAAGATCGTGCTCATAATGTCCCATTAACACTGCACGCTGCCATATTGAAAAACACATAGAACGGTATATTGCATGATATACTACCTATAAACTACCTACAACTTAAAGGATATAACGAATTAAAGGGTGCATTCGTTTAGCTCCCCCGGGTCGACACAGTCAACCTCGTCCCCATACTCTCGCTTGTTTTGTGCAGTATAACACGACCATTCCCAGAAAGGGCTGACTCGGGGGAGCTAAACGAATGCACCCAAAACTGATGATGGTAGAAACAGGATATAGAGAATTAAAGATGATGATGGTAGAAACATATGCCGTTAACATCTTTCTGCCTGAACTAACTGTATCTATCCAGAATAGAGTGTAAGACCAGAGACCAAAATAAGTTATATATTTTAAAGATCAAAATAAAAGAGAACAGAAATACTGTGGTCATTTTTCACCGTTTTCTCAAAAAGTGGGCATCTCGTACGTATGGGACTGTAGTTTTCACAGATGACTGTAAGTACTGTATCTTCTTTGATATTTTCGCCCATGGATCTGTATTTCTTTGACAAAGACCAAAGTATATACCTTTTATACAACATCAGGACCTTTTTATATAAACTCACAACATCTAAGCACCGTCATCATTTCACACCTGATTTTATGCTGACTAATAGCCAATTTGAAGTATATAATGAAACCCCGTGTGAACCAACTTTTGTTCCCATTGTTATAATATATTGGCCTTGACCCAATAGGTCGAGTTTGGGTACATAGCGACTGGAGACAAAGTCCACGACCCTTCAACTTCCGAACAGGAATTTGCACTCATCGCCAACAAAATCAAACAGACAAAAAATTAGCATGTGTATATACTTTGAACTCTTGTCAAGTGTATAATGTAGGCCTACCTGTTCCCTGTTGTTGTTCGATAAAGAATAATGTATAACTTCAGACAACAATGTTGGGCTAGAAATTGACTGGTAGTTTGTGCTCAGTGTATGTGTCCTATGGGACTTTCCTACAGGAGAATAGTTCTTTTCACTCCATTGTTCTGATCCATAGAAATAGCGCAGAGTTTGACGAAAGTTCAAGTTAAATGTGAGAGGTATCGAAGCTACACAACAGCGATAATGGATGAGAACGACAGGAAGTTTTTCAACATCGGCTTTGCCATCGGTTTCATAACGTCCATCTTTCTGTGTTTCGCCTACTGGGGATTGATGACTGTCGAAACCGAGGGGAATACTACGGGGGCTCAGGCCCCGGAGGTACCCGTGGAGGTCTACAGATACACGGTGCCCAAAATATCAGGTCAGTAGGCTGGGATAGGGTGACACTAGTCGCACGTTATTATTGTATTGTGCCGGAAATAGCTTGCACAATATAGTACTCTCAGTGAACTGTATTATTTGTTTCTATGTGTGAAATCTATAGCATGTAAACCGTGCGGGGAAGAGACTGTACCGAAAATGAAGTTCGTTCGAACAGCTGCAGGAGCTAGCTAGGGCAAACAAGGCTAAAGTGGCCCTTTTGGAGGCTTTCCACTCAATTTGTGGCTCTATTTTTGTAAATAATTATTCTGCACAGTAGTCATGTTGTTCATGTTGGCTGTGGAAGCTTTACAGTGAAGGCCTAACTGCAATGATTATTTCCTTTAAAAATCATTATTGTGTTATTCAACAATCACTTCAATCTATCTACAGTTATGTATTTACCTAATGTGGTGTATTTTTACATAGATTTAAAAATAATGAAGATGGCCAGAGCATACGAGCCGAAACGTTGACACGCGCGCATAGTCTATCGTTACTTCATCCTCGCCAAAGCATTGACTTGACGTTTTTCACACCATCGGCGTGCCCCGTAAACCTTGTCACTTTCAACAGTTGCATTAACCCCAAGCCTCAAATCTTCTTCATGGCCGTTCAAAAGCTAATTTTTACTTATTCTGATTTCAAATGTTTAAGATACAGAATTGGATTCATCGACCTCCCAGATTTTGAAGTACGGCATACCGGACAGAGGTCCACGGGCCCTGAGATACATCAACCATGTGGTCGGATACGACCAGGCCAGAAAGATACCACTGTGGGTTGCCGAGCACATTACAAAGGATCACATCGTAGGTAAACAAGAACAACAACAACAACAACAACAACACAATAAGACAGATACGGGCGATTCACAATAATCTATAGTGCCCCTCCAAGAATTTGCAACGCGTTGGCCAATCAATACACAGAATCTGTCGACGGGCCAATGCGCATCTATCTGGATTCTGTGCAATGTGATTGGCCATAAACTTATGGTGGCGCACTATTGTTAATCGCCTGTATTGCAATTGAGACTAGTCATCACAGTTATACTAACAAAATACAAAGTCATTTTCGGTTATCAGAGGTAGTCATCGTTTATAATTAAATTTTGTTACCACTAAAATGAGCGCGGAAAGAGCTTTCCAACGGTATGCGACATTGGCCGGTATGTTTAAAACTCGAGACAATTCAGGAGACGTGAATATCAAAGCCCACAAAAAGGCTATTGAACTCCCCAAATAGTCGTGCTATCGAGATACCAATTACACCAAAATGTAGTTGAGGATATTCCCTATCCGATGATACCTGTCCAGTTGCGGTGCATTAGAACATTTTACATGTATTTTTATACTATGCAAAGTATAGCTCATAATGAAAACTTGGTCCGCATTTTGTGACGGTCGCTATAAGCAAGAAATTATCGCTTGAAAAACTGCCATTCACGTATTTTCGAGGGAAGCAGAAAAATTTTAAAGGGAGAGAAAGCTTGGTTATAGTTTGACAGGAATGCGACAGGGAGCTGGAATGGGAATGAATTGAAAAGCACAATTACATTGGAAACGCCGGAACTAAGGTTGTATAGCACTTAAGGGCTATAACTATAACCATGGTATAGCAGTAGATGAGATAAAAACGGATACATTGTTGAAGAGTTTCCTTCCAGGTTTTGCTTTCATGCTGCTCCTTGAAGTTTGTTTCATAATTAATTACTTGCATGGTGTGGGCAACTTCTCATTGATAAGGCGACGGCGACCGGGACAAGTGCAGCTTCAAGCCGGACAGTGAGAACGTAGACGGAATGTTCTCGTCCTCCCTGGACGACTACAGCAAGAGCGGGTTCGATAGAGGTCACATGTCACCGGCAGCCAATCACAAATACAGCCAGGTGAGTCGTACAGGTTTCACACAAGGAGGGTTCACACGGAAAGTGACCAGGGACTAAGTTAACCAGGGTCAAATTGACCCACTTTGCCGCGATCAAGTTTGTTTCTGTCTCAATCCATGTACAAAATGAAAGCAGGCTTGCACTTAAGATAATGGAAGCTTGGCTTAGCCTTATTTTGGCAAAGTAGCACCCAAGTACGCCGTATAATGATTATCTTCAAGTACAGATATATAGTTTGCATTTCACGGGCAGCCCACGTGCATATAATTATGATGTTGTTCATAATTATATACGTACAAGTTAAAATCAAATGGAAGCTTGACTTGGAATAGCTTATTTCGGCAAAGGAGCACTTACGTTCGCAATACAATAATTTAATTGTGGATCGGTTTGCGGAAACACCATTATTATAAGAATCGTTCGTGCTTTTGCACTTCTATTTCGTTCGCACTTCTCGTAAGGTCTCAACGTTTCGACAGATTCGACTAGCCTGCTCTAGTCCTTATGAGGATATAAATTGTTTCCAGATAGTTTTCATTTCACGGGCAGCATAGTGATATTGTACGTATAGGCCGATACTAAAAATACATAGGCTTAATTCAACTATTTTGTTTGGCTACACTGAGTAGGGTTGAACTTGGGGGGCTTTCTGGTCAACAACATTTTGCCGAGTATTAATTTCAAGCAAACGGCACACAGTAACCCGACAAACAAGCCAACAGACCAACCAACTAACTAGGCAAACTTATCTATCAATCAATTTTCTCAAAGGAACGCCATGCCTTAGCACACAGGCATAATATAGAATGTGTAATTATTTTGTCAACACAGTTGGATCGAATGAAACTCTGACAGCAACATTTTGCAAGAAAACATTTCTACAAAAACTAGAGCAAGCAAACAAAACATCCCAGCAGACGAAAAATAAGCAAATTCATTTAACAATTTATCCTCTCCAAGGAAGCCATGTGCGACTCCTTCTATCTGACGAACGTCCTACCCCAAGACAGCCAGCAGAACCAGCAGTACTGGCGAGAAGTGGAGACGTACTGCCGGGACCTCGCCGAGAAGTACGAGGAGGTACGAGTGATCACGGGCCCGGTCATCCTACCCGAGACACCGGCTGGTGCTGAGCAGGGAAAGCGGTTTGTCCAGTACGAGGCAAGTGCCGTAAACCGTCCTTAATAACCCCCTCAAGAACTCATCATATAGTTTGGTGACAAATACCCAAACAGAAATGTTCACAGATTTAGCTATAACTTTCAGGATATGAAGATGGTGGTGGTAGAAACATATACCGTTTAGTTATTTCCACATGAAATGCTGTATTTATCCAGAAATTAGTAAAACAACAACAGAAAACAGTCTTGGGGTAAGATCAAAACCATTCTTCGTGTTTTATAAGGGTAATTGCCGATTCGGGTTTTCGTTATTTTCTCGTGACTTTGATGTCGGATTGAGCTCAAATTTTCACCGGTTTATCATTTCATGTATACGTCGTGTTGGATTAGACAAAGTGCGAGTGCTGTTCTGTGACCATTATATCAATCGTGAATACATTTAAACGAACATGTCTTCGTAAATAAAGGTGGCCAGCACAGCAAAGAGGCATACAGAGAAAAATGTCCCACGTGGTTCCAAAGTTTGTTGCAAAGTTTTAGTTTGTATTGAGGGTCCAACCTAAACGATTGAGAATCTAGTAAATCAGGTTGTTAAGTTTTGCCTCAAAAGCTGAATTCTGTGTTCTTCCGTCGGTACCGGCCTACTAACCATCTTACCGAACGTTACCACAGAAAAACCGACGGTTTTTCGGTATACATATTGTTTTCAGATGTCAATCTGACGATTTAACAATGTCTTGCTTCAATGAAAAACACAGTCGAAAAATAATTGTATCATAATAATAAATATACCTTCCTCAAACTTCGTCACCACCCGCTAAATGTCGAAGTTATAGGCCTAATTGTATATTGACTATCTGTTTTTGATCGAATATTTATCATTTTTCAGGTTATTGGAGAGAACAATGTCACCGTACCGAGTCACCTCTTCAAAGTCATCGTGGTGGAGAATGCTACCGAGACGTCCAACACCACGGTATTCTCGACCGCGTTTCTGGTTCCCAACAAGCCGATAAGTACTGGGGAACCGCTTATCAAATTCAAGGCAAGCATTGGGCGTTATTCAATCAGGGCTGATAGTACTGTATAGGTCTACACAATTGGAAATATTTTTACTTTAACATCTGCACTTTTTAGTAGTTATACGCTACCAAACAGGACACATTTTGTCCTTTTGTAACTTTTGAATCAACCACGGGGGAAACTGACCGGATTACGAGTCATTGAAAGGGGGATGAAGGGTAAAATTGGCTGGAACGGAATTCGAACAAGTGACCTCCGGATTTAGTAACTTTCAACACAACTGAGGTATTCAGCAATATTATATTGGTGGTTGTTTGTTTTTGTTTTGGGGTTTTAACTTCTTTTTAACTGCGTTTTTTAGAATGGGGCCTGTCACTCAACATACATGTACTGTTTCTAATAACAAGCAGCCTATTGTGGACATTATACTGAGGATTTTCCCACTCCTTGTTTTACTATGTCGGTAGTTAAAGGTAGTATCGTACACAGATTTACGTATATAAAAACAGGGTATAAAGATGGTGATTAGAAACATACCGTTGACAGGGGACGGTAAAAACAGTGACGTGACCACAATTATTTTCTTTTTTTATTTTATCTTTAAACGGATAAAAAAGAGAAAAGACTTTTGAAAAGATCTTTGAATTTGTTCCGAGTAGTCATGCACTTACCCAGCATTCGTCCACCGGTCCAATTGCCTCATCTCCCGGTCTTCAATCCTGGCCCGTCCCGCTGCTTATTCTCGGTAACTCGTACCGCCGCCTGCAGTTGCACAAGCTTTGTAAATTGTCTCAAGCGTATGAGTCTCCTTTTGACTCCTTATGAATCTTTGCATGTCCATACAGGTTCCACTGGCCAAACTTGAGGCGGCCGTCGGAGTCCGTTTCTTGCCGTACCTGGACGGCGCGCCGGTGGGGGATTTCTGCTCTATCGACCCGTGCCGACTGAGCAGCGAGACGGCAGGCATCACTTTCACCACCAAGGGAACCGTCCTGTCTGGCGTCCTGTCTTCCCTCGTTGTCTTCATATGGGTTTTCGCCATGTACAAGTGGAAACAGCAAATGGAAAATGCCGACAAAGAATTGAACTAGGAGGACTCACATTCAGTGTCTGATGAACCAGTTTCGTGTAAAGCTAAACAAACAAGCCTACTTTTGTTTAAAACAAAAAAAGGCCCTACCCGAAATTGAGCTCAAGAAATTACGATACTTTTAAAAATATGACTGAAGCATCCGACTATTTTTGGTCCTCGTGCACATGACGTCATTTCAGTAGGGCGCCATCTATTGTTGAAAACACCGGTTGTGGGTTTTTGTTGAAGTTCGAACTCCTATTCTTTGTTCAAAACATTTTGTATATACTTTGAAGCCGTAGTCAAAATTAAAAAGCCAAAGATGAATGAGCGAATTGCAACTGAAGCCACAGCCGGAACAAGAGCCGAAGCAAAAGCCAAAGTTTCAAAAATGCTCACGGCTTTATTTGCACTCTGAGATGGCCGCCTGGCAGGTGACACCATTACTATTGCGCCGGCAATGTATGATGTTATGATTGATGATAGTTGTATCCTTATGTTAATAAAACCAACGCACGTGTGAGAGTGAAGTTGATTGGTCTTAGCCAAGTGCACACCTGCCCAATGAGAATTCATGCTTTCTAGTAATACGTTCTGATTGGTCAATAAAATTGGTCACGTGGACTTGCATTAATTGCCTAACTATATTTCGATCTTAAGAAAACCAATTATTTTGAGGAAAACTACTGGTACCTACATTGAAAGAAGTTTGCTAATTATTTTGGTGAATTAAGGCAAGTTGTTGAAGGTTTAGAATAATTATGCGAAGAAATATGAAATTCATAATCTCAAGGATGTAAAAAGCGCCCTCTATCGTTTCAAGCAACCATAACAAGAAACCCGAAAACCTGAAATAAAAATCTTCTATTCCGCTTGTTCTGTGCATTTACTTGTTGCCAAAGCTATCAATGGGGGCTAATATGCAATCACACTTGTGAAAATTTTGCTTGCTCACACAGCCGAGTGTTTTTATTTTAAATTGTTTCATAACCAATTCATTTGACTCAATGTTGTGATATTAATTCTATTACCTTGTTTTCAATTAAATTAAACCAGGGGTCGATTTCACGAAGCCCTAGGATCGATCGTAACTCGGGTTGTGAAGGATAATCCATCGTATCCTACGCAGGGGCTGCAATTGCATCATAAGATTGATAGTAATTATAGTGATAATACGATGAGTTTTTTTTTAAATCAACCCCAGTCTATTGTCTAATTACATTAAATCATTACAGGTATTAACTGCTGCAAGCTGCCCATCAGCCAAAGTAATGACCTGAAATTTATAATCAAATCATGCTTGGAGTTAGGAGGGTATGACGTTTCGATCCTAGCAGGGTCTTTCTCAAATTAAATCATTGATGATTGCGGCCAGTCTAATAAAAATAAATAATAATTGGGGACCGTGCACCTGCTAAAATGTGTTGCGTACATTGTGGCAGTTATTTACGAGGTATGGATTTTGTGCGTAGGGTTGTTTGTTAGGCGCTCCTTAGGTTATATTAAATGCATTCACAAAATCAATGAATGACCCACGTTCATTAATTTACGATTCAGTGCACAAACAATAAAAACGAACATCCTTGGTCTTTGTACAACTACGGGCACTCTTAGCACCAGAAAAAGAGGGCGCCCTCCAGCCGCGTGTACACATATCACTGGTACACGGCAGCCGATGCTAATTTACTTCCATAATTACTAATGCTGTGCGCTGAGTACCAGTATCATAGAGGCAAAAATGGCTGAGGGAATGGATCTTAAAAAGCTGAAGGTAAACTTAGGTTTTGGGTGGTTTATCAAACATCTGGTGTGTTACATTTAATAAGATCTTTGTGACAGGAATGTTGATGGCTTAATCGTGAAAAGATTGAATGCCAGTGCGTTTCGTAAGAGTAGATTTGTTGGGGATTGTGGGTTAACGGGTCCTAAAACTATAAAGGAAAGGAAACTACTATTTGAAAAGTAACTTACCTACATATACTTTGTTGGTCTCCTCCTCTATATTACCAAGCTTAAATTTTTGGAAAGAGGGCAGGGCTTTGATTTTTGAGGGAAATTATGGGGTAAAAACGGTAACCAAGATTGTAACATTTCACCGCCGCACGGACGGCCGCAGACGAGAATAGTCTGGTTTCCACTCTGACATTTTGAGGACTCTTGGTCTGTTGGGTCTGGGCACTAGACTAACCAGACCAGACAAAATGGCCTCACGCGATCAGACGGTCTGTTTTAATGTTTACAAGAAGCGCGTAAGAAAATTGAATTTTAACCCTGAAAAGTTAAACAAATTTCTTCAATGTAGGCTTTTAAGGTCCCAGGAACATTTGCTGAAAGTCAAAAGTATCATTTTTGAGGAGTAGAAGTTAGTTCAGAGCCAAAAAAATCAATGTGTTTCGGGATCCCGTTAACCCACAATCGCCGATTTGTTGGTGTGAATAGATTCAACGATTGAAATTGTACAGGCAGTCGCCTTGACCAGTTACGATATGGACAATACATGTAGTACAGCGTCTTTTATTAAGTTTTGAGACTGGTTTCCCAATGGAAAAATAAATGGGGATTGTAGCTTTACGGGTCCTAAAACTATAAAGGAAAGGAAACTTCTTTTTGAAAAGTAACTTACCTACATATACTTTGTTGGTCTTCTCCTCTATATTACCAAGGTTAATTTTTTGGAAAGAGGGCAGGGCTTTGATTTTTGAGGGAAATTATGGGGTAAAAACGGTAACCAAGATTGTAACATTTCACCGCTGCACGGACGGCCGCACAAGAGAATAGTCTGGTTTCCACTCTGACATTTTGAGGACTCTTGATATGTTGGGTCTGGGCACTAGACTTACCAGACCAGACAAAATGGCCTCACGCGATCAGACGGCCTGTTTTAAAGTTTACAAGAAGTGCGTAAGAAAATTGAATTTTAACCCTGAAATGTTTAACAAATTTCTTCAATGTAGGCTTTTAAGGACCCAGGAACATTTGCTGGAAGTCAAAAGTATCATTTTTGAGGAGTAGAAGTTAGTTCAGAGCCAAAAAAATCAATGTGTTTTGGGATCCCGTTAACCCACAATCGCCAAATAAATTAAGTCCAAAAAATGGCAAAAGACTTTCGTAAGCTATCATCCAAGGCAAAATTAAATTCCAAGTAATTGGCAAAATAAATTCTGCAATCTGACAAAGAAAAACATGCCAAAAGTAAGAAGACAATAGGCCTAGTTGAAGCTAAAAAATAAATTGATAAAATGTTTGGAAAATTTATATGAAATAATTATTGAATAAATCACAAGGGAAACTGTATTGATTGGAGTCATTGAAAAATGAACATGATATAAAGTTGACTTTGATAGTGCATTAGTGGGGTTTGAACCTGGGACCTGCAGAATACCGTACCAGTGCTTTACCAACTGAGCTAACCAATGTTTTGTTGACAGTGTCTCAAATAGTCAACTGAAATAATGTTAAATATAAAGGAATGATTATGTAACTTCGGTTTGTTTGTCCGTCTGTGTGATTGACTAGATTGCTGATTTGAAGAAGGAGTTGACATCTCGTGGTCTGGCCTTGAAGGGCAACAAGCAAGATCTGGTCGACAGACTCTCGCAGTACCTCGAAGAAAACGGTAAGAAGATTCAGCAATGCAAAAAAACATCAGTCGTTAGAAAAAAATCAACATCTTTAAGCCTTACAACGAGTCTAACGTTAGTTCTGTATTTGGCCCTGTCACAAATGGGCAATTCCAGCGTAACGGACATGACAATTACACAGTTTTTGCCTTATTCAGAGGGTCATAAAGTAGGATTGGCAGTTTGCAAACAATTTTAATTAGGCTTATCAGACACATTTAACTATCAGTGACATATGTAGTAAATTTTATGTAATTTCATTGAACAGTTGTAGAGAAAATGCACTTCTTGTGACCGTAACGGACATGACACTAAGTTGTCATGTCCGTTACGGTCACAAGAAGTGCATTTTCTCTACAACTGTTCAATGAAATTACATAAAATTTACTACATATGTCACTGATAGTTAAATGTGTCTGATAAGCCTAATTAAAATTGTTTGCAAACTGCCAATCCTACTTTATGACCCTCTGAATAAGGCAAAAACTGTGTAATTGTCATGTCCGTTACGCTGGAATTGCCCAAATGCAACAGATAACAGTGTCTTGAATGCTTAGAGTTAGGAGGGCCCGACGCGTTTCGATCCTGGCTGTAGCAGGATCTTTCTCAAAAGCTAAAAGTGTCTTCATTCTGACGAAACAAATTTAGGCTGCATCCGAATCTGTAGTCTAGAGCTAGGTCTAGGTCTTTACTCCATTGGAAATACACGGAGACACCAAGACAACAGACCTAGCCGTAGCTCTAGAAGCCCGTTTCAGACAAGGCCTCAACTACGTTTAAAAGGCTTTTTGTCTAAATTGTTTCTGTATTCCTTCCTTAATTTTTGCCTGCCCTGCCTGTAACGCCATCAGGCGAGGAGGGTATGCCTTTGGGTCAGAACCCTAAGACCCTCGAGGAGCCACTAAAACAATCTGGAGGTTTGTCCTAGAAATAAATTGCTGCTAGTTTTTGCTTTGTTTCTGCTGCTGCTGTAGGGATTTAGACTAGATTGCCATTTTGGGGTCGTTTGTAAGCTGTATTAACCCTAACCCCACCTGTAGGCCTGTACCACAGTTAACCACACATAGATAGGTTTTTCTGTGGTAAACATGGTATCCTGCATACCACAATACACAAGAGTGTGGTACTGTGGTTTGTGTGGTAATGCTTGGTTTGTGATCCAGTCCCCCTGTGGAGACTTCGGTAATGTGTGGTAACTGGTAAGCAGCTCTTGTTTGGAAATGTGTGGTAAGCAGCTCTTGTCTTGTGTGGTAAAAGGTTAGGGATCTGAATCGGCCAAAGATCTGCCCCCTCAGGTTTTTGGAATTTGAAAAATATAGGACATGGGATTGTCGATTCCCATCGTTGACAGAGGCAGTTCCCTTGGTGTTTCAGGAATGCCTTGGTGGCTCTCCAAATATGGACACAAGGGTAAAAGAAACCATCGCTAAGCGGAAAATCGAACGCTACTTTGCGTAGTAATTTTCCGTTAAGTGGTGGATTTGGGCTTTAGTGATGAATGTAAAGCGTTAGTGAAATCGGCCCCAAGTCTCTCACTGAGGTGCCAATTGCTATGAGAAAATTGCCTTTCCCCTTCATTTGTATACATGAACATTAAATCTTCAATAATCCTTTAGAGAAAATGATGAAAAATATTAGTGCTTGTAAGACGCTGTGCCTGGGTTGCGGTTTTTAAATGGTTTTTGCACATAAATGGTGGTGGAGCATAGTTAGACATACTAGAGTGAAAAAAAAAGGATAATAGATATCAGTGATGACTTGGGTTACCGGTAGTAACTCCCCAATATTCTGTAATTCATTGTTTTTCTTCTGTTACAGATGAGTCGGTTCTTGACAATGGCACCGAGCCCTCCGATGCAATATTAACACCCGAGGGTCAGTACCTTGAGATAAAGTATACCATTTCAGCTGCAGAAGTCCAGGACCCAGACTCGAGGAAGTCAGGGTCCCAGATTTGCTGTGCAGTTAGTGCTATAAATGGCACGGACACCAGACTATTTTGTGTTGTAATTTATGAGGCCAAGTACAAATCTCTGGTTGACGCTACAAATATTATCAAAGTCTATTGGAAAACACATGTGGTCACTACATAGATGTCTGTGTTTACACTTGAAGCTTGCAGCCTAACCAATGATTTCGGACACAACCTTCAAGACTACAAAATTATAAATTTGTCCTTTTGATTTTTTTTTTAATCAACAGCTGAGGAAGAAGGTGATCTTTTAGCTCAAGAGGTAAATATTCTCTTCTAATGTCGTAAAAGTTTCATTTCCATCATAACCTGCCTCGAGTTTTGTCACATTTTTAAAGTACATGTAACTGTCCTCTAGACCGATTACGTCATATACTGGTATGGAATTTGGTTCAAGAATGTGTAGGGCCCTTAAGCAGTTGTAAGGAGTTATACTTTCACTGGGAAATTTGAATAGGGCAACAGGATTGGAACAAGATTACAACCTTAACCCTCACCCTCTGCAGCTATCACTAAAGACAAGAGCTGTTTACCACACATTACTAGAGTCTGCACAGGGGGACTAGATCATAAATCATTCATTACCACAAATACCACACTGTGGTTTATTGTGGTATTCAGGATACCAAGCTTACCACAGGTAAAACCATGTGTGGTGAATTGTGGTATGGAGGGAGTTGGGTTAGGGTTAATTGTTGGTCTTTCACATTCCACCATCTTTGTGTATGTGACGAACTCCTTAGAAGGAGCCATTGACCTGATTGGACTTGAACCCGAGCCCAACTGGATTCACTTTTCATCTCGTTATTATCTTATCATCAAGGATGAGCCAAGCCTGCTTGACGATGAGGAGGATGAACCGCCCATAGCAACTGTAACCAAGGTTACATCCCCCGTGGTCCTGCAGCGGCAGACGATCATTCCTGCGCAAGACTCCAAGCCCGCAGAGGCTGAGGCGGGAGCGCAGAAAATAGCCATTGCTACTGTGGCTGCCCCAGCAGCCCTGACCGCTGCACAGGTAAAGAACCAGATAGTCCCTGTCTATTGCACAGTTGGCAGGAGTCCAACAGTGCAATAGGTGCTTAGTCAATAGTCAAAGTACATTTAAACAACCGAATGGTCATTGCATGTTGCTCTGTTGGCAGGAGTCCAACAGTGCACTAGACACCTATGCAATAGTCAAAATAATGCATGTTAACCAAACATTCACTGCCTATCACACTGTTGGCAGGAATCCAACAGTGCACTAGGCACCTATGCAATAGTCTATTTTAAAGTACATGCAAACAACAAGACAGTCATTGCCTATTGAACTGTTGGCAGTAGTCCAACAGTGCACTAGGCACCTATGCAATAGTCAAAATACACATAAACAATCGAACAGTCATTGCCTATTGTACAGTTTGGAGTAATCCAACAGTGCAATAGGCAACTATTCAATAGTCACAGTACATATTGTTAACGACCAAGCATTCACTGCCTATCGCACTGTTGGCAGGAGTCCAACAGTGTGATGGGCACTTGGTCAAATGTCATAGTTCCGGTTTTATAAAACATTAATGCTCAAGACAGGTCTCTTCATTATTTTTCATATTCATGAGAAGAGATCTTCTATTCTTGGTCTCATGGTAAACCTCTTGTACTATTGTCCCACGATCAAAATCTTGGCACCTCCTGAATTGATTATTCTATTACTGATCAAATTTCTTGTATTCAGAAAAAGGCGTTAAGAGCAGAGAGATTCAACACACCACTGACAGAGGATGCCAAGAAACAAGCCCGATTAGAAAAGTAAGTGACAGTCATGAATATGCATTGGTTATGTGTAGACCAATGTGTAGTCTCAAATAACAAAGTATATGAATATTCATATTACTGTAAACCAATGGAAAGTAACTTACAATCTGACACCAGTCATGAATATGCATTAACAAGCTTAATACTCTACTGCCATTGGGCAGTCATAATGTATGCAATTCAATAGCCAGTGAAAATTCTTGAATAACTAAGTACCAATGAATATGCATGATTACTTTATGACTAATGAGAAGTAACCGTGCCAATTTCTCACTTGAAAGGTTTGGAGGCAAGCCAGCAGCAACAGCAACAGTTTCTGCAGGAACTGTGCCCAAGACGCAAGCAAAAGCAGAACCCACGGTAAGTCAATTAATTAAACCCTTTAGCCTACCTAACCCCACAGTCTGTCCTAGTACTGAGACAGTTTGAAAGTTTGATCTCAGCTGTATCTCAACATGAGGTTTTCTTTTCTTTGATACAGTCTGAAGCTTTGGAGAAACTGAAGAAGAGATCGGAGAGGTTCGGCACTGCCGTTTCACCAGTTGTCAAAAAGGTCAGTTCTATGTAAAGTGTTGCAAGTTCTGCATTAGAATTATCAAGTGATATGTGCCAGTCACAAACACAAAACCTTGTCTTCTGCATAATAGGTATAAAGATTATAAAACGTAACCTGGAGCTTCATGTTTTTTCTCAGCAAGTAAGCTGAAGGGATTGATTTAACCACTTGCAATTGCAGTAGAACGCCGCTTTAACGAACGCGCCAGGATGCACAGAAATTGTTCGTTATAATGGTCGTTCGTTATAGTGAACAATGTTCAGCATGCGTATACATTGTACATTAAAAAATTGGGAGCTAAGGATGATGTTCGGTATTGCCAAATAATTGGTATAGTGGTGTCCGTTACAGTGGCATTCCACTGTACATGGCTTCTGACAGATACCTTTATGGTTGGGTGACCACATTGCAAATTTTGTTAATTTTATAATGATGGTTTATGTGTTTTTTAACCAAACAGACAGAGGAAATGGACAGACTAATGAAGAGAAAGAAGCGATTCGGTGTGATAACCAACACAAGTTCAGTGACCACAACAGCCATCAAGAGAACATCAGTAGCTGGTGATGATGCAGAGGTACATCAGCTAATTTACAATTTGATATCAGCTTATATACAAGTTGATATCAGCTAATTAACAAGTTGATATCAGCTTATTAACAAGTTGATATCAGCTAAATTACAAGTTGATATCAGCTAATTTACAAGTTGATATTAGCTAATTTACAAGTTGATATCAGCTAATTTACAATATATCAACTTATACAAGTTGATATCAGCTAATTTACCTGTTTGTATCAACTAATATGAAAGTTGATACACCCACAAGTTTATCAGTTTACACGATATCGTTGAAATGACAAACTTGAATAAATAACACCTGCTACAAGAAATGTGTTCATCCATTTCAAAAATCATCAATACTCCACTAATATTCCTGTATTCATGACTTGTGTCATGTTGAATTTTGTGAGACAACTGTATTGTTGTTTTTGTTTGTCAACTGATGAATGTTTTAAATTTCTTTGCTTTTGCACAGGACAAGAAGAAGAAACGTGCAGAAAGATTTGGTTTGACGGCGTAACCAGGGTGCAGTGCAAAGCCAGAATTATTTTCCGCAATTTTGGGAAATGTTTGTAGAATATTGCAGTATGGCTGTTGGTAACCAAAAAAACAACAAAAAAAGTGTTAAAGAGTGTTAAAGTGGTCAGACAAGTTGAGGTTGACGGTCAGTGTGAGTGGTCACTCTCTGGCCAGTAGTAATTAGCGATACCGGTCAGGAATTGCACAATGCAAGCTTTAAGTTATAGGTCATCTGCACATTGCCACGGCAACAACATTCTGTATCTTACCAAAATGCCATTTTTTAAAAGGCGCTCAAAAGAAAACCTCAGAATACAAGTTTTTAAATTTTTTTAAACATTTTTTTTCCCGACTTTTTTTAGTGGTGGCAGGTTCACACATTCCTCGTCTTCCCCTAGGTAGAGAGAATTTTGTATATTATTAAACACTTTATGCCACATTTCTGCTTAAAATCTGCATCAATTTGAACGTTCTTCCTTCATTTTCGGACCTCTGGCATACAGTTATTATTGTCCATTTTTGTAGAAATGTAGAAATGTTACCTTAGTGTAGCTCGAGGCTTGGTGAGCTATGTGGTCGATTTCACCAAACTCATCACAACTTAATATCAATCGTAATCGTATATGTCATATGACGCATTGCAGCTCTACGTAGGATACGATGGGTTATCCTTTGTAACTCGAGTTACAATCGATCGTAGGGCTTCATGAAATTGACCCCTGGCTACAAACATGTACATAAATTTGCAGCTTGGAGCCAAAAACGTTATCTTCAAATGCGAAATGTAGCTTGAGCAACCAAATTTGAACACAAATGTAAATTTTACGTAAAACCGTTGGGGAAATAAAGAGCTACATCAGTGTGACACAACTTGTTTTGTTTCATATTAAAAACCGTTTTTAACCCCGGATGTCTAGTTATCATTTAAGTTTCTTCATCTAGCCTCTGTGCACTGTATGGTAGTATGAGGCTATATACTCCCCAGGGAGCTGAGATTGTTTCAGAAATGTAAAATGGGCCCGATGACCAGGGATAATAATAGTGTTAGTGTAAAGCGTTGTGATACCACTCTTGTGTGTAAGAACGCTATATAAATGCCTATATTATTATTATTATTAATCCTTGTCAAGTATTGAGGGGATTGGGTTCAAGAGCAAAATTTGACCTCCGAGCAGCTTTCAGTGTACACACTGCAACTTGCACTGCCATTAATGTATGTACTATCATTACACTAAGTGCCACCACATCACACACTGTAGCAAGATTTGAGCTGTATGTAGGGATTTGCTGGGTGTGGTCGTTTGTACCACCCATTTGCTTCATCTGCAGTGAATTTGAAGTCGGACGCTTTTGCCTTTGTAGTGTGTCACCTTAGATTCACAACGCAACCTTTATGCAGAATGTGAATACCAGGGATGTGATATTTAAGGAAACATCCTGATTTCAGGTTTTTCATCCTCACTTTGCCCTTAAAGAAGTATAGGAAATATGTGATTTTCAGCCTTGATGTCTATATTTTCAGGATTATGTATGCAAGTACAGCCCTGGAATACTGTGGGAGTGAAGATTTTGTCGTTAAGCCTCAGATTCTGCACTGAAATGAGCGCACATTTTTTTAATGAAGAATAAATTTTTCTTCCAAATTAACAATTTCCCTTGTGTCACACTTGAAGCAAACAATCGATCCTTCTATGAAATCAGTTTCCACTCTGAACATTTCTGAAACTGCGAAGAAACACTTCGCAAAAGCTCTGAAATGAAAAGCTGTTTATAAGAAGTCCAAAAGTGAAAGAAACTCTCAATAACTGTATATGTTGAGGACCACTACTGTATACAATGTTTAGTAACTCTTTTAGTAGCTGCTTAGATTGAAAATCATTTGTGTAGCTTGTACATAGTGTTTTTTTTCTCTGTTTAAATGTAAAATTGTTTTAGGGCTTTATCATTTTAACTTTGTAATTTTAGTCCTGATTCGAGTTTCAGTTTCTGATCAATTTTGCTTTCGTTTTTGTTTCCTTGTAAAAAAAGAAAAGAAAAAAACAATCTGTATTGTATGATTTTACATTGATGTCAAAGGGATTTGTATATAAGGGCTATGTTTAGATTTATTTAACGTGCCAATTTTTCTCCATTTGAAATTTTCACCTCAATTTTGATTATTTGATGTTGAACAATTCAATTGATTCCATTATTAAACACCACCCCCAGTTCTCAATAGCTCCGCCCCTTTCTTTTTGTCCCACACTCTGAATTGTACTCGTATTAATCGGCTTTGATGTAAAATTATGCAATTTTGGAAATTTTGCCTTTTGAATCCATTTACTCACAAATCTCAAATTGCTCCATGTTTTGTACATTTACATCATTTTTTGAGGCATAAAAGGCAATAAAAAACAAAGTCCCTGGACATTTCAATGAAAATTTGACTTTTGCGATTTGTCGTTCTTAACTTGGGTGCAAACACTAGTATTCCCCATTGGAATCCAAGTTCTAGTGGTAGTCTTTGGTATCAGTTTTATTTTTGTATACTTTGGCTTCTAATTTTCAATCGCAGCAAGACATCAGTAAAAAAATCTTTTGAAATCCAGACTTCAAGAAAGATTCAAGGCTTTGCATGGTGATGATTGGTATGTGGATCGGTTTGCGGAAACACCATGTAAGAATCGTTTGAACTTTTGCACTACTATTTCGTTCGCACTTCACATAAGGTCTCAATGTTTCGACTAGCCTGCAGCAGTCCTCATCAGGAGAAATCCATATATTAAAGGGGGTGGTAACCAGGGGTAGGGGGACAGACATCAGTGGATGGGCACATGCTCCCTGCCCCCTGTGCCTCTCAAATCAATGACAGAAACTGTCCGACAAAACAGACGAACAATCAGACCGATGTGGAAGGTAGCAGAAATGGCATGCAGTATAGAACTAGAAGGTTATGAAAATTCCAAGTCCCACTGAAGTGACACCTGACAGATCAGATAAACAAGCAGACAAATGCAGTGGCAAAGCCATGTCTCAGTGAGGTGAGCAACCACCTGACAGAATAGACAAATAAGAAGACAAATATAGAATATGGTGGCAAAGCCATGTCTCACTGAGGTGAGCAACCATATGATAGAACAAACTACATGTAGCAGGTAAATGTAGAAGGTGGTAAAAATGCAATGTCTCATCGAGGTGAGCAACCACATTACAGAACAGACAAATAAGAAGACAAATACATGTATAGAATATGGTGGCAAAGCCATGTCTCTCTGAGGTGAGCGACCATATGATAGAACAAACTACATGTAGCAGGTAAATGTAGAACGTGGTAAAAATGCGATGTCTCATCGAAGTGAGCAACCACCTGACAGAACAAACGTAGAAGGTGGTGGCAATGCCATGTCTGACTGAGGTGAGCAACCACCTGACAGAACAGACAAACAAGCAGTCAAATGTAGTAGGTGATGGCAATGCAATGTCTCATTGAGGTGAGCAACCACCTGACAGAACAGACAAACAAGCAGACAAATGTAGAAGGTGGTGGCAATGCCATGTCTCACTGAGGTGAGCAACCACCTGACAGAACAGACAAACAAGCAGACAAATGTAGTAGGTGATGGCAATGCCATGTCTCACTGAGGTGAGCAGCAACCTGACAGAACAGACAAACAAGCAGGCAAATGTAGAAGGTGGTGGCAATGCCATGTCCCACTGAGGTGAGCAACCACCTGACAGAACAGACAAACAAACAGACACATGTAGAAGGTGGTGGCAATGCCATGTCTCACTGAGGCGAGCAACCACCTGGCAGAAGAGACAAACAAGCAGACAAATGTAGAAGGTGGTGGAAATGCCATGTATGACTGAGTTTAGCAACCACCTGACAGAACAGACAAACAAGCAAACAAATGTAGAAGGTGGTGGCAATGCCATGTCTCACTGAGGTGAGCAACCAACAACAGATAAACAAACTTTTTCAAGGTTTTTCCGTGAGCAACAAAGGTCTGACCCGCAAAGAAGAGTGTATATTATTCTGTTTTTAGGAATATTTTATTTACTTTTTAGAACTAACGTGCACACCTGAATTTAAATAGTTAAAACTTTTACATTAAGGAAAATATTTTATATCATTTGTGGTTATTATTATAACAATAGATTAAAATTACTGATGCATAAAATGCTGATCAAATATGCACAGGCTTAGTATTTTAAAGTTATTTTTAATAATTTGGATTTTCACCAATCGAATGCGTTGTTCCCTGAAATAAATATTTGATCGAAGAAGATTCCTGATTTTCTATTTGTGAGTTAAACTTTGATATCAAACAGTGGAATGCTCTGTTTGTTGTATCATAAAAGATGTTGTAATCTGGGGCCAATTTCACTTACGCTTTGCGATCATCCCTTAAGCCAAAATCCATCACTAAATAGAAAATCCGTTTAGTAACAGATTTGATCTTTAGTGATGATCGTAAAGCGTTGGTGAAAACGACCCCTGGAATGTATTAAATCATTCATAATATGACTACACTGACAGGAATGCATTTAAGATGAAGCCATTGAAAAGTAAACAAAGAAATATTGACCGAAGTGGGATATGAACCAGCGACCACTGGAATACTGTATCCAATGCTCTTATACCAACTAAGGTATGAATAAAGCGTTGGAATGATGACGTTGGAATGAAGACACTTAGAAATCACGAAGAGGTTTGTTCAGGCATCAGTGCTGGGTGTCTTAAGAAGCATGATGTATGCTTCTGTGTTCCAATCGAAGAGGTACTTCCACTTACAAAAGTCTTCCATCTTCCTCCGTCCTTTGTCAGCTAGCGAATGTCTAGCCTCTGAAGAACAGGCTGGGTCAAGAACTGTGAACTGTGATACTCTGACTGACTTATCTAAGCCTGCCTTTGTCCATGGTGGTCGAGGTTGGATAGTTGACCATCTGGAACCAATCTTCGGTGCAGGGTGGTGCGGGTTCATTGATGGTTGTGTCTTCATGGAAAGTTCCGATGAATGTTGCAGGGAGTCATTGGTTACTGCTGGGTCACATGGAGCAGTTCATACTCAGTTCAGTACTCAGGCCGGCGGACAGTCCGCTATATATCAAACAAGGAAATGTTGCTGCGTTGCACTGGAGTCATCATATGATGAAATACAATATAAAATTAAAACAGTGCACAAAGAATTAAATAACCCAAGCTTGCGATGCAATGCACTTTCTTCAGGGGAAAGGGAAAAGCATTGAACTCAATGTTCATTCCGTCAGGATGGAGCGTGCCGAGTTGGAATATGATGCGCTGTTCCAGAGAATGGCGCTGCGTGTCGGAAGAGGCCGTAGCAACAACGCAGACACACATGTCCTTGATGGAGTGTGATGGCGCGCTGAAATGTTCAGCCACCGTCAGGGCCAGGTGTCTTGATGAGGCGGACACTCTGGAGGTGCTCCGTAAAGCAATAGGCGAGATGACGCTATATATCACTGATTGTTTACTAACTTGTGCTCAAACTCAAACGTATGAAGGACCTACGTGCGAAACCTCACAAATTCCAGCGAGTAATATATAAAAGGAAAATGAAACATCCAAGGCATATACCGTAAACAAGTTAAAACATCTGCACTCCAAATCAAAACAGCGATCCGACGGATCCACCATTACTGGTGTGTCCCTGCATGCTTTTTTATCCGACAACAAAAGAATTTACGCTCCGCCACACTCTATAATTGCAGGGTCTATAATCCCATGATTAGGGGACGTACATCCTGCAATGAAAATAGAGTGCGGTGGATGTAAAATCTTTTGTTGCCGGACAAAATACAGGCGGGGACACACCAATAATGGCTGGTGTTTTTTACCTCCATGTTTGCGCCGTCGGATTGGTGTATACATACTGTTTAATACCATGCAACAAGAGAGCGTCCACTTCGGGCCGATAGAGGGCGCTCTACTTCCTGAGCTTGTAGGCAATGACGGGCTTGTAGGGCGTGTGGATCATGGTGTTGTAGTTGATGGTGGGGAAGTAGCCGTCCACGAGGGACAGCTCGTACTTGCGCAGCAGGACCGACATGATGGTCTTGATCTGGACGTAGGCGAAGTTCTCTCCGATGCAGCGGTGGCGGCCGGCCCCGAACGGCACGTAGGAGAACTTGTCGCTGTTGGACGCATTCTCATCAATGAACCTGCAGGAGATCGAACCAGGTACAATCAATTAAAGGTACAGTACAGGATTGGTTAACTAGTAAGCAGGAGGTCGTGGGTTCGAATCCCACCTGAGCCAGCATGTGATTTCACATGCTCTCACAAGCACTGAGTATACAGTGCTCATCCAAGTTGGTGAAGGGCAAGCCTAATTTGCATATTATCTGTTTCCCGACCAAATCATTTAATATTCATGATTTACTGCGGTTCCCGCCGCGATATTGGATTCGATTCACCCCGCTGACCCCAGCTAGCTCGGTGGCCTAGCGGTATGGCATCTGCACTAGTAAGCAGGAGGTCGTGGGTTCGAATCCCACCTGATGAGCCAGCATGTGATTTTTTTTCATGTGCTCTCACAAGCACTGAGTAAGCAGTGCTCATCCATGTTGGTGAAGGGCAAGCCTAATTTGCATATTATCTATTTCCCGACCAAATCATTTAATATTCAGGATTGGTAACAAACAGAAACAGAAATGTTCACAGATTTACATTGCTGTATTAGACAAAGGGGATGTGGGTCCTGGAAACCATTACCAATCATGCATTATACCTTTAAGCTTTGAGCTAACTTCAATCTTTCATCCAGTTAAACCTCCCCAACACAACCAACTGAAAAAGCACATTGGTTTCTGGGGCACGGATCTGAAATGGGTTCGGGGTCAGAGTTGTTAGGTCGGATGACTGGAAGCCTGTGTTAAATTTTATTTGGTTGCGGCTTGAATCGACACAAGTCTCTTAAGGAGCAACTTGAAGCCGCTTCCCATACACCTGTGTGTAACTGCATTAAAGTCGTAGCCAGGTTATTCAGACATAGCCTAGATGATTGGTGTTGGGGCTTACCGGTCAGGGTTGTAGGTCAATGGTTCCGGCAGCCACTGGTCGTGAAGACGTTGATTGACCGTGGGCGACACGCAGACTTGATGACCAGGAGGAATGACGTAATCTTTGAAAGTCTGCAGAAAGAAAACAATTCAGATGTTCTTTTAGCATTTGCAATAAAGAACACTATACAAGTAATAAACTTAAGCCTTTGAGAAAGATCCTGCTAGGATTGAAACATCAGACCCTCCTAACTAGCCTTTGAGATAGATCCTGCTAGGATCAGAATGTCAAGCCTTCCTAACTAGCATCTGAGAAATATCCTGCTAGGATCGAAACATCAGACCCTCCTAACTAGCCTTTGAGATAGATCCTGCTAGGATCGAAACGTCAGGCCCTCCTAACTTGCATTTGAGAAAGATCCTGCTAGGATTGAAACATCAGGCCCTCCTAACTAGCCCTTGAGAAAGATCCTGCTAGGATCGAAACATCAGGCCCTCCTAACTAGCCCTTGAGAAAGATCTTGCTAGGATTGAAATGTCAGGCCGCCCCTTAATACCTTCCAATAACATTCCGAAAGAAAGTAACACAAATACAAAGTGTAATGATTCTAAGGTTTGCAAAGAATGACATTAATAAATTGACAAGACATAATAAATGAGGTAAGTTGAGTTGATCCTCACCATTGGTACTTTGGCCATTCGCATCATGGTCATGATGGGTGGGCGGAGCCTCAGAGACTCCTTCAGGCAACGGTCCAATAGCATCATCTCCTTCAGCTATGAATAATTCATCATGACATGAATATTCAATATCCAGAGAAACATGATTCTAGTTGATACATTTTTAATTTCTTAAGAAATACAATCATTGGATCAACAACTGTAAAATGTAGACGTTTCCTTTTAATGAAAAAGAAATACTTTTTCAGAACCTTAAAACAATTTCATGTGGTACAATTAAGAAGACAAATCATTCCAAAGTTTTAATATAAATTATTATCTCAGTGGAACCAAAACTCTAGCAAGCGAAGATAAAAGCGATTTTGCAAGCCTAGATGAACAGAATTCCAGCAATGATACTAAATAAAAGGTCCTCTCGTATGAACGAAGGAAAGGCTTCGTATGAATAATTGAGTAGTTATACCTGGTCATAGGTTAAAGGCTCGTCTATGTCATCTCCGCAAACTCTCAACTGCTCTTGGTAACAGCGTTCCTGTTTGAATACAATTTTAAACCTACATTTAATAACAGATTGTTTAAGAAGAGATAGGGAAAGCTACAAACTCAACTAAATACAATCCAATCCATGACCTAGTCTACATCCCAGCCACCTCTCTCCACCCCTACCCTACCCCTCACCCAATCCTACCCATCTCTTTCCCTACTCCAGTTGAGTCCCTCCTACCACCACCCACCTGTAACTCCTTGTCCTTGGCCATGAAGAATGCCATCCATGAGCTGGTGGTAGACGATGTGTGCTGCCCTGCCACCTCTCTCCACCCCTACCCACCCCTAACCCATCTCTTTCCCTACTCCAGTTGAGTCCCTCCTACCACCACCCACCTGTAACTCCTTGTCCTTGGCAAGGAAGAATGCCATCCATGAGCTGGTGGTGGACGATGTGTGCTGTCCCGCCACCACTCTCCATCCCTACCCACCCCTAACCCACTCCTACCATACTCCTTGCACCTACCCCAGTTGAGTCCCTCCTACCACCACCCACCTGTAACTCCTTGTCCTTGGCCATGAAGAATGCCATCCATGAGCTGGTGGTAGACGATGTGTGCTGCCCTGCCACCTCTCTCCACCCCTACCCACCCCTAACCCATCTCTTTCCCTACTCCAGTTGAGTCCCTCCTACCACCACCCACCTGTAACTCCTTGTCCTTGGCAAGGAAGAATGCCATCCATGAACTGGTGGTGGACGATGTGTGCTGTCCCGCCACCACTCTCCATCCCTACCCACCCCTAACCCACTCCTACCATACTCCTTGCACCTACCCCAGTTGAGTCCCTCTTACCACCACCCACCTGTAACTCCTTGTCCAAGCCAGGAAGAATGCCATCCATGAGCTGGTGGTGGACGATGTGTGCTGCCCCGCAACCTCTCTCCACCCCTACCCACCCCTAACCCACTCCTACCATACTCCTTGCACCTACCCCAGTTGAGTCCCTCTTACCACCACCCACCTGTAACTCCTTGTCCAAGCCAGGAAGAATGCCATCCATGAGCTGGTGGTGGACGATGTGTGCTGTCCCGCCACCACTCTCCATCCCTACCCACCCCTAACCCACTCCTACCCCACTCCTTGCACCTACCCCAGTTGAGTCCCTCTTACCACCACCCACCTGTAATTCCTTGTCCTTAGCCAGGAAGAATGCCATCCATGAGCTGGTGGTGGACGATGTGTGCTGCCCTGCCACCTCTCTCCACCCCTACCCACCCCTAACCCATCTCTTTCCCTACTCCAGTTGAGTCCCTCCTACCACCACCCACCTGTAACTCCTTGTCCTTGGCAAGGAAGAATGCCATCCATGAGCTGGTGGTGGACGATGTGTGCTGTCCCGCCACCACTCTCCATCCCTACCCACCCCTAACCCACTCCTACCCCACTCCTTGCACCTACCCCAGTTGAGTCCCTCTTACCACAACCCACCTGTAATTCCTTATCCTTAGCCAGGAAGAATGCCATCCATGAGCTGGTGGTGGACGATGTGTGCTGTCCCGCCAGCAATAGACCTATACACATCCCAGCTATTTCATCATCATTCAACAGTTCCCCATTCCTGTAATCAAAAGCAAAGAAAGATACACGTGAATAATCTGCTGCTAACTGCTCATCATCAGACAAAGTAATGACCTGAAATTTATACAAAGCTTGGAGTTAAGTTAATGGCTTAATGGAGTTAAGTTAATTGAGTTAATGGCTTTTTCGCCATTAATTAATGATTTATTGTTTGACCTAGAGTAATTTATTTATTTGTCCACATACATGTAATTGTTTATTTATTGCTTTTATTGTTTGTACATTTTGTTTAAATGTAATGTTATGCATGGCAGCATTTGGAGAGCCACTCGATTGTGATTTAGTTCGCATTTGGCAATCCTTCAGGGGTGTTACCATGCACTGTTCTTCTACTGTTTGGTTTTGTCATTTTGTTAATTTTCCTGTTTGTATTGTGCCTTCTGTTGCTTGCCCTGAGAAATAATAAATGAAATGAAATGAAATGAAAAAGGTGCCCTGACGCGTTTTGATCCTGGCAGGATCTTCATCAAAGGCTAAAGGCTTAGCAAAAGCAAAGAACAAGACAATGATTCCAAGTATAACAGAAGCAAATTTGACACAGCCCAGAGTCAATCTTGAAACCCTTGATACAAGCTTCCTGAAGTTTCGGGTTCGAATCCCAACTCAGTCTGATTTTCTTCATTCACGAACAAAATCTTCAAGGGTGTATTGAATAGGTCAGCATTATAGGTCAGCAGTATGCTACCTATGAATAGCTGAAACATTCTGTTTCAACACCTGACATCATTTGTGGCATAAGAGCCAAAACACTAAGATGAGTTTGATCAGCAAGAAGTATTCATCAAATATGAAGTCTTGGGACTTCAGTATCTGAATCTTATCACTTACTTGTAGGTCGTCGTGAGCAAGGTTTGAAGCATATCATCATCAGGGTCTTCAGCAGCTCTCCTCTGTTGAATGGCCTGTCGAGAGGTCAAACAACCATATTAACCAAAGTTTCATGATAACTGGGAAGGATTCTCCATTCTTCAAAATATGAAAAACGTTCCTTTTTATTCTTTAATAACCCCACACCAACTGAAGTGAAAAGAGCCGGAGCAACCCAGTACAGTGTGATATGTCCATCATAAGGAGGACGTTGGGATTCTAACAAAGGAAAATACTCGTATGGAGTCTAGGTGCAGATATTAGTGTAAATTGTGAATCTTGGGCCTTTTCCAAACCTTGACTTCGGCCCCCGGCTCCGTCTCCGTCATCCAAATGCTGAAAATATTATTACAATAATAGTATGTGGTCTTTCATTGAAGCTGAAGCTTTGTTTTCTGGTCCGAAACAAAGTATCTACATGTACTTCAAAGCCATAGCCAAAAGCTTCCATTTTGATATCTGTTCTGCCAGGTGGTTTTAAAACGGATGCACAAAATAGAGCCAGAGTAGGAGCCGAATTCGGATCCGAGATTTGGAAAAGGCCGCTGATTTCTATAGACCGATCCGACGGCACGATTTACTGCCCGCCATAACTGGAGTGTCCCTGCCTGCCTTTTGTCCGGCAACAAAAGAATTTATGCTCTGTTGCACTCTATAACTGCGGGATGTATTAGGGGACGTACACCCTGAAATATAGAATGCGGAGGACGTAAATTCTTTCGTTGCCGGACATAATACAGGAGGGAACACTCCAGTAATGGCGGGTGTTTCCTACCTCCATGGTCGCGCTGTCGGATCGGTGTATTTGCTGTATTAAAAACAGTGCCCTCTTGTGTTTTTTATTTTATTTTGTGACAGCGCCCTCTTGAGTAAAAATACCTGATAGAATATTTTCTTGACCTCCAGGTGGGCGCGGTCTCGCTTACGGAAGCTTGGGAAGGGAATCCAGCTGGGGAAGAGCCAGGCAAGGTGACTGAAGCCACCGTCTAGATCCATGTAAAGCTGAGCGACGTGCTCGTTCAACATGGACCTTATTTCCTTCCCTAGAAAAATAAAGAAATTTATCGAGACAAGTTAGCAAACCTAAAGAGCTACATGCTGTACATGAAGTAGTATATGTCCATGTACATAATTTATGTCTGTATGTAATCTGACAACTATTTTTGTAACAGCGCCATCTTGTGTTGTGTTTTCTCTTGCGTTGTGTTTTTTCCAAACAACTCACTGAAAGTACAGGTAATACAGGCAAAGGTTGATCAGCGACTATTTGTCAACCACTGGCTTGCTTGAGCCTGGTACCCATGGAATACTTTGTGTAGTGGTTACCAGACATAATCCTCCACCGATTGACAAATATTTTCGATCAAACTTGCCCATATGATATGATATGACTACAATGAACTTTTCCTGTTGTTCTTCAAAAGAGTTCAAATCGCTTTCCCGAAAAATTACGATTTCATCAGCCACCATTTTGAGCAACATGGTCAATCTATCTTTAACCATAGCTTTTTGGCATACATCTGGAAACTTTAGTGCATTAAACCTTGTGTGTAACGTAATGCCTCAACATCGTCACAGTTTTCTGAACTATAACCATTTTACACTGATATAATGAGCTAATATTTCTTTTATGTTCCTCTGCTAATTGTGATGATGAGCAAAAAGATACGAAGAGGACAAAAGTTACCATGGAGACACCGGCTCGCAGTCAGAATGATCAGCTCAGACATAGCAACAAACATATCTGAAAGAAAAAAAATAAACAAACACCAAAAATCCATTAAAATACCCCAAAATCAAATCACAGGCAACTCTCATCATAATAGTGTACAGTCTTTACAATGTTGTTGTCCATTGTCAAGCCAAACAATGGCAATATTGTTCATGATTCATGTTCAAATTTCCACGGCTTCTAAGGCGACTGACACTATAAAATTGAAGCTCACTTTAATCACCTTTTAACTGATCACTGTCTTGTCTAATTTCCATTAGAAACCAATCCAGTTGTCCTATTTCCACACCAGATGTGCATATTCTTGTGTACAAGTACACACTGACATGCAAATGAGCAAAGATAACAAAGGACACCGCCCAACACAGGGCTAAAATAACTCAGATGGTAGAACACTTGTACAGTATTCTGGGGGTTGCAGGTTTGAATCCTGCTCCAGTAAATTTCCTTTGTTCACCAGTTTTAATGACTTTGTCTTAACATCTTGCTCGGATGAAAACATGAAGAAGCCAGTAAGCATATGGAAATGCTTCATGATAAAATCATTTGGGTTTGCAATCAGCGATGAAGCTCTAATTCTCAAGTGAATCTACAGAAGTTTTTTCTATAAGCAGCAAAGGCAAGGGACCTGGGCCCAATTTCATAGAGCTGCTTAAGCAAGAAATTTGCTTAAGCACGAAAAGTCTTCCTTGATTAAACAGGATTACCCACCAAATGTTCATGTGATGTTTACTGCTTTTGGCTTGTATTCAGCCATTGTTTGTTGAGCATAACATTCACAAGGAGTTTTGGCCGGCATACTGATTTTATGTACTAAGGTTTTTGGTGCTTAAGCAAATGTTTTTGCTAAGCAGCTCTATGAAATTGGCCCCAGGGGTTGATTTTCACGAAACCCTACGATCAATCGTAACTTGAGATACAAATGATAACCCGTCGTATACTTCAAATTCTTTACGGGGCTGCATTGTATCGTAAGTCCTACGATTGATATTAAGTTATGATGAGTTTGTTGAAATCGACCCCAGGGGTCAGTTCTTACTGTATGTGCCTGTGTCACCCTTCCATCGCGTCAGGTAACTGATCGTTTCTTCCTGCACCAGCTCGATGTGCTTGCGGAACTGGGCAACATTCAGGCCCATTTTCAATATCTTCTTCTGTTCCAGAAATTTCTGTATTAAAAAGGGCAAACAAATATATAAATTTGAATGAAAATTTGTAAAGAATCAAACAATTTTTATTTGGAACAACAAAACTGTGTAATTACGGTATTTAGGAGGTCGCCGGTTCGAATCCCGCACCAGTCAAGTTTTCTTTGTTCATCTTTCAATGACTTCAGTCATTTTCCCTTGTGGTTATTTGATGATTAAATAAGTTAAGAGAATTTGGTATTCAGCAAAAATATGTATCCCGGTACATAATGAATAGAGAGATCGGTACATAATGAATAGAGAGATCAGTACATTAGATAATTTATGATTCTTTATACTGTATATTCATACACAGTTACACACTGACTAAAAATACATGGAGATTGCGTAAATACCAGCAGAAATTTGTGGGGTGTTTTTTTTACAAGTCTGCTTGTCTGCATACATCATCAGGGGAAAAATGACACAGATTATAAAACTGATTTCATGATAAGTACCAGCAAATATTTCAGAGCAGAAACCATCACTTCCTCTCCTAGTCTACCACGCCAAATAAACTGTACAAGAACGAAAACAGGGTTTATAACCTGCTGAGCTCTAAATATTATTCTCTTCCAGGGAGGAAATTCCTTTTTGGGGTACAATTTCCATTCATTTCTGTTCTCCTGGGATTTGACATCAGTTTAATCATTATTTGAATACGGTACCCGAATAAACTTAAAAAAAAACAACCGAAGAATCAATTTTTGAATTTATGTTCAGATATCTCTAAATATATTTTAAAATAATGAATTTGGTACTCAGTGATTACAATTTGATCAGTCTTTATGATTTTAAAATACTAGGGAATTGATTTTGGTAGATTCCAGCTTGACATACTGTAGTTGAAGAGATCAGATCAATACTAAGAATACTTAATTACATCATAATAGGATCTCTTAAAAAAAAATTAATCGCCTTCAGATTACCTAATTTCTATGTATTTTCTCAATACAAGAAGCGGACAGAAATATTCATCCAAATATAGATGTTTGATCTGATCTCATTTAGAACAAAAATATCTAATCTGTGTCAACAATGATCAAACAAAAATAGGATTCACAAAAGAAGTCTGTGTTGACTTCTAAAAGTCAAGTGGTTTCCACACAATGAACAATCTTGAAAACTCAGACACTTCAAACCAAAAATAAATGTTTTCCATTGTCACAATGAATTGAATTGCAGACAAGTATAAAGTAACAATCAAACATCTTGTTGAAAAGTGAACAAAGAAAAATTGACTTGAGCGGGATTCGAACCAGCGACCTCCTAAATACCGTACAGGCGCTATACCAAATGAGCCATCCAGCCCTACGTTGGTGGTGACCCCCGTTAGTCAATTATCTTTGTTCGTTTTCCAGTCAGAAGCCATGAAACCACGGACACACTGCCATACCCCAAGGATCATTTCACCGATACGCGCGGCAATGCTGCAATCTGAGAAACGGTACCACCGTACAGTATGGGGGATCACTCAAAGAGGATACGGCTTTTTAATTAATACAATCATCAAATAACCACAAGGGAAACTGACTGAATTTAAAATATCTTGTATTAGAATGTTACTTTTATAAACTTGAAGAAATGCAGAAGGGTGAGCGGGGCTAATGTGGCAAGGAGGGAGGGTCCAGATGGCAGGTAAGGTAAAATTTACTACACTATCACGAGTGTGTTGCGTTTTATCACTTGTTTTGCAGACATTGCAACAAAATTTGCAAGGAGATACATAATGGTACTCACTGCATTTGGGATATCATAAGCCACGCCCTTCCCAAAGACGGGCGTGGTCAGTCGGCCGTAGACCTCTTCCGCATTCAGCTGGTCGTTTTTACTGTTGAACAGAACGGCACTGGCCTCCGGACCAATGAGATAAGTGAAGGTTTGTCCGACCATTGTAAAGCTGAACACCTCACCATACTAAGGGGAGAAATATTTATAAAATTACAAGAATATGAGACTATTTGAGAGGTACAATGTATTGGTTAACAATAAGCACCCTGTTCCTATCAGAGAAGAGAATAGGGCACCGCCCTCGAGCTATTTATAGAATACACCCTTTATTCTCCACAGCTATAGTTACCCGGATGTTCAAACAAATATCACAACGTTTACATGTAAGTTAATGGGGCAACGTGCGACTTGTTTGTCTGAACCTCTGAATGTGACGTCACGAGCGCGAAGCCCTATTACACTTCGCTATTTATTACCTAACTCACATGACCTGTTTGTTTGATACATGTATCCATTTTGACGTCAGCAAGCTTTAAGGTTTTTAGTGGATGGAAGCGCACACTGACGTTATATTTACGACTTGCTTCAAAAGTGGGTAAGATTGTGACTCGATTTTCTAAGTGGTGAAACAGAATTAAAAATTCAGACAAGAATTCCACTGATGACCATCACTTCGGCACAACTATATGGAACCAGCAGAGGGCATTTTTAGATAAATGGCTGCCGCTGCATTTGAAGTATATGTAAACAAAAACCTGTAAAACTCACTGTTCAGATATGCTACCCCAGTGTTACACAGCTGAGATTGAAGTTCAATTCAGAGTTGTAACCAAGTCAAATTTTCACAAGTCAAGTCAAGTCGCAAGTCAAATTTCCTCAAGTCAAGTCAAGTCTTGAGTCATTTCCTTCCAGGTCAAGTCAAGTCGCAAGTCACGAAAATTGGTGACACGAGTCGGACTCGAGTCCAAGTCACCGACTCGAGTCAACAACTCTGAAGATCATCATAATTTGTATTGGATCCAGTAACAGTATTCAAAGGTAGAATAGGGCCTAGACTTAACCCTCAAGTTTCTTCGTAATGGTCATCAGTGGAATTCTTTCCAAAATTCCAGAACGTAGAAAATTATAAGAACATTTGTTACCTTCTTGTACGCTTTCTCTAGAAACTCAATGGGGCTTTCTCCAAATTCAACAGCTTTGCCTAGAAATGGAATTCCGGGGATATTTGGAGGTAAATTCCCATCCTGAAAAATAAGACAAACAAACAAATGAAAATGTTAATAACAAAAAAATTTAAACTTAATTTTAAACTTAAGTTTTGATCAAAATAACCAAAATAGTTCTTCCAAAAGCACTCCACTTAATTTGACTTGTAAGTTGTACTTGTAGAAAAATGAAATTTTCCACCATGTACAAGGTTAAATTTGTACAAAAAATAAAGTTTTTAAATAGGCCGTACACATTTTATTTTGAAAATAATGAAAAATCTTCCTTTTTTTTCTCTATTTTCAAATGTCACACTCGAGTATCACTGCAAGGTGTATTTGTCTTTTCAGTGACTGTCAACCACTGAAAATAGCGTAATTATACTAGGAAACTTCAGAACTCCACGAGTGCCATTTCACTCACCGGTATCCAGATAACCACATTATTTATATCACCAAGTCGACTTATTAAGCCCTAAAACTATAGAAAGGTCGAATTATCAAGATAATTTATTCGTACAAGATGAATAGTGAAACTTAGTCGACATATCCTGGTAATTTATCTCGCCAAGACGACTTTCTGAATTGAAAGAAGGAAGTTGACTTGTCCTGATAGAAATAGCTTGTAAAGATGAAGTTAAGTTAAAAAAACTGAGGTTATTTATCAGAATAGGGCCTAAGACGATTTTTTAACGTTAGACGACTTGGCCAGATAAATTATCAGGATAAGTAAACTTTTCGTTTTCCCTAAAACTAAAAGTCACCTTGCTGAGATAATTATTGAGACAAGACGATTTTTACCACTCCAAAAGCTAGTCGACTTGGCGAGATAAATTATATGATTATCTGGATATGAAGTGGAATGGCACTCGTAGAGCTCCGTAGGAAACAGTTATACGCCCATCCGTGATAAGTTTTATACACAGCACAATGGCAGAACAGCAGACGAATTTGTCTGATGACTTACTATTTTGCTAGTGGATTTCCCCAACATCTTCCTGAAAACGGCCCCAAGAACGAGCACAAATGCCGTCGTTATCAGCACCAGAGTCGTGGTACTGTAGTCCTGCCATCTTCCAATGGCTCCGTCCATGAGAGAACTTCCTGTTCCCGTCGCCATTATTGCTGCTTCAAATTTCACCGCCTTCGAAGCTTAGGAAATCTGACAGAAAATTTCGACCAGAAATTGTCTGTGTCCGTGTACACGCTCTTCTATCGTGCACATGTTATGCAGTAAAAGTGGTCCGAGGTTGTTGTGTGGTCATAAAGGGTCAAAGGTCATTAAATAGCCAATCAGAATGGTGGAGCTCGAACATCTAAATATTGATCCCCGCCCTATTTAAATATCTATCGGTATATTTTTGAAGATTGTTGACATAAAATGGCCGAAAGAAGCCTTATTGATCAGGAACAGACAGTGTCTAGTTCACCCACAATCATATTTACCCTCAATCAGGCAGTTTTAGTATATATTTCGATGCTATTTCTGGACTAAAAAGCCAAACAACAACATTTGTGGGCGGAGCCTTATTATAAATATTCATAAGATCATCGGGTCAAAGGTCGATCTTCTGAGACTAGACACTAGCAAATGGAGCACGGTTTCGTCCAATTTTGCGAGGTGAAATAACACATTTGCAGATTTCTATTCAAAAACGTAGGTAAGTGTTTCAAAAGCTTGATATCTGAAACATCTAATGGACGGAGATCGCTCGTGAAACGTTATTTCTGTTTGATTTTATAAATCCCAGTCGAAAATGTGTTCGGTTAAAAACTTCGCAGTACGCTGCACAGTCGTTCGGTGCGCGGTTTGAAGTGATGTGAAATACTGAAATACTTTAGGCCTGTGTTTTTTGTTGTTAACTGGCCATTGTTTTAGTGTTCAACAGAAAGTAAGTTTTGAGGTAATGCTGGTTCTGCATCACTACAACATGCACTCAAAGAGTTAATTAATTACAACTACATCTATACTTACTTGAAGTTTTAACACCAACAGTAACACTAACAGGAACAGGTTAAAGAATATCAAGCAAAGTAGATCGCTCAAGGACAATTATAAAGTGCAGTTCTGGTCATGCGTGAACATCCTGCAATTTCAGGGATTTGTAACAGCCATAATGCACAATCAAGATACTTTCATGCAATTACTACAAGTTTTAAAGTTGATATATTTTATATGGAGACCTTAATTTTTGTTAAAATATTAATATTATCAATCGTCTTAATTAATATATTTTTTTTTTTTCATTTGGGGTTGTTGTTTTTGTTTGTTTGTTTGGTTGGTTGTTTTTGCCTTTTGTCTATTCTTCCAAAGATCCTTAATTAATCCTTGACTTGAGGACATTTGTCATTATTACAGATTTAAGTTTGCAGGGATCATGAGTGGGAGACGGAACCGAGGCGGCCCGCACAAGACCGAGCCAGTCACTGATCTGACAAGATGGCGGCTGTCCAACGTGGACGGCCGACAGACCTGGCGCTACATCGAAGAAGGCGAGCCAGTAGACAGGCCACAGAATGTGGTTGAGAAGTTCAGTTTGGGATTGGACATTGTGAGTAATTGTTCCACCTCAGAAACTAATTTTTTTCCCGTTTCAAGGTAATATCATAGTACTTTGGTTTTTATCAAAGGAATGCAGATTCACGGGCAAAAATGTCAAGGACGGTACAGTTACAGTCATCTGTGAAATTTTCTGTCCCATATACGGTGCTCACTTCTCTTTTTGAGAAAACAGTGAAAAACAGCCACAGTGTTTCTTAAGTCTTTCCTCTTTTATGGTTGATCTTTAAAATATCAAAAATAATTTCGGTCACTGGTTTGACTCTTTTCTGGATAAATACAGCATGCCAGGCAGAAATATTTTAATGGTATGTTTCTACCATCACCATCTTTACACCCTGTAAGTTATAGGTAAATCTGTGAAGATTTCTGTTTTGGCTTAATTGCTACCAAAGTATGATAATGATACTACCTTTAATTAAAATAAAATGTTGTAAAATGCTGTGAATGGTTCTACAGGTTTCTACAGACAGAAGGTTTGAGCATTGGCAGTGTCTAGTAGTATAGCTAGTCCCAATATTGAGAAAATGTACATATATTATTGTAAATTATTATCATATGTGAACTTCACTTATTTATGACTGCCGAATACTAACACAGTACCAGCAGTATTGCATGATATTGCAATGGCTGTGTTCAAAATAGAAGTGTTCTTATTTGTAACAATATAACAGGTATGCATCCTTAAATAGAAAAAGCCTAAAAATATATGAGCATCACTGACAATGTAAACTTATACAGACACTTTGTGGACTTAATCAAGCAATCCTTATCATTGTGCACAAACAACTGATATGATTCATAGCTGGCTTCAACTTAAAAGAGCAAATAAAAGAGCAAGGACATTTCAATTTAACATTTGATTGGTGCAAGCTTGATACAATCCTAGACAATATAACTTGAACCCTTATCTTATAGGCAGATAGGTGACATAACCACAGCAAAATGAGGCATAAGTCCAGAAAGATGATTTTGAGGTAATAAAAGCCAATTATATAACTGTTCCACAATGGAAGTTAATAGGATGTCAGTTTTGATGTTTATTTCAATTTGTGTTGACAAAATTCTGTAGAGCAAAGAGGCTCCGCCCTTTCCCAAGCCTACCACGCCCCAAGAAGCTGCCAACAATGGAGTAGTCTTCTACTCCAGGCTGCAAACAGAGGACGGTCACTGGAGCGGAGACTATGGAGGCCCTCTCTTCCTCATGCCAGGTGACCTTTGGATGACCTTTGACCCACAAGGGTCAAGTCTTTTCCCATTGTTAAAACGCAGAAATAGGGGAGGCTGGAAATATAGAAATAAGTTAGGCCTAAAAAAAAAATTGTTGTTTTGTCCTCAAGTTGAAAAATAAAATGTTTGGGTCAGTCGGTCGATTGTTGTTTTTTTTGTTTTTTTTTTGGCAGACTTTCAAACATTTAAGAATAAATACATGTACAGGATGTATGGTCACCAGGGCTTATAAATCAACGGTCTTTGGTCGTTTTGAGAAGACACGCTTTTTTACTGCGAAATCTTACATTTTCTGTCAAAAATTGTGAGTTTTTATACTTTAGGACTCAGAGAAAAGAAAAAAAGAAAAAAAAAACGACCCAAAGTTTTGGCATTTTACGGTCGGTCGCTGAGGGCAACACAACCATTTTTTTATAGGCCTTATGGGGAAACATGTGTACATTCTGAATTGCCTTGTTTTCAAATTCAGGGTCTACCGTCTCATATCTGCAATTTGGTTGACATAGCAACACCATGGCAACCACTCCATTTTCTAAATGACTGGTCATTGATCTGTCATTATTTGTTACCTTGATGACATCAAATTTTGCTCATAAATATGCAAATCTATATTCATAAAAACAAACAAAACATGATTGCATTGTAAAACAGCTGTGAAAATCAGTACAATTACGAACACTATAGGAAAAATTAAAAGTCAGCTGTTACAGTGTTCTTAGTACATATTCATTTGAAGCTTCTTTTTTGTGTCAGGTTTGCTGATAGTCTGTTACATCACCAAGACCGAGCTACCAGATGCCTTCAAGAAAGAAATGGTCCGGTATCTGCGCTCCGTTCAGTGCCAAGAAGGGGGATGGGGACTGTAAGTATTACCCCAATTCATATGTCTTTGTCATTCTGTGATATAAGATTTTCAGTATTTTCGTGTTAGAGCCTTGAAACTTAAAAAAAGTTTTTTTACACTAGAATTCGCGGCAGATGTAAGATTAAAAATTCTCCCAAAATGTGAAATTAACAATTCCCCCAAATGTGCACTAAAGTTCCCCCAAAATGTGAAATTAAAATTCTCCCAAAATGTGCCACAAAACTGAAAATAAGATTTGTTGAATATATATTTTTGATGGAAAGTGATATAGGTGTTAATTGTGAACCAATTTTGAAGTTTTGCTGATTTCCAAAAATATGAGAGAGAAAAATGGGCATGATATTCAGGTATAAAGCATTGCTAACATCTGTATGAATTTTCTACCAGCACTTCTTGTTTGTGTAGGTGCTGTCATGCCGTAGTGGGAATTTAATCACAGGAAGTGATGTTCTCATTTTACTACCTGCATATCTTTTTGTATTAATATGCAGGTAGTTTGGATAATGATCTAATTTGCTTAATATATTCAGCATGCAAATGTCAGGAGTGACATCATATTATTGTCATAATATGCTAATTTAAAATTAGCATAATGACAAGTACTTGATGAGATAATATGCAAATTGATGAGATGTTTAGGCTGTACCTGAGGTGCAATTTATGGCCACGTGAATACCTTTTTCAGATATCAACTATGGACATTTCTGTGAAATAGAACCAATTAGGTCTATCTACTAGCTTCCTTATAACCGATCCCAAACAAAACTAGACATTTAAGTGTTCGTGGATGAACACAGAGCTGTTCCAACTTTATTTAATTAGCTTGAAGTTTCGTTCCTAAAAGTTCAATCAAACTGTCATCACAGAAATTACTATAAAGAAGACGATTAGAAAAGATTAGGAATAAACAAACTTACTACACTTAAGCTATGGAAGGAAGCCAATAAAGTAAAATAATGAAAAGCAGAACGAAAATTAAACCTGTTCTGACGTCGGAAATGTCGGAACAGCTAATGATCCCATTAAAAAACAATTAAAACTTTAATTCTTTGTCTAGTCCGTCTAAAATGATAACTTGATTCACAATTCTAACTTTTTCGATGTTTACAGACACATTGAGGGGCCAGCCACTGTCTTCGGTTGTGCAACCAACTATGTAGCCATGCGACTACTGGGTGTTCCCCCTGACGACCGCGATCTCATCAAATGCAGGAAGCACCTTCACTCCCTAGGTACGCATACCAGCAACTTTAACACGCATCAGAATCACAGACATATCTGCATATTCATTTTGTCAACAAATTCTTAAAAATAACACAAGAAAATTAGTTGTTTTTCCTTCTTTAGTTGCTAGACAAACTTGGGACTTGAGAATTAAAATGCCCTCAAAGTTGTGTATAATTTTCACTTGTTAACCGTAACAAATCTCATACAACCATGACAACTATAATAAACAAAATTGTTACAAAAAATAAACTACTTGAAAATTGAACAAACAAAAACTTGGAATTCTTATCTTGCAAATTCAAGAACATTGCATGGGAAAGATGAAAAAAAAGTTCAGGATTTTTAAGATGAAATTCCAAAGTTTGTCGATCCATTTTTTATTTAGTCTTTAAAGGTAGTACTTTGGTTTTTATCAAAGAAATACAGATTCATGGGCAAAAATATCAAGGAAGATACAGTAACAGTCATCTGTGAAAATTTCAGTCACATACGGTGCCCACTTTTTTAGAAAACAGTGAAAAACAGCCAAAGTATTTCTTAAGTCTTTTCTCTTTTATTTTTGATCTTTTGAAAGATCAAACAGTTTTTTAATTGTTGTTTTACTAATTTCTGGATAAATAATCCATTTCAGGCAGAAACATTTTAACTGTATGTTAATTTCTACCACCACCATCTTCATACCCTGTAAGTTATACGTAAATCTTTGAACATTTCTGTTTTGGTTTCTTGCCAAAGTAGGATACTACCTTTAAACAATGTTTTATTATGTCTTACACAAATGTTGACTGATTGGCTTGTCGGTCTGTTTTCATCTGTTTGTTTATCTGTGTATTATATGAAGGAGGAGCTGTGGGTATACCATCATGGGGCAAATTCTGGCTGTCTGTGCTCAATGTCTACAGCTGGAATGGAATGCACACACTCTTCCCAGAATTATGGTGAGTCTGGGAGATAGACATGCTTTCCCTTGTATGATTCATAAACTCCATTTTGTGATTGGCACCAGACTAATCTAGCGAGGCTAGTTGCTATGCAGAGAGATTGCCCTGGGGCCTTTCTCAAAACTCGGCTCCAGCTCCGGCTCCGGCTCCGGCTCCGGCTCCATTTCTAAAATTACGGGTATCAAAATAGAGACTTATGGCTGCGGTTCTGAAGTGGATTCTCTGGTTTGAATAGGAAAACAGAGCTTCAATGAAAAACCACAGCCTATATTTTCAGCATATGGATCACAGAGATGAAGACGGATCCTGAGCCGGACTGGAGCTGAGCTTTGAGAATGGCCCCTTGAATCAAAACACACCCTTAGCAACAGCGTTATAGTCAGGGGAATTTGAATATTGAATACACCTAGTAGCCACAATGCAAATTGAGTCAGAGTACTAGACATTGTTTAAATTAAGGCCAAGTTTGAGCAGGGTTTATTTGTCCACAACTGTTTGATTGTGCCTGGTACTCGGGCATTGTTTCGTGTAGAAGGTCACCAGGCAAAATCCACCATTGGTTGACAAATGAGCTCTGATTAAACTTCTTGTGAAACTTTGTCAGTTGATAACATACAGTTCATGTCAACATCAATGATTGGTTATACTAAGGCTAATAGATATCATGAACTGTACTGTACCTATTATAGGCTGTTTCCAACGTGGATCCCGGCCCATCCCTCAACGATCTGGTGCCATTGCAGGCAAGTCTATCTTCCAATGAGTTACTGCTATGGAGTCAAGTTCCAAGCCCAAGAAGATGATCTGATCAGGGAACTGCGAAAGGTATTCAAATTCAAGATGTAAAACAAATTGTGGAATTTTCATGTTTTGTGAAATGAAATATCCGTAGAAGGTGATAGGTTTTCACATGCCTTTTCCTCATTTTCTGACGAATCTATCTCAAACTGGAAAAGTCCATTATTAGGGAGGTTTACGAAACAGAGTCTGAGGCTCCGGCTCCATTTCGTGAATCCATTCTAAAATAACGGGTATCAAAAAAGAGGCTTTTGGTTGCGATTTGGAAGTAGATTCTCTGCTTTGAAAAGGAAAACAGAGCTTCAGCTTCAATGAAAATCACAGCCTATATTTTCAGAATATAGATGACGGAGCCAGAGCCTGAGCCTGAGCCTCTCTTCCGTATCGTATAATATTAGAAGTCTTGAGCCCTGACTTCTTTAAATTTGTGTGAGTCAATATTTTGCATTATACGAATGTCTTTCTTTTCTATGTAGGAGTTGTATGTACAAGATTACCAGACCATTGACTGGCCTGCTCAGAGAGATAACATTGCTAAGGTGGACCTGTACACGCCTCACAGCTGGCTGTATAATTTTGCATTTGGTAAATATAACTCCTTTCTTCTCTTTTGGAGAGGCAGTATCCCAATGACACATTCTTTGGACTCAGACCAAGTTGGGGCTTCAAGCACCTAGATAAAGTTACAGTGCCTGGGCTCTACAGCCCTGTGTCCTTCAAAATACTACACTATGCAATATCCCTATGGCACATTATTTAGACTTGGACCAAGTTGGGCCATCAAGCCCCATATAAAGTTACAGTGCCTGGGCTCTACAGTCCTGTGTCTTAAAAAGCCACACTGTGCAGTATCCCTATGACACTTTTGGTGGACTTAGACCAAGTTGGGTCATCAAGCCCCATATAAAGTTACAGTCCCTGGGCTCTACAGTCCTGTGTCCCTCAGAATCAGTAATACCATAGCATGGATTTCTGCAGATTTGGGAAGATAGAATTATCTAAAATGAGAATTATCTTCATGATCAGAAAGAATAAATTTTAAGCTTTAATATAGTGTATGACACGTTGTAGGTCTGTTGCTTGTTGCATTGTGAAGCTACGCACGCTCCAATGAAAAGACTTAAGATGGTTTAACTATTTCAATGTAGTCTCTTCATGTATATCGCCCATAAAGTGTAATGCTGTGAGATATGTGACTCATTTTGACATCTGTACGCCATTTTTGACTTGCAGGGTTTTTGGACATTTACGAGGCCTACCATTCTGCATCTGCTCGACAGTGGGCCTTGGACGAATGTCTAGAACACATTAGGGCAGATGACCAGTTTACCAAATGTATTAGCATCGGTCCTGTGAGTATGGTACCCTGTCTCCTACTCCTTACCTTCAACCCTCTCCACCTATGCATACCTAACGTGGCAAGGTGCCAGTCTGTCATTGTCAAAAACAGAAGCTGTAAAGAGTTGGAAACTTCTCATCAACCAAAATAATGACCTGATTATATAACTCCGCTGACCCAAGCTAGCTCGGTGGCCTAGCAGTGTGGCATCTGCGCTAGCAAGCAGGTGGTCGTGGGTTTGAATCCCACCTGAGCCATTGCATGATTTTTTCATGTGCACTCAGCAAGCATTGAGTATGCAGTGCTCATCTACGTCAGTGAAGGGCAAGCTTAATTTGCACACTGAAATATATAAAATACTTATAGATGTAGAGTTATAGGGCCAGATGTTTTGATCCTAGCAGGATCTTTCTCAGAGGCTAAATAGTTGACATCTTGATCATTGGATCCAATGGATTGAAATATCAGGCCCTCCTAACTGTAAGCTTGTCAAAAAAAAAAAAACCTATAAGTTATCAACGCATTCGGCTTATTTAAGTTTTTATTTAGTGTATGCTATAACAAAAAGCTCAGAGTACCAAATGACACATCCCCCCTTAAAAAATGTTCTCTTTAATTTACATAGGAAGAATTTCACAAAAAAATGTTCTAAGTTATCAACACGTTCAGCTGAATACACTTTAAGTTTTTATTTGCGATAATGCCTATGCTCTTTTGTCTATAAAGTTTGACTCAGCTAGAGTTTCTAACAAGGGAGTAAAGAAGGGTTTTATTGAATAGCGTACAAGTTTTAAATAGAAATGTCGGCATAAGTTTATAGCATCCATATTTTAATGGAGGTCCAATGTTTAGTGTTTCTTCTTATATGTTTTGAATCATCTAGTATTCAAATTACACAATATTTGTAACAGCGTGCTAATAAATTCTTGGGCTTTATTGTGAATTTTGGATAGCTTATAGGTTGTTTTGTATTTGGGACAGATTTCTAAAGTTATCAACATGTTGGTAAGATGGATGACTGACGGGCCGGAGTCAGAGGTTTTCAAGCAACATGTGGAACGCATTCCGGACTATTTATGGTATGGTCTGTTTGTCTGTCGTCTGTTGTGCTGTCTGTGTATTTGGCAGATCGGTCTATATGGTTGTCTTTCTATAGAGGAATATCTTCAACTTGTATGCTTTAATCAAAGTGGATGGTGTTGAAAATTATACATAAGAGAGTGATCCAAATCCGTCCCTCACGTGAGGGACGGACATCAATGCATTAATTGCTTCGCCAAAGATTTCTTGAATACTTATTGTCAGTAAAAAACATGTGAATGCTTAGCCCTGACACCAGTGCAAGTTGGCCACATGCCATTTTGAATTTGTCTATTTTGAGGGTTTTTATTAAAAGAAGATTTTAGGGCGTGAGGGATGGACATCAATAAAAATGACCAGATTCCCCTGAGTCTACAAAAAAAAATTTCCTTAAAACTTTGAAACATTTTGTTCAAATTTCAGGATCGGTCTGGACGGCATGAAAATGCAGGTAAATTAATCGTAATTCTCAGAATCAAAAAATCCTATTCTATCATTGGTGCCCAAGCCACCAATCAGAAGCATGCTGTCTCCGGATTGGACGGGGCATACACCAATCAAGGACCAGGGGCCGATTTCACTAACGCTTTTCGACCATCGTAAAGCCCAAATCCATCGCTCAACAGACAATCGATCGCTACTTTATGTAGCAATTTTCCGTTTAGCGATGGATTTGGGCTTTACGATGATCGCAAAGCGTTAGTGAAATTGGCCCCAGGATCCAACACAGCCAAAACTAATTCAAGCACGGATATAAATTGAAACCGTGCAAGTGTCTTCATCATCAGCTTGATAAAGGCTAGCAGTCTGCAGCCGAAACGTCACTACCTTTCAGCCTACATCGTGAGCCATCGAACACATTTTCCACGATAAAAAACTTTCCTAGTATCATATCTTATTTGTAGATTAAGAAATGAAATGTGGATCGGTTTGCGGAAACACCATGTAAGAATCGTTCGTACTTTCGCACTTCTATTTCATTCGCACTTCTTGTAAGATCTCAAGGTTTCGACTAGCCTGCTCTAGTCATCATCAGGAAACCACCAGACTACATGACTAGAGCAGGCTAGTCGAAACATCGAGACCTTATGAGAAGTGCGAATGAAATAGAAGTGCGAAAGTAGGAACGATTCTTACATGGTGTTTCCACAAACCGATCCACATACCAATATTGTCACCATGCAAAGCCTCAAATCTTTCAAGAAATGAAATGTTATGAATGAACGCTCTCTTGACAAATACAAACATGATGGAATGATGAACTTTACCTTTCGATCTAAATTTTGCTGGGTTACCGGTTGTGTGCAGGGTACCAACGGCTCTCAGCTCTGGGACACGGCCTTTGCGGCCCAGGCTTTGCTGGAAGCTGGGGCGGCAAAGAATGCAGCGGTGAACGAGTGTTTGCAGAGGACGCATGACTTCCTGGAGCTGACGCAAATCCCCGCCAATCCACCCAACTACCAGAAATACTACAGACAAATGAACAAGGTATTATTAAGTAAGGGTTTGCCCTTCACAGAATCTTCAATTATCAGCACAGTATACTGAGTGGCCTCAGTGCCCATGAGATAAGTATCATATGGTTTAAATGGGGTTCGAACCCATCACTGCGTAGAGTTGATGCAAGTCCCCCTCCTAACTACCAGAAAATAAAGGCAAATGAACAAGGTATTACCGTACTCAGGTAAGGGTTCTGCCTGCACCAACATATATCAGCACTGTACTAACAGGTAGCCTTAAAGTGCTCAATGAACACAAGCATCATACTGGCTCGAGTGGGGTTCGAACCCATGACTTCCTGCTTACTATTCCAGATGTCTTACCTGATTACACCACCAAGCTAGCCAGTGGATTACCGGTAAGCACAGTCATTCCTTATGCGAATTGCAAAGCCAAGAGAAGTATGAAGTCATATATAAAGTGGAAATGTGCTCAACTTGTTGGGAACATTCGTTTCAAACATTCATTTGTGACATGAATTTCATTTCGCTTGAAGCTCTCGCAAGAAGCATGAACCAGGCCTTAATTTAATTCCAGTGTCTGTTGCTAAGGTTCCAGACAATGAATTTGAGGTGAATATGATATAATAATTACATGTATTAAAGGTACAATACATGATTGGTAATTTATAGAACAGCACTTACACTTTGTCTGATCCAGCATGTACATGAAATAATAAACCTGTGAAAATACAAGCTCAATCAGACATCTGAGTCGCGAGAAAATAGCGAAAACCCGACTCAATTTTTCTTATAAAACATAAAGAATGGTTTTGATCTTGGCCCGAGATCAAAACTGTTTTCAGTCTTTGTTTGACTAATTTTGGATAAATACAGCATTTCAGGAGGAAATATTTTAACAGTATGTTTCTACCAGCACCATCTTCATACCCCGAAAGTTATAGGTAAATCTGTGAACATTCTGTTTGGTTTTGTTACCAATCCTGCAGCCGATTTCACGAAAACATTGCAAAAACATGATCTTACTTTGCCCGATTCCAGATGACTGTTTGTTCATCGCCTCTTGACTCATTTGAGGGAGAATATCCATGGCTCAATATGAGTTCTCATATTTTTTATTGCCAGGGTGGCTATCCATTCAGTACCAGGGACTGTGGGTGGATCGTAGCAGACTGCACTGCAGAGGGGCTCAAGGCAGCCCTGATGTTAGAATCACAGTGTCCGGACATCAGAAACCACATCACCAAGGAGAGGCATTGTGAAGCTGTAGACGTGGTAAATGAAAATAAAATTTAAAATGACCTCCGATTATACATAAAATCATCAGTTATGGTTATACTCACGGATTAGCAAGGAAAAACAAATTCTGGCAAAAATGATATTCGGATCAAATTTCTTTACTTCTTTACACATTTAACTTGTTTTCTACATCAACCTAAAAAAAGTTGTATTGTTTAACGTGAACCCCTAAGCTTTGTCATTGCTGCGTTGATATACCATTAAACTCAATATTTGTTGAGATTCCGGGCTAGCTGACAGTAAATGGGTTATAATTATGGCTTCTGACTGGCACCCTGAGCAAAAATAGTTGATTATAGGGAGGCTCCATCATAGGGTTGGATAGCACATATGTAGAAAGCTGGTATGGCAGTTAATGGGTTATATGGATTCCGACTGGCACCCCGAGCAAAGATTGTTGACTTACGGAAGGCCCCATCATAGGGCTGGATTGCTCAGATGATAAGAGTGCTGGTATGGCAGTTAGTAAAAGGTTATAATGGCTTCTGACTGGCACAACGAACATGGTTATTGACTACAAGGAGGCCCCATCATAGGGCTGGATTGCTCAGATGGTAGAGAGTTTTAGAGGAAGTTTTGGGCTCAAGTCCTGGTCCAGTCAACTTTCTCCTCAACCAAGAACAAAATCAAACTGAAGGTTTCTTACCTTGTTCCTTTTCGACAAGATTCCCTACAAACTTTTTCCAGATCTTGTCTCCCTTGCGAATTGTCAAGTTGTTTACAACCTTCTAAGATGTTTCACGCTCTTCTGCCAATGGAAACATTGTTTTTTTTTTCTTTGCTTCTAGATTTTGAACATGCGCAACAGCGACGGCGGCTTCGCAACCTATGAAACTATGAGAGGGGGAATGATTCTTGAGAAGCTAAACCCGTCAGAAGTATTCGGTAGGTCGCGGCGAGATTCTTCTCACATTTCAAACTTTTGATCGTGTTAACAGTGTCCTCAGCATCCTTAATTTCCTGCTTAATAGGGCTTTGTGCTCGTGATGTCACATTCAGATGTTCGGACAAACAAGTCATACGTCATATATCCAACTTACACGTAAACAGTGTGCAATTTGACTGAACATCCAGGTAACTATAGCTGTCGATGTAAAGGGCATATTCTATAAATAGCTTGAATGCGGAGCCCTATTAATATTGAAGTCTTTGAGAAAGATCCTGCCGGATCAAAATGTCAGGCCTTCTTTACTGTGATTATATTTTTCAAGTCATTATTTTGGTTGATGAGCAGTTTGCAGCAGTTACTTATGTTGCTTAATACGAGAACTCGTTTTTATGTACCCTTATCATAGATCACTGTGAGTTCACAAAGTTCTTTTTTCAGAACTAAACTAATTTTAGAACCACAACTTTCTGACTAGTAGTGATTTTGTCTCGTTATTTTAGGCGACATCATGATAGACTACACCTACGTAGAGCTTACGTCGGCCGTTATGCAGTCGCTGAAGAAATTTGCCCAGCTGTATCCGGACTACCGCAAGGAGGACATCAGGTCCACCCTGGATAACGGCCTGTCGTACGTCGCTAGGAAACAAAGGCCAGATGGATCATGGGAAGGGTATGTGGTGGATGGAACGGACGAACGATTTCAAAATGAAAGTGGAGCGCAGTGTGGCCAAGTTGTCTGGCTGCGTTGTCAAGCAGAGTTATCTAACTGAGTTGTTGGGTCAAGTTGTTTAACACAGTTATCCAGTTGATTTGTCTGACCAAGTTGACTGGTCAAGTTGATCTTGTGGATGAACTGTTTCTCAGCTTGCAACATTGCTTATGCTGCACGTATAATCCTTATATAATGATCCTTGGGATATAACGGTGTGTGAGTGGTTTCATGGCTTCTGACTGCCAAACAAAGAAAGATAATTGACTATTAGGGACACCACCAATATAAGGCTGGATAGCTCAGTTTGTAAGAGCACTGGTATGGTATTCTGGTGGTAGATGGTTCAAATCCTGCTAACTTGTGGATAATCGATTGTGGTTTGGACACTAGCCCCAGAGATGAGGGTGCTTGTCTCCTTGAGCAAGCCGCTTTATCGTGATAATTGCCTCGCTCCACCCAGGAGTTGAATGGGTACCTGTGATGGTAGAGACGTTCTTGATTTGCGCCATCGATTGACTTGATTTTATTTTCTGCGTGACAGGTCCTGGGGTGTGTGCTTCACATACGCTGCCTGGTTTGGTCTGGAAGCCTATGCCTGCATGGGATACAGCTATGAGACAACGTAAGAGCACCAGTCTAAATGATATCATAAATTTGTGAATTGTTCTATCATTCTACAAAGTCCAAATAAAATTTCAGTGATCTTTCTAAACATTTCTTAAGAGCAAAATTTAGCAAAAATGTTGTTGGCCAAATTTGTCAAATTTGGTTCTTTTTTCGTTTCGCTTCCTGACTAGGACTGTAAGCCGAGAAATAAAGAGGGCGTGCGCCTTCCTCGTGTCGCGGCAGATGGACGACGGAGGATGGGGAGAGGACTTCGAATCCTGCGAGGAGAGACGTTACGTGCAGAGCAAAACGTCGCAAGTCGTCAACACGGCATGGGCAGTGTTGGCACTAATGTCTGTCAGGTAAAGATATGTTGTAAATGTTTTTTGGTTTTTTATAAACTTCTACAGCAACCTGAGCCTATATTTCAACTTGTTTTGATTATTATTTTTGTTTTGTTTCCTAGATTTAAAGATCGCGGAGTTATCGATCGCGGCATCAAAGTGATCATGGACAGACAACTGCCAAATGGGGACTGGGCCCAGGTAAGCTGATATGACCCTTGATATGCTGTCTTGAGTACTGACGAGAGGAGGTTGCGACCTTTGACAGGAGGTTGTGACCTTTGACAGGAAGTTGCGACCTTTGACAAGAGGTTGCAAACCTTTGACAAAAAGTTGCGACCTCTGACACTTTTTCACATAGAATGGGAGGTTATTAGGAATAATTTAAAATTTTCCCTTTTTTGGTGGAAATAAACATATTTTTGATAAATTCAGTGTTTGTTTTTTGGTTTTTGAAAAAAAAATTGGCAAGTTTTCTCCCATTTTTCTTTCACCGACAGGAGAATATCAAAGGAGTGTTCAACAAGTCCTGTGCCATCAGCTACACCAGCTACCGCAACGTGTTTCCAATTTGGGCCTTGGGCCGCTACGCCCGCATCTATGGCAACAACAGCACATAGTGTCCTGAAACTGCCTGGTTCCCTTGTCACTTGTTCAGCAATAGACTTGTGCACCAAAAAATATGCAAGAATATGAAGCAAAAATGACATTCATTCCAAATGGAACTTTTCTTCTTTTTTGGTGGGTGAAAACATGCAACTTCATGGATGATGGTGCAAATAATTTTTCATATTTTATAAGGTTTGTGACATTATAGTGCAAAGGTGTTTTTTTTTTTCGAAATTAGGGCTTGTTTGTGATACAATTTTTTGGTGATGTTAGTAGCAACTCAATTCTTTGAGTTTTCATAATCAATAGTGAAGTATATTTCTTTAATTGTCAAGAATCGGGTGTCTCTTATAAAAATGAAAAATGTGCAATAATGGTGATAACCATAAATGTGCATCAGTGATTGTGTATAAACCAACAAAAAAACAACAACAGCAGTTTATCCAAAAACCCAAATTATAATCAAAACTTTTATTTGCTTTTCTTTCCCTCTATAAACATCATCAAAAGAAAATTAAAAACTTAAAACACACTAAACAATAAAACTAAAAAATGACAACACAAACAATAAACAAAAATCAACAATAGGCCTTTTGTTTAAGTTTATAACTTGAAAAATCGGCCATTTGGAATTTCATGCAAGAAGAAACAATTAACATCATGTTATAAATTTGCACACAATTTTTGTTTTTAGAAATCTTTGAGTATAATTATATTTCTCAAATTTGCAGTTGGAGGCATATTGGAATTTTCACCAAAAGGTTTTGACAAGTACCACAGAATGACGGAATGTGAATTTTTTCGTGTTTTGAGAAAACAAATCTTTAACAATATTGTTTTGGGGCTTTGTTTTTCATCCTTTTTGTTTCCAGATTAATTTTTTTTTATCATCTGAACAAAACAAATGTACAAAATGAAAAACAAAATCAGAAACGTTACTCTGTGGTACAGCCAATAATTTTTAAGTTTCATTTACTATACAAATTCAGTACGGCCAGTATTTTTACAATTGGCCTGCATTTTATACTGAATTTAGTATGGAAATTCATGAAACGTCATTTGCATGCAAAAATTAGTTAAGTACGCTGGCAGAAACACAAACCCTGTAATTTTATTTTACGAGTATAAGATTATTAAGGTACGTGGCCATATGTGTCAAGACCAGCAGGATCACAATCAAAAGGAAAAAGACAATTGGACCCAATCCTGACAATTGCCAGATCTGACCCCCCAATTGCCGGATCTGATCCCCAAATTGCCGGATCTGATCCCACAATTGCCGGATCTGATCCCCCAATTGCCGAATCTGATCCCCAAATTGCCAGATCTGATCCCCAATTGTTGTATCTGATCCCCAGATTGCCGGATCTGATCCCCAAATTGCCGGATCTGATCCCCCAATTGCCGGATCTGATCCCCCAATTGCCAGATCTGATCCCCAATTGCCGGATCTGATCCCCCAATTGTCGGATCTGATCCCCAAATTGCCGGATCTGATCCCCCAATTGCCGGATCTGATCCCCAATTGCCAGATCTGATTTCTCTAAGAATTGTGATCCAACTGGTTAAGAAATGTTGGGCCACTTAAAATACCTCAGACCCTTTTCCTCAAACAGCTGTTTTCGCCACAAACAATCCATACAAAATTTGGGCTATACATACAATGTCATCCATTAGTAGATATGTGCCAGTAGAAAAATAAGTCTTGTTTCTCTGAAAGAGAAAAGAAACACTTATAGATGTATACTTTTTTTTGATTGGTTTCTCAAAAGTCAAAACAAATAGATCTTTTTTTTTTATATCAACAATCAATAAAGGCAACATTTAGCAAACTTCAAATTTACAAAACGTAAAAACGTTCTGTCCGAGTTGAACTTTCTTTCATATAAAAATTTAGTTTTCTTATTTCATTGTGGAATGTAGGCGGATATTTTGCATCGTTAATTATCATTTTAATTAATTTATTTTAATAATAAGGACCCTTGTTTGTTTGTTTTTCAACGAACAAAACCAAACAAACAGAAAACCATTAATATTCGTAGCACCAACTTCTTTCGGCTAATTTGAATACTGACTTCTGTTTTTGGCTTTTAATATTAAAACGGTTGCATGGTGTTTTCATCAATACACGCTTTCTCAATTACTGTGATTTAACTATGTACAAGGCAAGCTCATAATTTACAGCACTTGTTTTTGGTAAAAATGGCGGGTTCATTTTAAGAAACTATTCACATCTGAAAAGAAAATCATAACATTTATCAGCACAAACGACCAGAAAGAAAATTTATAATAAAACCAAGCAATTTTTAAAATATAGATGGAAAAATTATTTTCCCAGCAAGACCAACGACCACTGCTGCAGAAATTGCCTTGGTTTCGAAAAAGCATCTTTCTTGTATGAAATCAAAAGGAAAAATCATTGGGGCCCCTAAAAACTTCATAAAAATGACTGAAACTTCCTCAAATATTTGATTTTCACAGGGTGGGTGGTTCTTCCTGTGTTCTTTTGTGGTTCTCACAAAAATAAAATTATGAATTTTTTGCTTTTTGGCATGTCCTTCAAAGTTGTCATATTTTGTTAAAAACTACTTCTGGTGCAGCATTTTGTTTTAAACATGGCACAATTTCCGACCGACAGTACGTGCAATGGTTTCTTTTTACCCACAATGCATCATTTCTCACCCATAATGCATCGTGTCCTACCCACAAGGTACATTACAGGATTGGTAAAATACCCAAACAGAAATGTTCACAGATTTATGTATAACTTTCAGGATATGAAGATGGTGCTGGTAGAAACATACCATTAAAATATCTCCGCCTGAAATGGTGTATTAAAAAAAACAACCGAAAACAGTTTTGACCTCGGGGTAAGACCAAAATCATTCTTTATGTTTTTCAGAAAGATTCAGTTGTTGTTTTTTTCTCTATTTTCTCCTGACTCAGATGTGCGATTGAGCTAAAATCTACACAGGTTTATCATTACATGTACATGTTGGATTAGACAAAATGTGAGTGCTGTTCTGTGACTTTTACCAATCATGTATTATACCTTTATACAAAAATACCGTTAAGCAAGTATTTCATTTTTTTCTTTGTTAATAATACAAACTGACAGATGTTGGGAGACGGATTGGCACTCTGCTCAGATGAGACGGAGGAGGAAGTAGATACTACCTCTTGGAGTACGATGGATAGCTTGCTGATCGGGCATCTCCTGCAAGTCAAGTCAAAGAGAATTCTCATGAGAGCCTGAGCCTAAGCTTCCGTTTTGAAAAGACCATAAGAAGACTGCAGCCAGGGGTGGTGGCGAGATGACCACAAAATACAGAGTATGGGTCCTAGACTGGTCGTGGAGCTTACCAGTGATGTGTGCTCCTAGTCTCTGCTGCAAGTTCTCCAGCTTGTGAATGTAGTCTGTCAGGGAGGCCTCAGGGTCACCCCCGTTGGCCGTTCTGTCCAGGGTACGGTTCAGGTGCATGCCAGGCGAGGAGGCCGAGTGGTAACCGGAGGGCCGGCCGTCAGGCCGAGGGGAGGCCGAGTGGTAACCGGAGGGCCGGCCGTCAGGCCGAGGGGAGGACGTAGCAGCTCTGAAATGAGGCAAGGCAATGAGCCATTCTTAAGGTGAACTTAAACATCAGCAGCCGATTTCATGAAATGTTTCTTAACTTATGCAACGTACAAATGTTGCATAAGTTTTGTTAAACGTTTGTTTGATCAAGGACGACTTTTCATGCCTAAGCAAATGTGTGTGCTTAAGCAGCTTTATGAAATTGGCCCCAGAATGTACAATTTTTTCTGCTTACGCTTATAAATTTAGGATCCATCCGTCTATGAGAAAACCAACACAGTGAAAAAGACTTCTAACTCACGCATGGAATAGAACAGGACTGGAGGAACGAGCTCGATGGTGACCGCCTCCAAAGAGCGACCTCGGCACAGCTTGACCGACCACGTCTCTGACCGGGGGCGAGCTGCCGTTGACCAGGTGCATGTCCCTGGGTGGGAGGGTGCTGCTCCGGACGGGCGTGGTGCTGACCCTGATGTTTGGGATGGAGGTTGAGGGTAAAGCCCTCGGGGGCGGGGACGCAGTAGCATCTAGGTGGGCGGAGGGGGAGGGGCTGGGCTGGGTGCCGATGCGAGTGGCCCGTCGCCATTTCCGCACAAGGAATTTCAATCTGTTTAACCAAAAAACAAAACATTGACAAAATCTTCAGTATTTGTAAAATAGTGCTCACCTTTTTAAACTAAAATAGAACAAAAGTCCAATGATAAACTTTACTAAAATAAAGATTTGGATCCAACACCTCTATACACCAGGATTCTATCATCTGAGATGTCCAGCCCTATGATGGGCCTCCCTGTAATCAACTGTCTTTCCTACGGAATCCATGCAGAAGCCATTATAACCCATCAACAACCATACTAATAATACTCTACCATCTGAGCTATCCAGCACTGTGATGGGGCCTCCCTTGATTCAACTATCTAAGCTCAGGGTGCTAGTCAGAAGCCATATAACTCATTCACTATCTGGTTGACACTCCATCATATGAGCTATCTAACCATGTGATGGGCCTCCCTGCTTACTGGTGCCAATTTGAAGTCAAACAAGCCATTGACTGTTGTACCAGCACTCTCCCACCTAATCTATCCATCTCTATGATGGTGCTTTCCCACGGTCAGCAAAGCCCTACATACATCAAATCATAAGGAGATCAGAGCTCCTCTCTTACCTGGACACGGCAATGACCACCCGTACACAGCTCCTGAACTTGGAGAAGGCCTTGGTGTGCCTGGACCTTCTCTCCAAGTCCTCGGGGTTAGGGTAGGCGCCCATCTTGGCGATGAGCTGCAGCGTGGCCTGCTCGCAGTCCTGGAACCCTCCCAAGAGGAGGAGAAGGTAGCGCTTCTGATAGACCAGCGCCTTCCGGAAGCTCTCCGCTCGGAGGTACTTACCGTACATCTTCTGCAGCTGAATAAGGAACAGTAAATTTTTGAATGATGAGTAACAATTTAAATATGAGGGTAAGATAACTATTCTTAATGTGGAGGTGAATTGCCAAGGATGAGGCAACAATCTGGGGCCGATTTCAATAACGCGATCATCGTAAAGCCCAAATCCATCGTTAAACAGAAAACCGATCGATACTTTGTGTAGCTATTTTCCATTTAGAAATGGAATTGGGTTTTAGCAATGATCGCAAAGCGTTAGTGAAATCGGCCCCTAGGGGCAATATCACAGAGCTGCTTAAGCACAAAATTTGCTTGGGATCAAACTAGGATGCAATATTGAATAATGCAAAGTGAAAAGTGAATACATGTAGCTTAACAGTTATAATGAAGATTAAGTGGAGAATATTGAATAGCAAAAAATGAATAGCAAATAGCAAATGAGGAATATGGAATAACAAGAAAATCTGTTCTAGCATTAAGGCACCAGATGAGCCCACTCCACAACTTTGATTTTCACTGCAGATATATACCTTCAAGTGTTGATGGTCTGAAACCTCTCCCGATCCTGTCAACAGAGGGCCTCCTCTGTCTCTCCTGGCGGCCTCTTGCTGCAGCTGGGCCTTGAGGTGGGTAATCTGCGACTCGGCCATCTGCAATGCATTCTGGGTAGCCTTCCTCTCCCTGCCCCACAGGGCTCGTTCCTCGGCCAGCGCAGTGTCCGTGTTGTCAAGCGAACGCCGTGTTGCCTAAGAAACAAACAAATTAATCTTTCATAAAATCTTCAGTAATTTTAAAAAGCTAACACCTGGTAAAAGAAAGGGCTAAATAAGCATTAATATTATGTTTGTTTGTAAGTTGCATTGAAATATCTTATGAAATAGAATATTTACAACTCTATTGTCCTCAACATTATTATAATGTAGTCATCAAATAACCACAAGGGAAACTGACTGAAATTTAAGTCATTGAAAAGTGAATACCGTACCGGTGTCCCTTAGTCAGCTATCGTTGTCCGTTTGGCAGTCAGAAGCAATAAAAACCATGCACCATTTGTTGCTTAGCAAACAGCCAAATTGAGTTTTGTTGCCATTAAGCATAAACAAGGTTACTTTTTAATACTCAAGGAGCAGCCATGTTGGGTTTTTTCCTTGTTCTAACATTTCTGTCAACATTTGAGGCCTGTTAGTTTCAGGCATGCGATCAGTGATTTTGCAGATCCACGTTCCATGCAGGATACGCTAAAATGGGATCCGGAGCAGCAGGATCACTGATCTCGAGCATGAAACAAACCAGCTCTTGATATCAACAACATATCCATTTGAACTTCAATGGTGGTAAAATGTTGCCGTTGCTAAGGAGGCGGCCATTTTGGATTTGTTTGTTTGTGATTTCTCACCTCGTCTAACTGAGCCTCCCTCTGTCTGAACCGCCACACTTCCTCCTCCAGCTTGGCCAGAGCAGACCTCATCTCGGTCTTCTCCTCGCTCAGGCGGGAGGCAAAGTTACTCAGCTCGGCATTCTGGGACAGCAGACGATCGTTGATGCGGGCGGCCGATGTTGAGGGGAGGACGGATGGACTTGACTGAAAGAGAAGCGAACAGACATCTTCAAAAATGAGAAAATGAACAAAATCTTTGAACTGAAAATGCTGCTTGTGTGATGTAATTTCAAATTTAGGGAGATTGAAGCATGAATTATCGGTAGTCTAACCTCGGAGTGGAGAGCCAGGGTTGCGTGAAGCTGTTTGAGTTCAGACAACGTCTCCGTCAGCCCTCTCTGCAGTGCGAATACTTCCTGTTGATCACTCTCCAAGCCAGCTCTATAAAAAAAAATATGTAAAGTCGAACAAATCACACACAAAAAATCGTGTTCAAAATTTTGTTTTAATACAAGTAATAAACTGCTGCAAACTGTTCATCAAAATCAGGCTCAGATTCATGCTCAAGCTGTCATCCATATGCTGAAAATATAGGTTGTGGTTTTTCATTGAAGCTGAAGCTCTGTTTTCCTTTTCAAATCATAGAATCTCCTTTCGAACCGCAGCCAACAGCATCTTATTTGATACCCGTTATTTTAAAATGGATAAATTCACGAAATGGAGCCTGGGCCCAATTTCATGGAATCCGTCACCGTAAGCAAAAATTCTTCGCTTACGGTAGCATAATTTTGTTGGTTACATTTCATGGAAGAATTTCCTTTTTGGTAACGGTAAGCAATGAATTTGTGCAGAATGCATACGACAGCGTGTTAGCAGAAAATGATCACTGTTACCCTAGAAAATCTTCGCTAACCGAGAGTCTTGCTTACGGATTCCATGAAATAGAATTCATGCGTATCAGTGCCAGTAACCACAAAAATGGGCCGTAACGGATTCCATGAAATTGGGCCCCGAGCCTAACCCTGAGCCTGAGTCTGAGTCTCCGTTTCAAAGAGGCCCATGGTATTTAAATATTGACGTGATATTTGTCTCTTGAGCTTGGGAATTGACCTTTGACCCTTGTAGTCTGACCTATGACATTTGCATGACCCTCACCTGTACAGTTTGGCGACCTCTTCCTGTTGTCTGACGGCCAGGAGTTGCAGTCTCTGTCTGACGGCTTCCAGCTGGGCTTTGTATACATGGAGGCGGGAGGTGTAGGCCGACCCCTGAGGGCTAGGACGTGGGCTACCCCGGGATAGATCCTGTCCAATCAGAGAGAGGGAAAGACGTGATGTCACAGAGTTTCATTTGCCAGTAGGGGCCAAATTCACGGCCCTGCTTAGCACAAATATTTGCTATTCCAAGGAATTGCTGTCTTAAGTAAAAACAGGATTAACAACCGACATTTCCATGTGTTGTGTATCACTTGTGATTGTTCTTTGACTGTTCTTTATTGACCATGAATATCAAATGGAACTTTTAATGGTGGTTTGTTTTATTGACCAAGACTTTTTTGAAATTGGTACCAGGTCTATCTGACCAGAGATATTCATTTAACTGATTCGTATAACAAGAAGATTGTTCTGAACAAGACTAAAGACCACTCAGGGTGACACCTTCAAGTAAAATGCTATTAGAACAAAACCTCATCTATGGCAGACTGAGATCTGAGTACCTTCTCTGATACCAAATGTTTGCCCTCCCGTGAGTGACTTACAAATACAGTTTACCAAACAATTTTTGCTGTGGCAATGTGGTATCCTGAACACAGTGTGGTTTGCTTGGTAGTGCATAGTTTATGATCCAGTTCCCCCTGTGGAGACTGTGGTAAAGTGTGGTAACCAGCTCCTGTCTTATTTTGTCTTGTGTGGTTGGTGCAGAGGGTTAGGGTTAAGTCCCCTGTGTAGACTATTAAGGTAATGTGTGGTAGGCAGCTCTTGTCTTGTGTAGTAGGTGCAGAGGGTTAGGGTTAATATCAGGTCCACCTGTGGAGACTGTGGTAATGTGTGGTACACAGCTCTTATCTTGTGTGGGAGGAGCAGAGGGTTAGGATTAAGACAAGAAACAAGACTTACCTCTTGGTACGCCTGCTGTAGATCCTCATCGGTGACCCGTGGGGTGAAGTGTCGCTGCGCCTCGCGGAGCTTCTTCAGCTCCGAGCGAGTGGATTCCTGAGCGGCCCGGCTGTCTCCCAGGTCCCTCTCAAGGGATTCAATCTTCTGCCTGTCCAGCTCCCGCTCCAACTGGAAATCGCTCTGCAATGAACAAAACAAAAAATACCGAACTTGAGAACAAATTCTGTCAAGAGGAATAATTTGCTCGACAAGAAACACCTCTTACAATAACTTGCCTCACAAAATGGACATTACACACAACGACAACATCAATACTATTGTCATATCTCACCAAAATCTTCTAAAATTGTCTCCAGAAGCGGCCATTTTGGATTTTCAGTTCAGATTCAAATTTGGACAACGTAGGAATTCAATGTATCTCTCATAATGGTCAAATTCTACAGATGGATCTAAATTCGCCGTTGCTAACGAAGCAGCCATATTCAATTTTAACTCCTAGCATGAACATTTGGTGCAAACATTTGGTATTATCAAACAGTATTTCAATAATTATTGGTAAAAGATTGTTGTTGCTAAGGAAGCAGCCATTTTGAAATAATTGAAATTTGCTAGATAGGAAGAACTTTTTCTCAAGAACTTGCAAAACAGAAAGAAATCGGGGCGCTTTTCCAAACCTCAGCTCTGGCTCTGGCTCAGGCTCCGGCTATGGCTCCATTTGTGAATCCATTTTTAATTAACGGGTATCAAAAAAGAGGCTATTGGCTGCGGTTTGGAAATAGATTCTCTGTTTGAAAAAAAAAGAAAAAAGTTCAGCTTCAATGAAAAACCACAACCTATATTTTCAGCGTATGAATGACAGAGCTGGAGCTGGAGCCGGAGCCGAGGTTTGGAAAAGGGCCCAACATTCAATGCTCTCGAGACTCTGATTTTGACGGAGGCAAGTGGCATTGGAAATGTCGCATACCATATTAAGAAAGCTCTTTATTTCAAAAGAATGAATTTCGTCTTTCTGCTTTTGTACCTGTCGCTGTCTTTCCAGTTCTCGTTCCCTCTCCCTCTCTCGCTGTCGTTGACGCTCAGCCTGACGCTCTTTCTCCCGGATGATGTCCCGCTCGCGACCTTCCTCCTTCTGGCTCAAGAGGGCAGCCTTCATGCGGTCGGTCTCCCGCTGAGCTAGGCTGACCCGTTCCTGCTCAGTGGACAGCTTGCGATTTAGATCGTCCAGTTGGACCTGTGGGCCATAAAAAGATGGGAAAGATCACTAAGAGTCCGAACAAGAGGAGAATATTTTCTAAGAATCAGTCAACAGAAAATGTATCTAACAAACAAACGGAGGAAGGAGGTATAGTTCTGTAAAAAGTCATTTTAGAGTTAAATCTGAATAGTATCTGGTCCACAGCCTTCTTCCATTGCATACATACACACCCCAGTTTGAATTTCCCAGACTAGACTCTGTTGCTATATCACATGATTCGGGGCAAACTTTTGCATAGCCATACCCATCTCTGGAATGGACTGGTTCCTTATCCGTTTTAAAAAGTGCGTGTAAACATTGCATTGGTGCAAGATGTCTGTTATGTAACAAATCATGTGCCCCGAATCATGTGATATAGCAACAGAGTCTTTAGTCTGATAAACTGAAATTGGGGCATTTATGTGCAATGAAAGAAACCTTTGTACCAGATACTTATTCAACAAAAATCGCAAAAATGGCTTATTGAGCTCGAGCTATAGAAGGACACAACAATTCTATCATTCCTGGATTTTTATCTGAAGCTGACAGGTATCCTGTATTTATGGTCACTGTTTTTGGAAGGTAAATACTTGCCACAGTTTATTTACTTGACTACAGAGATATGCTCATGAACAGTTGCAAACTCTTAAATATGGCTTTCTGTTGCCCAGACAACAAGGTTGGTTGCTGGACTTAGTACTGTACAATTCAGTATTAAAGAATGGCGGGCACCAGACTAACTCATCATTACCTGTGAGCCGTCAATGGTTGCCTTCAGCTGTTTGCACACCGCCCTCTCCTCCTCCAAAGCCTCTAAGCCCCGCCTCCTGTCCCGCTCGCTGGCCCCCTGCAGTCCCTCCAAGCTGTTCTCCAGCTGACTGACCCTCGTCCGGAGGTCCAGGTTCCGCGACTTCTCCTTGTCCAGGATGGCCTGGAGGTCTCCGATGGTGGACTTCTCGTAGTGGGAGTTCTCCACGTGGGCGCTGCGCTCTTGGTCCAGCGAGTCGTGCAGCTGCGTGTTTAAGGCTTGCTCTCGCTGCAAAAGGAAAGGCACAAGAAGTGTGAAAATGCAGGAAGACTAGAGATTTCACTTCTGAGAGACCATTCATCTGTATACAGTGGAATGCTAGCATAATGAACACTGCTATACCGGACATGTGGGCTGCATCCGAATCTGTTGTCCAGAACTAGGTCTAGGTCTTTGCCCCATTGAAAATACGAGAAAAACCTAGACAATAGACCTAGCTGTAGCTCTGGAAGCCCGTTTCGGACACGGCCTTAGCTATACTAAACAATCCTTGGCTCCCAATTGCTGTTTAAATCCTTATAATGAACGAATGCTACAACAGGGGCCAATTTCACAGAGCTGGTTAAGCACCAAAAATCCTATAAAAGAAGCCTGGAAAGTGGATGTAGATGGATTCGTGGCTCTTGGGAGTCAAGAAAGAAAGTTTACAGTCAGCATCTCGGCTGCTTAGTTCTGATTAAGGTTGCTTCTCGTCTTACGTAAAGAGCAGAGTGGAGCTCCTGGCATCTCGTCCTCTCTACCTCCAGGGCTGTCTTCAGGTCAGAGATCTTGGACCTCTCCGCATCTGCCAGGCTGGAGAGCTTCGACCTTTCTGAATCCAGCTCCCTCTGAAGGCTGTCCGCTCGCATCTTGGCCTTCTCCAGGTCCTTGTGTCTCTCCACCAGCTTGTTCCGCTCGCCCTCAAGGGCTAGCCTCAGCTCCTGATGAGGAGCAACCACAACCAAAAGCAACTTGAACAAAAACACTTCTCTCATATTTAAAACGCTCTCTTTCTTGGAAGGAAGAAATTATATTGCTAATGAATAAGTGATTGAAAAGTGAACAAAGAAAAATTTAATGAGTGGGAATAACTGGAAAGTTTGGAGAGGTAGGAGGCACCTTGATCGTGTCCTGTTCCTTCTGTCGGGCCTTGGACGTCCGGTGAGACTCACTCTCCAACGTCTCGTTCAGATTCCGCACACTATGCTGTTCCGTCTCCAGGGCATCCTGGAGACTGCTGGAGTGCGACTTCTCAGACTCCAGCTGCGCTCTGGAAATAGAACGGCAAGATGATTACTAACTCAGCGGAACAGCAGTGACAAACGTGCAAGAGACAAGCATCGCAACTCAACACTTCGGGCAGTGTGTGCTCTGGCAGTCTCCTGATGAAGAGCAGAGCACACACTGCCTGAAACGTTGAAGTTACTGGCTCTTCTCAGAGCCACACTCGGTCTCAAAAGAGTCTAATACATGGTGTCACCTCAAACATCCTACATCGTGAACCCACAATGCACACCTTTTAAAACCATCTTTGAATGGATTACTGAATATGTTTCTACCAAGCATGAAATAGAGTTTCTATGGCCATGAATTTTTTGTTATACAGGGTGTCCCAGAAAAAAGCAACACCCATTTTGTTAAAATTAAACTGTTTATCACTTCAAGATTCAGATATGTGATGCAACCATGTCTTGGCTATCACCATGTAGAATTTAAGCATATTGGGACTGAAATTGGCGAAAATATGACCAATTGAAAGAGCACTTCCGAAAACAATTTTGCAAAGATAACATGCATAGTGGTCAATACGCACAAAATGTGTATGAAAGAAAGATGAAAATCGGGTTTTGAGGCTGGGTAATTCAGTCTTAGTTTTTTCACTACATTTTAGTCCAATTTTGCTCAAATTATACATGGTGATAGCCAAGACATAGCTGTATCACATATCTGCATCTTGAAGTGATAAACAGTTTAATTTTCATATAATAGTTCTCGGCACAAATGTTGCGTTTTTTTGGGGGGACACCCTGTATAGGCGTGGCTATATATTTCTAGGAAACTGGTCTACTTTTCTCATGGCATAATCATTTTTATGAGGGTAATAACCCTTTCGTTTTTAGGTAATTGGTAAATTTTCTGTAGGGTACAAACTAATTTCATATGGCTACATGGACTACTACATCTATACTAAGTGGGTTATCAACATGGAACTTTTCACAAAGGACAAAGTTCATGTGTCTAAGAAGATGGAAATCGAGACTACAAACATGGAGAGATGTGACGAACAATTGAAAGGGGAAATAATTCGGGAAAATGCTGAAGACTACTATAGAATCAATCCTTGGTTATCCAACATTAACCTGTAAACACTTTTTATAATTATACAAATTTCTACAAACTTAGAAAATAAATTCATTAAACAAATTCCACCATGCATATGAAAAAACAACATAAAAATTAGCAAAAGTAAACAATGGAAAAAAAATTAAGCACAGCGGACCGAAGCAAAATATATAATTCCGCTGCAAAGAATAAAGTTCGTACACAATAAATTTGTATAAATAACGAAAATATATTTAATGAAAAAAAAGACATTAAAAAGATGAAGTCCATGAAAAAAATAATGACACCAGCCAAGCATCCAAAAAGCTGAAACAAAATTACATTCGAAAATGTCTACAAACAGTAAAAACAACGTCACATAGCCACTGTGTATGTACAACACTGCAACAAAGTACAACACAAAAAATGTGTGTACCTTTCGCTTAACCCTAACCCACCTGCATACCACAGTATGCCACACAGGGTCTTTCCCTGTGGTATCCTGAATACCACAATACACCAGAGTAAGGAGTGGTAGTGTGTGGTAAGCAGCTCTTGTCTTGTGTGGTAAAGTATAGAGGGTTAAGGTTACTGGCAGGGTTGTGTACCTTTCACTATTAATGAATTATACAGGGTGTCCCAGACAAAAACGCAACACTGTGTCAGAACCCATTATGTTAAAATTAAACTGTTAATCACTTCAAGATTGAGATATGTGATACATCAATGTCTTGGCTATTACCATGTAGAATTTAAGTATTTTGGGGCTGAAATTGGCGAAAATATGAGCAATTGAAAGAGTAATCCTTAAAAAAAAATTTGCAAGGATAACACGCATATAAGTGGTCAATACACACAAAATGTGTATGAAAGAAAGATGAAAATCAGGTTTTGAGGTTGGGTAATTCAGTCTTTAATATTTTTTTCACTAAATTTAGTCCAATGTTGCTTAAATTCTCCATGGTGATACCCAAGACATGGCTGTATCACATATCTGAATCTTGAAGTGATGAACAGTTTAATTTTTATATAATAGTTCTTGACACAAGTGTCACGTTTTTTTTTTTTGGGGGGGGGACACCCTGTACAAAGATCGCCCAAGCATGATTGTTCGGTAACGTGTGAAAAACTTTACAGCAATTCCCATTATTTGCAAGCTTCGTAGATCAGTGACATTTTAAACCCTGCCCTGTACACAAGCCTATTACAACCAGGTACCATGCAACAGCCAAGCATGCAGGCTACATACATCGTGACTAATGTGTTACAATAGCAACAAGCAACATGCATATTTTAGGATGGGGATTCCTTTGTTAGTGTGAGAATTTCAGCTACCTTGTGTTAATTTCGTTTTAAAATGAAAAAAAAAGACTGTAACGAAAGCGAATGGATTTTTTTTTTTAAAGGAAAAAAAATAATTATTTCGGATGGAACTCTGTTAGAATCTACGATTAGTTCATTTCTTCTCATGCCTGAATGGGTACCAATGTTACAATGAGGTTAAAAACTACAACGTCTAGCGGCGCACTTACAAGACTCCTTCAGCTATACCACTGTTGTTGATGATGTTGAGGTCAAAGGTCATAGTTCAAAGTCAGATAAGGGGAAGAAACAATGGGTTTTTGATTATTAATATATGTGGCACTATAAAAAGATGTGTTTGCGATAGTTGTCAGTCAAACATGATCTGCTGTTAGTTTTTGTTTCGGGGCAAAAATCTGTTACTGCTTTAAGGAGGAGAGAGCGATGAGTTATTACACAAATTAATCAGTCTAAATTTTGTTTTTGTAAATACCGTATAAAAGTTACATTGGAATGCTCTGTTTTATATTCAACTATCACTTCATTGAAAGATGACTGGAGCGGGATTCGAACCTGCGACCTGGTATCAAATTGCATCTGAAAATTTGTCAACTTTCGAAAAAGCATTTATACACACGTATACACGTGTCAGCTTACTACCATTTTTCAAATATTATAAATTGTCTCTTTGAAAAGTTAATTAAGAGTATCATTTCTGGAGTGTTGTTTTGATTAAGTCCCTCACTCCAAAAGAAAAACGGACCCGACACAAAAACGTGATGCTAACTCAGTGTCTGCTAACTACGGGAATGCTGTTATATAAGACTGAAAAGATGTCTCTTTAAAAAGTGTCATTTATGCTAGGAGTCCACTGGGCCGGCGCCATTTGGTGCCAGTTCGCGCCAATGCAATTTGCTGTGGCGCCTAGTGTCGCCAATAAGGTGCCTAGTGACGTGCAGTGGCTCAAACTGCCTCCTAACTGGCTCGTGGTGGCCCGTAACGGCGCCAAAAATTGAATTTGGCAGCAAGAAAATTTCAAAATGTTTGAAATTTTAGTCGCGCCACTTGCATCGAGCAATCAGCGTGAAGTATCTACCAAGTGGCACCAAATGGTGCAAACAATCCGCCTATTGGAATCCACTGGAATGTAATGGCGTGCGCCAAGTTTTGCCACTACGCGCCAATCACATAATCTTTGGCGCGAACTGGCACCAACTGGCGCTGGCCCAGTGAACTCCTAGCATTAGAGTATTGTTCCCATTTTGTTTTTTAAGGGTGTTCTTTTCATCAATTCCCTCACTTTCAAAGAAAAATTTACCCGACACAATATAAACATGATGCTTAAACTGTGTACTAACTACATAAATGTGGTAATTCTAGGTTCTAGTGAAGCATTTGTTGGACGTCTTTGCGTGATGCAAGGTGTGATTGACAGCATGATCTTGTCACAATAAACGGCCCATGCAGACTGAACCATGCAGATTTAATGGTATGATATCCAGGGGAGGGGAAATGGTTGGATGTGTGAGGCATTCTTTGGGACAAGACTAGGGACAAACTACAGAAACAAAAAACCTTCATAAACCAGTAAATAAGATTTTAAAACTTGTGAACCGAACCTTGAAAAACCACAAGGAAAAACCCCAAACCAGCAAAGATTCAAACTTGTAGAGAAGAAGATCTCAAAAGTTTCTTTTGGAAAAACATTCCAAAACCATGACAATGGACTCGACGCCAAGTTCTAACAAAGAGTTCCCTCTCAGAAGAATTTGAACTACCTTTTAAACAAAAGCCCTTGTTCCCCCATGCAAACCAAAAAGACACTGAATCGGAGTGTCGGAAAATCACAAATCTACTCTAAAAAAAACCTCTGGTTACTATGACTACAGACACATGCTTTTTTGCATCTTCATAACCTGGTTTTGGAAGCCTTTTATGACAAGGAACTAAAAGAATTTGTAAAATTACTCACAAATCTTTTTTGGGAAACCTCTGTATGCCATGACAACGGAGATTTGTATACATATCCTTTCATATTCTATACGAAAGCTTTTTGTTACATGAGCAACCCTTATGGGTCCTGGGGTCGATTTCACGAAGCCCTACGATCGATCAAGTTACGAAGGATAACCCATTGTATAGGGGGTGTATCCCACGTAGGGCTTCAATGCATCAAAAGTCCTACGATTGATAGCAAGTTACGATGAATTTGGTGAAATCGACCCTTGGGGTCATTTTCACGAAGCCCTACGATCGATAGTTACTCGAGTTACAAAGGATAACTCATCGTATCCTACATAATGCTGCAGTGCATCACAAGTCCTACGATTATTAAAATAGTACGGTACGATGAGTTTGTTGAAATCAACCTCTTAACAGAATCTACGCAAGACACAAGATACTTAAGTTCCTACAATGTTTTTGTGGGTTGAGAGAGTTACAGAAAAAAGAAATGTTCTCATACGTGACTTCGGCAAGCTTGGCCTCCAGACGTTCCTTGCTGGTCATCAGACGGTCCCGGCCGATCTGGAGCTCAGAGATCTCGTTCTGCAGCTCCATGACCAAGTTCTTCTCTTTGCTTAAAGCGTCGGCAAGCTGGGCCACCTTCTCCTTCTCCACAGTCAGCGAGGTCTGCAGGTCCTCAACCAGGACCCTCTCCTGACGGTACTTGTGCTCCATCATGTCCACTGAGATCGGGAAACAAGGAAGGTAAGGTGACAAAGATCGGGCAAGGTTAACAGTGGGGGATGCAAAGACAGCCTTGACTGTGAGTGTGGCCATTAAGACCAGACTGAACGACTGCCACATACGGAGCTTCAGTTGAGGCTTGAGAGAGCTGGAAAACCTTGAATTCGGTTCTGAAAGGGGCAAGGCCGATTTTCCATTACAAGGGGCACTTCCACTGATTATAATAATGTCTATAGAAACATTTGAAGGGGCACCAAGGCCAAGAACCAGGGCAATGAAGGCCATGGCCTCCTTGAGCTGGAAGGAACAACTGATGATGCCCTTGCCTGGTTGTCCTCCCAGGACCTGACGCTATACACTGATAAGCTAGTTTTCATGAACTTCATATGAAATAAGAAGACAGTGGTATAAAACTACCAGAGGTAAGATGTGCTGCACCATCACCTGTTCACAAGACTATTTTGTGGAGTTCAAAAAAGAACTTGGTGTTAACGTTTCAAACAGAAGGCCCTGTTCTTTACTCAGGAGAAGAAATCTAACCTGAGAAGGTTTGCGGTGTTACAATATGAGTATAGGTTTGGGAAGGACCTGTGATAAGTGATGCAACCCCTTGAGGACAAGATGGTCATTTTTTTGATAGCAATATACTCCTTACATCCAGTATCCTCTTGAGTCTGGCCTCATGCAGATCCCACCTAGAGTTGATGGATCTAACCCAGAATCAGTTCAGAGCCTTCTGCTATTAAGACAACTGCTCTACTTGACAAAACCTTTTAGTCTTGCTTAAGGGAGTAATAAAGTGAAGTTCTTACGTTGCCTCTTGAGCTGTCTCTCTCTGCTGGTGCCGTGCTCCTCCACGCTGTTCAGCTGCGACGTCAGCTTCAGACGCTGGTCCTGCAGATCTGTGGCCACCTTCTGGGAGTGAGTCCTCACGTCCTCGATCTCGGCCAGGAGGGAGGAGCGGTCCGCACCGTAGATCTGCTCCAGGGCCGACTTGTGGTGCAGCTCCTGAACAGGAGGTAACAGGAGGAGAGCCAAAACAATTATTAGTTTAAACTCTAGATGTCAAGCAAGATGAAGTTCCAATGGCAACAGAGGTAGTGAGAAGTGTGGATTTCATGCTTGTCTTAATTTGGTGAGGGTTGGAATGAATTCTGACAGTCAGACTATTAAAGATAGCTTTCTATTTTCTAGATGCAGTTAAACCAGGCAACAACAAACATGGCAAGATGCACAGATATTGTCCGTTATAGTGGTCGTTCGTTATAATGATCTTAACAACAACAATGGGTATGCATTGTGCACAAAAATTGGAAGGATGATGTTCGGTATAGCCAAATATTTGGTATATCGGTGTTCATTACAGAGACGTTCCACCGTACCACTGACCTAATCTCTCTTAGCCTAAGGACTTGAGAGTTCTTGAAACAATAGAAAGCCAACATAGACACCAACATGCCACAGGAACAAAAAAAAAGGCTACAAAAGAAGTTACCCGAAGTTTCTTAAAGAAGCAAGAAATTTTATTAAAATTATCCCTTGTCAATCAATGCTCCATAGGAGTAGATTTGTTTCAATGATTCACTTTTGGGTCACTCATTCCGCAGATAACAAAACACAAGTCTATGGAAACGGCTGCAATCACCGGCTAGTGGATGCCATAGGTGCCTGTGTAATTTGCGGCTGCAGCCAGAGATTTGGGACACTGCCTAACTGAAGGTCCTACCGGTAGAAGTCTAAACAAGGCCCTCTTCTCGACCAGGAGTTGCCCCTCGAGCCACCCCAGTTGCCAAACATACCTGCTCTCGTATCCTCCTCTCCAGCTTCCGGACTTCGGACAGGTCCCGGTCGCCGCTGGACGTTACGTGGGTGCGCAGCTCTGCGAGGAGGGCGTCTCGCTCCCGATCAAAGACCGACTGGATGGCGTACAGGAGCCGGCCGCGCCAATCGGACTCTGATGACTTCTCATTCTGTGAATCAAAGAGCAGGCACAAATATGAGATTAAGAACTAAGAATGAGGATGCGGTTCAGGGGGAATCAGAGTTTGTGGTCCACGTGGTATTAAGTTACAGATTTATTAAAGGGAGGGGAGAGAAACTTAAATACTGGTCAGGCCTAGCCGTTAAAAAGCCTGGCCAGGCCCGGGTCTTCAGGCCTGAAATCCTCCTTACACAATGCTGCTTAAAATCAATGAAGCTAGGCCACTGGAAGTCTTAGCCAGACTGAAGTCCTGCCCACATCAAGTCTGATATGCGGCTTTTGTTCAGCTTAAAACAAATACAATATACAGCTCAAGACCTAAGTTTGATAAACAGAAGCCACAGAGGCAGGAGCAAAGCCCAGGCAGAGCCTGGCTTTTCAGTGGCTGGGCCTGACCAATATTTAAGTTTCTCTCAGATATTGGACCATTCCCCTTCCTGTTATTGATTTCAGTTTAGTCTGTATCAAATGACAAGTGACTTGCACAATTGAAAAGGACTATCAAGAAGACCATGACCGTTATTCAAAGCAAAGTGCCAGTTTACAGCTTGCTTAAAGTTTCAGGAGAGATGCAATATTTTAGGCTGAGGAGTTCTTACCCACTGGCCCTTGGTCGCCTGTGTGATCAAGTCCTTCAAGGCTTGGATGGCATCCAGCAGAGCCTGCTTCTCATTCTCCCAGGCATCCTGCAAGGTACGGACGTCCGTGCCGTCCTGCACGCTGGGCCGAGGGGACGTCTGCTGGCGCAGGTAGCGCAGATCGGAGAGGCTGAGCACCTGGAGGCCCTCATTGTGGAGGCGGTTCAGCACAGCCTGCAGCCGTTGCGGAACATCCCCGCCATTCATCAGCCCCTCTCCATTTTGAGAGGCGCCCTCTATTGGTCCCCGCTCCTTGCCGACCCCGGCCTGCCTGGTCTTGAGCTGGCTGACTAGTCTGGAGTCCAGTCTCTCTGTAGCGTGGAGCTCTTTCGTCAGTCGGTTGGTGGTGTCTGAAACACAAATGAAATTGGCATTTTTAGACAAATGTTATAATCAAAACGAAACTTGACAGGTGGTAGTGATTCTAAAAACCGACAAGGACGATCATGTCACAGCTAGCTTTACCTGCAATAATGCTGCTCATGGGGCTGGCGTTGATGGGCGTCGCGGCAAGGATCCTTTCCATCTGCCTGCCGTGGTCCTCCTGGATCTTGACCACCTCCTCGGCGTGGGCCACCATCAGGTCCCGGTTGACCCTTAACACGGCCTCCTCCATCTCGTGCCGGTGGCGCTCCTCGCGGACCCGGGCCTGCTGGGCGTACTCGGCCCGCAGCTGGTCCATCAGGCCCTGGGTCTCCCGCTCCATGGTGCGCTGGATGTCCCGCACATGCTCCTGGTGTTGCCGGGTCAGCTCTGCTCGGATCTCACGAAGTTTCTGTCAAATGCAAATACATCATCATCAAATATTCATGTAAAACTGCGTTCATGTTCAAGCCATATTTGATACGATGAACGAAGAAAGATTGAAAGAAGTTGGATTCAAACCCAACTAGGAACCAATTTGAGACAATCTGGGGCAAAATAACGTTGGACGCCACCACCATTGGACTGGATAGCTATTGGTACACCATCACGACTGCGCAATGATTATGGGTTCGAATCCAGCTTCTGTCAGTATTCTATGTTCTTCTTTAATTTGACAGCCTAAAGAGTGTGCATCTTTAATGATCTAATTCCTCTACCTGCTCGAGGGTCTTCCCAGGTGACAAGCCCTGTAGGCTGGCCATCTTCCGGTCGTAGTCCATCTCCAGCTCCTTCAGCCTGTCCACGTCCGTCGTCTGAGATGCCCGCAGCTGGTCTATCTCCTGCTCGTGACGCCGCTTCAAAGCGGCCAGGGACTCAGCGTGCCTCTGCTGCAGCTCGGCGATGCAAAGCTCGTGCTCCTGCTGCAAGCTGCCAGTGTCAACCGGGAAGGCAGTGGGCTGGGACTGCTGCTGATGTGGGGGCTCCTCGCTCAGGTCCTGCTGCTGAAGTTGGAAGAGCCTCTCCTCTGAGTGATCCAGCTGCAGACGGAGGTTGGTCAGCTCTGCATCTTTGTCCTGGATGAAAAGGGTCGAAGGCAAGAGCCAAGGTCAAAATTGATGGTTGACAGTCAGAATTACATCAAACAATTTACGTTAAAAAGTAAAACTCATCAGCACAGGAGTAAAACCACAAAAAAAAAAGTCCACAATGATCCTCTCAAACTGTGTCACTGTCTGTTCTAAATCAAGGAAGTCTCAATATCTCCCAGAGGGGTAGTAAACACTAAATGCAACAGCAACACGCTACCTCTATCTCCTGCTTGAGAGCCTTGATCTGGCTCTTGAAGGTCTTGCTGTTGCTCTCGCCGGGGGACTGCTCCTGGAGACGGACCAGGAGGCCTTCCAGGTGGGCCACCTCTCTCTCCCGGACAATGAGCATCTGCTTCAAGGAGGACATCTCATGATCACGCTGAGTCTAAAGAAGCAAGGAAAGAGGAGATTTGAAATCAGACTAATGCAAATAAGATAGGAAGAGGTACCTACAATGTAATGCACTGCCATGTAATGCCTCAATCTGTAATTTTCATTTTACTGGGAATTATTAAGGATACTTCAAATCTATGATTTTGGGTAAGGAAAATTAAAGAAGATTAACAACTGATGAATATTGAATATGACAGATAAATTCTACTCTTCCTCACCTCCAACGCAATGTTGTGCCTCTGCAAAGCTTTGAACTTCTCTTCGACCGTTGGGTGCGACAAGACATCCCTGCTCCTTTCCTTGTCCAGTGACTGTTTCAGGGCCGCAATCTCGTTTTCTTTGGCCTTCAGTTTGGCCTCCAATTCGGCCTTTAGAGCCTCCTGAAGACAGACAATTGAAACCAAGTTAAAGGTACAGTGCAGGATTGGTTAAACATACCTAAACAGAAATGTTCACAGATTTACATATAACTTTCAGGGTATGAAGATGGGGCTGGTAGAAACATACCGTTAAAATATTTTCACCTGAAATGGTGTATTTAGTCAGGTCTTTGGTATTTTCTGCTATTTGACTCAGATGTCCAATTGAATTCAAATTTTCACAGGTTGATTATTTAATGCATTATAACTTTAAAGTGTTAGTTCTTGAACCAAACTGTTTTAATCACAACAGCAAGCACATTTAATAATTGCAGAGGGACGGGATGCACATGGAAATAAACAAATCCAACATTTCATGAAGAGCAATACCTTGATCTTTCCCAAGGATTCTTTAAGACGAATTCTCAAAATGCCAGTAAAATCAATTTTGACATTAACATTATTAGTTAAGTTAATGGGTCTGGGATTTAGATCACATACTGCAGGCATCTGGCTACTGAAGTTCACGAAAGGTTTACTTTCAGCAGACCTTCCTTATTTACTCACCACTTCCATCTCCAACTGCTTCAGCGTGTCCGAGTGGCTCCCTGCCGCCTCCTCTTTAGGGCTCTCTGTCTGACCAACAGCTGCTTCTTGAGGGTGTTGTGCCTGCTCTTGGGCCTCCTCCAGGTCCTGCATCAGCTGAGCAAGCTGCTCGTTGAGGTGGTCGATCTCCTGGTTCTTCTCCTCGAGGAGTTCCTGGGCGAAGCCTGGCATGGTGGCAGTTATGTCTTGATTGGAGTGTGTCACTTTGTCCTAGGAAGTTATTTGGAGGGAAAAAAATTGTCATCCTTTAGGATGTTGATACATCTCCATCAGGAGGACTAGAGCATGAAGGAATCTTGTCCTATTGCTAACCCAACTTCCTGGAGGCCTTTTGAAAGCTTTTCCTTACATTTTCTGGAAGCAAGTTGTCCCTCTAGGTTTACACTCCAACCCCTCATCCACACTTTCAGAGACAATTCCTCTTACTCCCCAACCCCTCTTAGAATGAATAACCATCCCACCTTCCCCCGCCAGACAACCAATCTTCCCTTTCTCACCTCGAGCTGGTGCACCTCCTCCAGGGCCTGGGCCAGCTGCCCCTGAAGGTCCTCCCGTCCAGAGTCCTGCTCTCGGTGGCCGACCTCAATCTGCATGTTCAGCTGTGATATCTCCTCATCCTTGTTGATGATCTCCTCCCGGAACTGCTCCAACTGCTCCACGAGGTTCTCAATCTACAGTAAGGAAAGAACCAAAAGAGCAAAAGTTGAGGTTGGGATAGACTATACTCTCCAGCTTGGAAAATACAGGTAAATGACCTCCAAGGGACATCAGGGTCTCGGGCAAGCTATAGAAGCAGATCCGGAAAGATGAAACAAGGTCAAAAAACAACCTATGAGTACCCCCAAAAGATGAAAGCTTCAAGCTTTGCCCACTCATTGCCATGTGCTCATTTCAGAAAATGACAATCAAACATGAATACGAGAAGACCTTCATCAAATGTCAGTATTTAAGGCAAACTTTGTTGGCAAGCTATCAAAATGAGACAATCACTTGATGCGGTGGCACAAGCCATCTAGAATCTTTATCCATGTCATCAAGCTGTCACTTATCAACTAGTCTTTGGCAAGTGACACTAGGATCAGCCCCCTTTCTTGATGATGCACAAGCCATAATGAGGTTCTTTATGCACATCAAGCTATGATCGATGGCACACTCACTACGACAAGGTCAGTTTTCAACCAGCGACACTACACTTACAATCAATGTCCTGAATTTTATTACAGCTCTGCATCCCATCCAAAGGACCCGATCCAGCCAATGTCAATCATACCTCTTTGTCTTTCCTCTCCAAGGCTTCCTTGTCCTCTTCCAGCTGTTTCAACAAGGAGACTTCCGAGGTGACTGCTTCCCCGGAGTCGGAGCTTGCTGTCCCGTCCCCGCCATCCACGCCGTGCTTGAGGGAATCCAGTTTGGACTGTAAGGCCGAGATCTGGCAACAAGAATTTAAGGTTTGATACATCCCTGAAAGGTTCCTTGGAACTTGAGAGGGGTTACTTTTAAAGTTGTAAACGTTCTGGAGAGTTTGACCAAAAGCAATGAATCTCTAACCTTAACTTCTGCTTTCAAGAACTGTTTGAATGTGGAAGGTCATCTCAGTAGGTTGAGACAAGATTTGTTGGTGGGCTGATTAGCTCAAATGGTAGAGCAAGTGTATGTTTAATCCAGTGGTCTGAGGTTCAACTCACTATGGAGCTGTTTTTAAAAATCAATCAGGAGGTTGAAAGAGTTGGGATGATACCTGGATGAGCTGGTCGTAGAGCTGTTTCTGCAGGGCATCCTTCTCGTGCATAACGTCTACCTCTCGGTTGTGATGCTCTATCAGATTGTTTTCCAGCTCTTCCGTCTTGGACTCCAGCTGCTGCCGGGCCTGGATGGCCTTGTCCAGCTGCCGCTCGGCCTCCTTGAGCTGGCTACTCAGCTCCTGGGTGGTGTCCTCGGCGAAGTGGAGGTCGCGCTCCAGCTGCTGGGCCCTGGCCTGGGTCTGGGTGACCACCTCGGTGGCCTCCCGGAGCTCCTCTTGGAGGTCTTGAGCCTGGGGATTTGTCAAATGGACTCTGGTATAAGGGGACCTGACTGTCTGATTGCAAAGGCCACTTCATGCTAACCTTATTGGGGGCTTGTCATCAGCAAATGATTGATGAAACAATGCAGACCTATGCTGAATGCAAAAAGACTAAATTTGCAAGGAGTGCCTTGGCCTACTGGTCTAGTGTGTCGCACTCAAGATCTTGTGGTCAATATACAGAGTTTCAAGTCAAGCAATTGATAGTGGTGTTTGCGTCCTTGGGCGAGACGCTTTGTCACATATTGCTCCTCTTCACCCATGAGTAAATGGATACCTGTGAGGGTAGAGACATGATTAGCCTTTGTGGGTTTCCACTACGCAGGGCTGTACACTCCCCAAGAGTTATAAAGATGGTTTCAGGAGTGTTAGGGTTGACCTAATGTCCAGGGATAAAAGTATACTATTCCTTTTGAATGGAATACCAGATATTGGCACTAGAAAATGTTTTAAACAGTCTTAAACATATAATTGAGGATAATACACCTGTACATGTAACAGCAATTTTCAAACCTCTTTTTTGAAGATCTCGTCTATCTTTGAGGGTGACCTTTCCCTTGACCTGGGCTCTTCCTCCAGTCGTATTATCTCCCTCTGGAACTCTTCTCTTTCCTGCTCTCGTTCAATAGTTTGTTGCTGCATAAAGAAAAGAAGTTACAGATATCGTAACGAGAACAAATGACCCTCTTTTGTCCTATTTTTCCCAAAAGGTATTCTGTTAAAGGGTAAAGAGCTGTTAGTTTAACAGATGGAGACCATGCCTAACAGTTATTTTTTAACGGAGGAGGCCACCTTTCCTTTCCAACATGAAAATGTAAATGTTTTAGAGACCTGGCTCAGGCTTTGTCACTGTAATCCATATGCTGAAAATATAGGTTTTGGTTTTTCATTTCAGCTGAATCTCTGTTTTCTTGTTCAAAATAGAGTTCCTACTTCCAAACCATAGTCAAAAGCCTCTATTTCGATACCCGTTATATTAGAATTGATTCACAAAATGGAGCCGGAGCCGGAGCCGGAGCCTGAGCCAGAACAGAGGTTTGGAAAAGGGCCCTAAGTGATGTTCCAGGCCTGATCCCCTACCTCCAAGAACTGCTTGTTCTTCTTCAGCTGCTTCTCCAGGACCTCTAACTCCCGCCTCAGCTCCTCCGTCTCCTCCTTCTTCTTCTCCCACAGGGCATCGCCGCGAGCGATCTGCTCTTCGAGGGCTGCCTCCAGGTGACGGAGCTGGTCCTTGAGGTCAGCCTTGTCCTTGGCGGCCTGCCTCTCGGCATCCTGACGCTCCAGCAGGGTGGCTTCAGCTTCCTCCCGAAGGCGGAGGTTCTCTTGGAGGATGCCTATGGACAAAAGAGAATGAGATGATTCAGAAGTTTATACGCTTAAACCAAAAGGCTCCAGCATTCTCCAGAGGCAGAGGTTTGCTTGGAGAATGACCTGGGGTAAAAGGAGATGAGCAAATTTCTATGCTTCACCTTGGTGCAAGGAAGTCTTCATGACTTAAAAATTAATATGTTTGCATCTTGTGAAAAAGGTTTGAAGCCGAAAACTGCCAGTTGGTGAACATTAAAAGGAATGACTTTCCTACGCTCAAAGAAAGTTACCAGCAGACTATGCCAAATTTCCACACCCTCCAGCTGGAGTGTATTACAGGGAATGACTCTCTTAAACTCAATTAAGCTTTATGTGTACTTATCAGATCCCAACAACAATCTAGGCGGACTGCTGTGAAGTAACTGCTGGAATTATCAAAAGCTAGATCCCATAGTTCCACATAGAAGTTAACATGAACCACAGGTTAGTCCTATACAATCAGGACAGTGGAACGCCACTATAACAAACACTTCTATACCAAACATTATCCTTGGCTCCCAATGTTTGTGAATAATACTGAATATGGTTCTTTAAAATTGCTATAATGAACGACCACTATAATGGACAATATCTGTGCTCCCACCATGTTCGTTATAGCGATGCTCCACTGCAGTCCCTAATAGTTCCCCATTAGTGATAATGTAAAGAAATTCTTCCGGTAATTGATAACAGACATACATAGCCATGCCCCGTGCATGAAGGTCGGTTCTTGATACTTGACACAGTCTTTAATAATCTTAATCTACAGGATACTGACAAGGAAAGCTGACAAATTAAGCCATTCTTCTGCAAGCAGACAGACTCAAAAGTGATATGTCATGAACCTCAAATCACGATACCTCCTGATTATTAACTTCAGCTCACTATTAAGCAAAAAACTCAAGACTTCTTCTTATTTTCCAACAAGGTATATTAATAGACGCGGTTTTGTCTGGAGCTTGACACGAACCAAATGTTTCCGTTTCCTTATTGTGTCGGCATGGAAACGCCATTTGACAAATTTTATTTAAAAACGAGGGCCAAGGTTGTGTTTTTTAGAACTTAAAGTTATACCATCTTTGCTTGTGCAGTGCAAACATTTGCGGGTTAAAAACAAAATTAATGGTGAATTTAACAAATTTGCCAAGATTTCAAAAACCTAATGCCATATTTATAACAATTTCTGATAAGCTTCATAAATTGGTAATGGCTGTGTGTAGGTTACCAAAATTTTGACTATTTTGTGTGTATTGAGGCCTCTCGGTGTGGAAGTTTTATCACTACATGTAACGTTAATAACGTTTTTCAAAGCTCACTTATTTAAGCAATTTTTATCCACTTTTAACATGTTTAAGCAACAAAATTTGGTTCGAGTGACTTTTAAACCCGAAAAGAGTGCAAATTCAGATTTTGTAGATTTTAATAACTGAACCCCACAAGAAGGCGCTATGTGCTATCCAAGCACGCTAGTACAGACAGACAGCAAGCTTTAGACTGAGTTCCTTTCTACAGTATCACTTGGGAATTCTCAAAGGTTAATAAGCAATCAGTATGAATGCTTGCCGAACATGCCGGAAAGTGGACATTCGTGGTCTTAGGGATCTTTCAGTTGCAGGCAAAACTTGAGAGCAAAGTACACTTGGACAGTGGAAAAGTCTATTTTTGTTAACTGTCATATGCAAATGAAACACTGCATGGTATAAATTATATCATAGCAGTATGTGATTTTCTAGATGAAAAAAGGCTGATTCTCCGCATAGATGATGTCATGTACATACACTTCATTCATAGGTTTTAATCCCATAAACAGGCATACAACTTGGACTTTACAAAAATGAGGAAATTCCAATCTATACCATACTCTTTACAGTGTTTTCCACTTCTCAATGGCATAAGAGTGAAATGACAAAAGAGGAAATCAGCTGATCCATGAAATAGTTCCATGCTTGCATCAAGTACAATTTGCCTTCCAAAAGACTAAAAACAAAAATATTTGAGTACATATTCCCTGAATTGTAATGTTTTAAAATTCAGCCATACTAATGGTACTATATAAGATGTGTATGCTAAACCTCTATCACATGTAACTGTGCGTGTGTATTGTTTAAACGTAATATAAAGTACACAACGTGCACCAGACTATGAATCATAGCATTATCTGTATTGGACAGGTACCAGACGTTGAAGAGGAAAAGGTATGACTAAGCAGCCCCGTGCTGCTTAAATGCACTTGGGAGAACATGAGCTCCTACCCAAACCTGGGAACATTACAAGACGTGGCTGCCATTGTTGAAAAACAAAAACATAAAACACCATAATCGGGTCACTTGGTGAACTTTCTTCAGAAGAATGGACATCTATGGCTTGAATGTCACAATTCATTGCTATTTTCAAACGTAGAGTAAAGACCTATCTTTTTAAACTTGCTTTTTGTTAAATTTGCTGTTTATTTTTTAATGTTGTAATTGTAAATCTAAATTACTCCCATAATTAAAACAAATCTTCCAAGTCTTAAATTAGTCAAGGTTTGAACGCTTTTCGTGTATCTGATCATTGTTATGAAGACTGTGCAATACAAATGGTAATTACAGTCCTATTATTATTATTATTATTATTAACAGAAGTGGCACAAATCACATGCAAATATACTAACTTAAAGTTTGTATGAATCACGTACCGGCACCCTATTAACTGAGCCATCCAGCTCATTGTTGGCGGTGTCCCTAATTCGTTTGACAGTCAGAAGCCATGAAACCATGCACATACCACTATATCTCATCTTCCCAAGGATCATTTAAGATATGCGGAACATTAAGGCCATGCCACACAAGACAATTTGTATGCAATTTGAAGGCAACAAAGTATACATCACATACAAACAGAAAGTTTTGATTGAACAAAAGTCATTTTTCTGGCAGTTTCTCACTATCCCCTATAAAATTAAATCAAGATCAAGATCTGAAGATGGATGTTATTTCTTCTTGGAAGATTGCCTGGAAATGGTTGCCTGTATTAAAATTGCCTTGTGAAGCCTTGTGTGTCATGGACCTTAGATTGTACATGTCATACTCACCTCTTGTGTCTGTGAGTGCGAGTCAAAGTGCGACACATGCAGTCACGGATAGGGTGACAGATGGAGTGACAGACACCATGTCAGACACCCAGGGAGGGAAGAGGGAGAATGGGAAAACATGCAAAAACAAAAGAAATATACCAAAACAGGAACCACACAAAAGCACAAGAGATAAACAAAACAAAATACGCACAGGAATTGGAAACCGGGGGTGGTGGTATTAGTCTGAAAACAAAAATATTGCAGAGGTTTCACAGCGTCACGGATGCCAATACGCGAACGGATACGTCACGATACGTCATCAATAATTGCCGTCAATTTGACATATAACCGTTGTTCACAAGTTTGCGTAGTCGTTGCAATGGATATCTGCTGCCATTCACGTCATTGAGAAACGGTTACCGTAACGGTTATACTTTTTGCATATTTTGTAGTGGATTACCATTTTTAAGTCAGCAATTTTCCACCATGTGATTGTTATAGTGGTGGTATCGATGGATGAAGTAATAAATGAATTTGTAATAAGGGAAGAGAGGAATTGACTGAAATGATGCGACAAATTGCTGTAAATTTAGGCTCGGGGTGACACCATGCAGATATACCGCACTTCGAAAACATGTATAATGCCTAGCGCCCTCCTGAGGTATTCATGAGAATTATGCAAAACAAAAGCTTCATCCTTCCTTGACGCGAGCGCAAACAATTACAGAATCCGTTCGCGTATTGGTATCCGTGAATTTCAAGATGCTTTCCGTATCTTATCGGAATGGTTTTCATGTATTATGTGGATCAGAATACCTTCACCTTGTAACACAGACAGACTCTACAACTAAGGAATACTACCAGGATAAGGGGAGGGAGGACAAGCGAAAGAAATGTGGCATGGAAAGTAATGGGAATGGGTAAAACAAGTTCGGGTAAATGGGAATAAATAAAAGGGAAAAATGGGGAGGTAATAATCTACAGTATTTCTACTTTAAAGGTAGTATCATACTTTGGTAAGACACCAAAACTGAAATGCTCACAGATTTACGTATAACTTACAGGGTATGAAGATGATGGTGGTAGAAACATACCGTTAAAATGTTTCCGCCTGAAATGGTGTATTTATCCAGAAAATACTAAAACAACGACCGAAAATCTTTTTGATCAAAAATAAAAGAAAAAAGACTTCAGAAATACTGAGATTCTTTTCACTGTTTCTCAAAAAGTGGGCATCGTATCGGACTGAAATTTTCACAGATGACTGTTATTGTATCTGTCTTGATATTTTTGCCCATGAATCTGTATTTCTTTGATAAAAACCAAAGTATGATATTACCTTTAATAGCCAATATCTATCTGTGCTCAGAAAAAATTTGTGCTGTTAGCAATCAACAAAAAACACGTAACTAAAAATCTAACCGTACTAAGATTTGTTTGGGAAGTCTTTACCTAGATCCTCTTCACCGAGGCGCTGCTCGAATGCCGCCTTCTGCTCTTCCACGCGTTCCCGCTGCTGCTGCAGAGCGGTCTGGGCCTGGTCCAGGGAGCTCAGCCTCTCTCTGAGAGTCTCTAGCTCAGCGGCCATGTTGTGTTTGTCCGCTTCCAGTTGGGCGTTTGTTTCCTCCAGTTCTTGCTTTTCGGCTGACAGTCCGTCCATCAGGCCTGTCAAAAATCCAAGAAAAACAGTCCAAAAAAACAGGTCACATCATCTTCTTTTCATCGAGGAGACTGGGAGATTGGCATCAGTCAAGAGCACTCAAGACTCTTAATGGGGGAACTTTTAAGGGTGCAGAAGACGTCATATCAAAAATAATTGAGCCTGGCATTCTAAAGATCTCCAGTGTATTTTGGTATCTTGATCAGTCGCTTGAGATTGGGCCAAGTTTTCTTTCGACCCACAAGCCTCTGAGAACGTTTATTGTAACAGTGGCAAGTGGTGTGGGTCCTGGGGTCGGTTTCACAAAGCCCTACGATCGATTGTAACTCCAATTTACGAAGGATAAGCCATTGTAAGGAGCCCTATCCTACCCTACGTAGGGCTGCAATGCATCATTAATCCTGCAAAAGTTACGATGAGTTTGGTGAAATCGACCCCTGATAAGCTTGGAGTACACATGGTTCTTGAGAACAGGGTTGGCTGATTGTTGAAGCCATCAACCCTGAACCAAACCTATGCTTCTTTGTTTAATGTTGTCCCATTCATCTCTGGACAACTCATCACTGAATGATAAGCTTCTCACTCTACAAGAAGCCACTGTCATCAAGAAATAACATTGATTCCTCAGGCTATTGGACATGTTGGAATGGAGTTCTGAGATGACCTGAGTGAAGATAAAGAGAGTGGTCCAGCATACCTCCAGTTCGGTGCAGTTCCACACCCAGCTGTTCGCATTTCTCCGAGACCTGGTGGAGCTGGTCGGTCAGGGCATCCCGATCGGACCTCAGGAGGTTCATCTCCTCGGTGCTGGCCTCTGAGGCGTTCAGGAGCTCGGCCTGGGAGCTACGGGCCCGCTGGATCTGATCCGAGGTGGCTGACACCATCTCCAAGAGGCGGTCGACTGAAGCTTGGAGGCGAGCATTGGCACCTGTCACAACAGAGAATGAATTCACATGTTCAGCAAGCAGGACAGGAAAAAACTTAATTGATTAATCTTAGTCAATACAAGTAATTAACTGCTGCAAACTGCTCATCAGCCAAAAAATGACCTGAAATATATCAAATGCTTGGAGTTAGGAGGGCCTAAGTTGCATGTTCTTGTCCTCTTGTCATTTAGCCATTGAGAGAGATCCTGCTAGGATCGAAACGCATCAGGCCCTCCTAACTCCAAGTGATTAATCTTAGTGTTTGGTGAAATCCAGCCCTGGACTTAGCAGGGTCTTGAGACTAACCTGCTACCAGTTCCTCCCCCTCGGCGTCCAAGTCCGGCCCGCTGAACATGCTCTCCATCAGCTGCTGGGAGAGCTCCAGGCCCTCGTCGCTGAAGAAGGACGTCACGCTGGTGTCGTGGAGAGCGTCGGCCGCATCGTCGTGGGGAGGGTGGTCTCTGGCCATGGGTGATGCTGAGGGAATGGACAGAATAGTAACAATATAACACTCTGTGACAGTCAAGGTGTAACAGTCAAGAAATGACTATCAAGGTGCGACACGTGAGGTGTAACAGTCAAGGAGTGACAGTCAAGGTGTGACAGTCTATGAATGACTATCAATGTGTGATGTAAAGATGTGACAGTCAAGATGTAACAGATGTTTATAAATTGTAACAGTCAATGTGTGACACTCAAGGTGCCACACGAGAGGTGTAACAGTCACAGAGTGACATTCAAAATGTGACAGTCAACGCTTTTTTGGGTGCAATGGTCAAGGTGTAACAGTCAAGGTTGAAACTGACAAGATGTAATAATTGAGGTGTAATAGTTAAGTTGTCATTGTCACAGTGTAATTGTTCATATGCATGCATTGAAGAAAGGATCAAATCAAAGATGATACTCTACAGTGTGTCCCCAAAAAAAACGATACCCATTTTCAAAAAAATATGAGAAGAAGTTGTAAGGATTCAGCTATTTGATTTTTAGCCTATTGCATTTACTATCTCATTGGGTAAATTCTGACCAAATTTCAATGCAATCCATTCATGCATTACCGAGCAATTACTGATTGTCTTGAAAAGTCCATTTTGCTACCATTACAAATGAGTGACAGTTGTGGTCATCTAAGTGGTGATCTGTGTGTAGTGAATGTGGGCGGCCACAATGAGGGGAGATTTACAGATCACAACTAAGAATGTTAAGATGACCACCATTGGCACTCAATTGTAATGGTAACAAAATGGACTTTTCCAGACAATCAGTAATTGCTCAGCGATGCATGAATGGATTGCCTTGAAATTTCATCAGAACATGGCCTTGGAGATATTGAATGCGTTAGACTAAAAATCAAATACCTACAAACATACAATTTCTTTTCATAATTTTTTGAAAATGGGTATCGTTTTTTGGGGGACACAGTGTATAGAGAGCCATGTCAAAAATCAAATATATTTTGGAAAGAGCGACAAAAATCGAAATTCAAAACCTCCTTGAGCCATGCATGTGTATAAACGTATTTGGCCTTAAATGAGGTCCAAACTCATCCAAATAAACTCTTCTGCATTGTCACAGCTTTTGAAATGACAGACACAAATAGCACCCATAATAGTAGGAACTGGAATAGTGGTAGGAAGGTCCTTTCAAGCTTATTCCAGACGTGAAGAAACTGCATTTCTTTTCATTTGTCCCACATTCTACCATTTTTAGAACTAAGGGCCTGTTCGTTTAACTCACAGGATCACGGATTCTACTGATCCGGATTCCATTTTAGCGTACCCTGCATAGGATGTGGATCCGCAAATCTAGGATCCTGTGCGTTAAACAAACAAGCCCGAAATCAAGGTCTTTTCAAGCTTTAAATATTTAAATTTTCCTCACCTCCGTCATCGGGACCCCCTGGGGCAGCCCCGCCCTCAGCCGCCTCCCCTTCCGCCTCCGGCCGGTCCTCACCCTCCCGGCTGTCCGCCTGGCCCTCCCCCGCCGAGCGAGTGGTGGCGGCCACCAGCCTGGCCATCTGCCTGTTGATGGTCTCCTCCGTTGTCATGGTTGCACGGACAGCCGTCGTCAGGACGTTGAGCAAATGGCTGTTGGCTTCTTGCAATGAATCCCTATGACAAAAAAATTAATAATAAATTATTAATCTGATGAAAGTGTGGATTGAAAATATATTAAGTAGAATCTATAAGCCTTTGAGAAAGATCGTGCTAGGATCGAAATGGCAGGCCCTCCTAACTCCACGCATTTTTATATATTTCAGTTCAATATTTGTATTGAAAAGTGAACAAAGAAAAATTTACTGCAGCAGGATTCAAACCGGTGACCTCTTGAATACCATACAGGCGCTCTACCAACTGAGCCATCCAGCCCTACGTTGGTGGTGAACCCAATAGTCAATTATCTTTGTTCGTTTGGCAGTCAGAAGCCATGAAACCACGCACACACCGCCATATCCCAAGAATTGTTCACTTTTCAATGACTTTAAAATCAGTCAGTTTCCCTTGTGGTTATTTCATAGTTCAATATTTTGGTTGATGAGCGGTTTGCAGCAGTAAATTACTTGCACTGAAATAACATAACAGTTCTAAATTTAGCAATTTATGTAATTAGCACTAATCAATAAACATTAATCAATAATAGACCAATAATCAATAATAGACCAATAACACATTGTTTGTGTTCAAGAAAGTTCTTTTCAGGATTATTAATTCAACAAAGCTGGGATATATAAACGAGGCTATTCAATTACAGAACCCCTCAGACAAAAGCAATTTGTTCAACACCATGACAACCAACAAAAACCGTTGGCAATATATTCAAAAGTATATATTATACATATATTGCAAACTGCAGTCATTTTCAATGAAAAAACTGCCTACACCTTACATGTCATGTTTAAGTGCATACATTGTATATGAAACATGAGCAATTCTATGAAAAGTGAAACTACATACATGTACATATTGTCACTCGATGCTTAATCATAAAAGGCATACTAGATGTGTGAACCTGCCTGTGTGTAAGATTCATAGTGAACATTGCGTGCTTAAAGGGAAAGTGAAAGTATAAATTCTTGATTTGAACAGGAATAAAGCAGTTTGGGCTCATACACCGTAAAATGTCACACGTGCACTTAACCTACACTTAACATTTGACCCTCAAAGGGAACTGCCATTATATAAACAAGGTTTACACTATGCAAATTAGGCTTGCCCTTCACCGACGTAGATGAGCACTGTATACTCAGTGCTTGTGAGAGCACGTGAGAAAAAATCACATGCTTGCTAAGGTGGGAATCGAACCCACGACCTCCTGCTTACTAGTGCAGATGCCTAACCTGCTAGGCCACCGAGCTAGCTGGGGTCTGCAGGGTGAATCGAATCCAATATCGCGGCGGGTACCGCAGTAAATCATGAATATTAATTGATTTTGGTCGGGAAATAGATAATATGCAAATTAGGCTTGCCCTTCACCGACGGGAAGGTTTACACTATTAATAAGACACAAAATACATATCAATACTTGAAATTGAAAAAAAATCAAAGCTCAGCCTCATTTTCAATATCCTATGATAGATGGGAAGAGATTTTACTGAACAAAATTGTCGATGTCACTATGAAGTGACATACATGTATGGTGAACTGTTGCTGTACCAAAAAGTGATGGATCCTCCATTGGTTTTGTGCACGCATTACATGTACACATCTTTCAATGGTGTGTATAGTAACTACGGTAGGCCCAATACATAATATTAATGCAAAAAAGTCATCAAGCATCAGAAAATGTGCAGAAGGTCGCCAGGTGTCATTCTAGTTACTACGGTTTCTTCATGGCAACATACTAATTGGAAATCTCCTGAAAAGTCTGAGGTTAGACAGATTTTCAACAAACATATCAAGTCAGATTGCGCCAAAAGTGTTATATACCATTACAAAATGCTTTTTTCCATCTGATTCCAGAGGTAAAATTAATCTAGATTGCAAACTGGGAGGGCCTGGCGCTTCGATCACAGCCAAACCTTGAGCAAATTTCATGGAGCTATTAAGCACATAAAAATTGCTTAGCACAAAATGTTTTGCTCAATAAAACAAACCACCATTAAAAAATTCCATTTGATATTCATGGTCAGCAAACAACAGCCAAAGAACAATCACAAGTGATACATGTACACAACACATGGAAATTAGGTTGCTAATCCACCATGTTCACAGAAGACAGAAAGACAGAAATTCTATTTTATTTTCTGCTAAGCAGGGCCGTCAAATTTACCCCTGATTGCTATAGAGACAGAAACATAAAACGGAAATGAGAAAAGAGGCACAAAATGAGAGATGACTTTGAAAAGTAAGAAGGAACGGCCAGGAACAATTGAACAAACAGAAACTATGGAGCTGGAAAGATCAACTACAAATCGAGAAAAAAAAGCTGAATTGAGAGATAAGTTGACGGAAACGTGAACGTGCGACTCACTTTTCATTGTTCAATCTGGTGACGTCCGCTCGCATCATGCCGAGCAGATTCCCGCTTTCCTCATTCTCGCGTTCCCGCCGGCCGATCACCGTGTCGTACTGTGAAATCTGCTGCACCAACGCCATGTTTTCTTGCTGTAACTATGGAGACACAAAAGAACAGCGAATTATAAGCGGCAAATGAAAAAAACAAACATGTTACCATGACAACATCATGTAACAAACAAAATGTCTCTTGTTTCATCCAATAATAATGAACATAACAGCTGGCCTGTACCCTCCCGCCACAACCAATTTCCGCCCATGTTTTGACATCAGGATTTATAGTAAAAGGTTCCGCACATAAACAAAATAGCGCCCTCGTTTTTAGTCAGAGTCTAGAGTCCTAAACATTATCATGTGTTTACATTACACAGATGCATTCTGGGCTACCCCACAATGCACTGCAACAGCACTTGTTGATAAATGATAACCAATAACAACCTACGTACCGTGGAACACTGCGCGAAGTACTACATAGGCTACGACAAGTACGAGCAGCTCAAACCAGCCATTCGGTTAAAAAACTGATTTCCTAACTTCATCAACGTGTGACTAGCAAACCAGCTGCATATGGAGTCATCGACATTACAGTATTCCAAAACAGGAATTAGCTCATTACTTCTTAGAACAGTGGCGGCGGCAATTCACAGAGACACAGACGAAAGAAAAAAAGCATCCAAATTTGTCATGTGTACTTGGAATTAGGCGGAATGTAGTCGTAGTGTCAGCTGTAGGCCTACATGGGGGGAATGCAGCGTGCATTGCAGAAGCATTTTGGTGATTATTACAAAGAGGATACTACAGCCGCCCTATAATGCTAGGAGTAGGGCTCACAGGAAGTGGACCGTACCATTCACAGCAGGTGGTGGAGACTAGGCATATGAGGGGAAATTCACTAGCGCCCTCACAAGGAAACATCCATTATCACCCCTATTGAACTTCATGCATCAATATTATGAAGTACATTCGTACCATGGGTTATCTTTTCAGAGGCATGTAAATGCTACAAGTGAGGGGAACATGTGGTTTATTCCACAATGACACCCCCGAGCCAATAATGGAATGTCTCTTGGTGGGACGCTCATACAGGAAGTGAGAATTCAGAGTAGATAGGGGAAGTGATGGCGTCTGCAATGGACTGAAAGTATGAATTTCATGTTTGCTCGGGACTGATTACGTTTGACAACACTTTTTCCCCTTCTGCAGTTTACATTTCAATTTCCTTTATCTCACCAACCATTATATATACGTGACCATGGTTATCATGAAGTCAGGGTTATAAAAGAGGAAATAATTCACATAACTCTGTTATGTTTAACTTTCATTATAATTCTCAGGTTGCAGCATTGCTACGAGTATCGATAAAATGATCCCTGGGATATAGACCTTTCTTTTGTTTACAAACATTGGCTGCTGGTTGGCATGGGCGGCCAAATGTTGCAAATAATTTGGTCTTTTCGAAAGACGGCGTGACCAAATTCAACATTTTTTTTTTACATTTCCAAAGCTGTACAAAATACATACCATCAACATTGCTTGTGTTGTTTTACATTCAGCAATATCTTTCAATGTTTATGAAACGTTGTGTACAAATTGTTTTCAAATTGTGGTTATTTTTTATGCCTGGCTTTGAGGGCTTTCCATAGTTTCCGCCATGTTGGTTGGCAAAAACTTGGGCTGTGACATTGCAAAAGAAAGGTATATAACGGTATGTGCGTGGCTTAATGGCTTCTGACTGCCAAAAGATAATTGACTATTAGGGACACCGCCAACGTAGGGCTGGATAGTTTTAAGCTATTGTTTGTTTGTTTGTTTGTTTTTTTAATGTGTGCAAATTTTTCTTTGTTAATCTTTCAATAACTTTAAATTCAGTCAGTTTCCCTTGTGGTTATTTGATGATAATATTTCATTATAATAAATACATGTACATGCAGATTTAAAAGTGTTCTCGTCATACTTCATGTAAAAGCAAATGTTTCACAAATATCTCAATTGATGTTGAAGTTTCAATCTGCATCCGTGACCACAATCTAAACTAAAGCTTTGATAAGCACATGTGCAAACAGTAAAATAGCAATTTTGTAAAAAAGAATATTGAGTACGACGGAATAACAAAATAATAATACTTATTGTGAACTTTTCCTTATAAGGTACATGTAATTGTTTGTTTTGTGTTTTTACGATCGATCGTAACGCGATTTACAAAGAATACCCATCGTATCCTTTGTAGGGCTGCAATGCATCACAAGTCCTACGATTGATAGTAAGTTACGAAGAGTTTGGTGAAATCGACCCATGAGCTGTTTTCTGGGAAGGGGAGAGGTTGTTTGCAAAAGCAGTTTGCTTAAAATTCTTCACTACCTTAACAAACTTTTCTAAATGGGCATTGAGATCGTTGAAGCATGCCTTATGCTTGCATATATTGCACCTCATTTTACAGAAACTTGAAAATTGCATACTGTATTATTATCACTGTTCTTTTTCCCTCTTATTGACTAAATAAAAGTTTTTACCTGATTTGAAAGCTCTTGGAGTTTCTCCACTTCCTCCCTCTGCTGCTGCTCCTTTTCCTTCATCATCTGATCCAGCTCACCTGGTATACAAAGGGAGTACAGCTCGAGCATTACATTTTTATGACAATGTTTCCAGGGTAGGGAATGGACATAACTCACCAACAGAGGGGGTAATTGCAATCCAGCAATCACACGGCACTATTGATAAAAGTTATGGCCCTTGTGGGGCTGAACACAATTTTATTAAAAAAATTTTCTTTGAAAAGAATATTTTGTTGTACACTGTGAACAGAAATACAGTGAGCCGTACGATAGTTTTTGTTCAATCGGACTATCAAAAAAGATAAATAAATGGGCTCGTTAAAAATGTACAACAATAATGTGTTCATGAATATTTACGGTACCCGCAGCGATATTGGATTCGATTCACCCCACTGACTCCAGCTAGCTCGGTGGCCTAGCGGTATGGCATCTGCACTAGTAAGCAGGAGGTCGTGGGTTCGAATCCCACCTGAGCCACCATGTGATTTTTTCATGTGTTCTCACAAGCATTGAGTATGCAGTGCTCATCCACGTCGGTAAGGGCAAGCCTAATTTGCATAATAATGTGTTTCCAGCATCTCAAGACCCAAGTAGATGACATGCTTGATGTCAATTACTGATCAACAAAGCTTACCTTTTTCCTGTTCTGCCTGATGCATCAGCTGCTCTTGAAGCTCTTCTAATGCCTTCCCGATCTCCTCTTGGTGTTTCCTCATCAGTTCTTCCACAGCCTCCTTGACTCTCGCCTCCTGCTCCTCTCTGAGAGCATCTAATTCCTTCTGGTGCTTCTCTTTGAGCCGATCTATCTCTTCCTCGTGGTGACTGTTGATGGCACTGAGGGCGTCTTGCTTTCCGTCCCCAAGTTCACTCTGCAAACGGAGGAGCTCCTTCCTGTGGGCCTCCTCGAGGTCCGATTTGGCAGCTTCAATCTCACGCTCTGAGTCGGTGGCAATGGCTTCCAGCTGGTCATCGTGGTTGGCCCGTAGCTTCGCCAGCTGCTCTTCGTGGTTCTGTTTCAGCTCAATGAGTTCTGTCTCGTGCTTCTCGCGTGCCTTGTCAGTCTCCGATTGCTGTCCTTGAATCTCCTCTTCTAAGCTCTGTACCCTTTCACGACATTCATTCTCGATCGAGGTCCTCAGCATTCTCTTCATGGCCTCTAACTCATGACGGTGCTCCGCCTCAAGTTCATCAGTGACTTCCCTGAACTTTGCCATGTGTTCCGAGACGAGGTCAGCCTTGATTTGCTCTTTTTCCTCCTCGTGTTTGGCCTTGATGGAGTCTAAGAGTTCCTCGGCATTCAAGATGTGAGCTCGCTCTTCCTCCATTTGCTTCCCAATCTTTACCTTCTCCTCATTCAGAGTTTCTGCCAGATCTACTTTCAGAGCTTCAATCTCCTCTAAGTGCTGTGATTTTAAGTTGTTGAGATCTTTCTCATGTTCCTCTTCCAAGACCTTCCTCAGCTCCTCAAGCTCCTTTGCCTGCTCCTCTTGAAGGGACTCGATGCCATCATTCAATTCCAGCTCAAAATTATTCTGCAAGGATTCCTGTTGCTGTTGTAACTCTTTGTCATGCTGCTTTTTAAGTTCCAAGATATCTGCATCCTGGCTCTCAACAAATTTATCAAGCATGGCTTGGTGCTCCTGCATGAAGTTCAGCTGCATCTCCTCAAGTTCCTTGGCCGACTGGAGCTGAGTGGTTCTAGTTAGAGATTCAATCTCATCAGTCATCGTGGCCTTTATCATATCCAGCTGGTTGTCGTACTGTCGCATCAGGTTCTCCTTAAGTTCCTGTACCTCAGGAGCTTCTCCGGTCTTGATTCCCTCCCGGAGAGACTTGAGAGAGGTCTCTGTGTCATCAAGCTGCTGTCTTAAATTGGCAAGCTCGTTGGTGTACTTCTCCCCGAGATTCTCTTCATCCACCAATCGACTGTTTAACTGGTCCTGAAGGTCCCGCCTTCTCTTCTCCAAATCCAGGATTTGGTCTTTTTGTTGAGCGAGTATCATTTCCAATGACTCCATCTCCTGAGCCTTTTCCATGGTAACTTCAGTGAGAATCCGAGCAACCTCGTCTGTGATTTTGTCCTGAGCTTGCTTTTCGAGGTCTGCTTGCAAAGCCCTGAACTCAGAGTCAAACTCTTCCTTAGCTTCTGCTTTGGCACGTTTACCCTCAATGTCCCTTTGCAACTCAAGCTCATCTTGAAGTGAGTTCATCTCAACGGCGAGCTTGTGCTCTAAGTCGTCTTTCAACTGCGACATCTCCTCTTCATAGGTGAACTTGAGCTCATCTTTGATTTGCTGTGATTCTTCTTCCACCTGTCGAGCTGTCTCAGTTGCACACTCGAGTCTGAGCTTTGTGATAGCCTTTGTATTTTCTTCAGACAGTTGTTGTCGCAGTGATTCCAGCTCCTCCAGTTGACTCTGCTTCAGGTTCTCTATGTCAAGGGCATGCTTCATACTCATGGACTCCTTCACGGCATTTAAGTCTGCATCCTGCTTCAGCTCAGCATGGAGGTTCATCCGCTCAACCTCTGCCCTGTGCTCGTGCTGCAGCTCCTCCTTCATATTATCCATCCTAGACTGGTACTCCTCCTCCAGGATGCCTCTCAACTCGCTCCGCAGCTGCTGTTTGACCTCCGCCTCAATCTCCGCGAAGCGTTCCGGAGACTGGGGCGGAGAGCTCTCAACATCTGACAGGTGCGTCATCATCATCATGGTATGTCCATAGCTTCGCTGTTTCTGTATACCACCTTCAGAATCCTCCCTCTCACCCCTCTCCCTCTCATCCTCGTACTGGGCTTTCAGATCAGCCATCTCCTGAGTCCACCTCTTCTCGTTCTCCATGACCCGCTCCTCAAAATACGTCCGTAGCTTATCCAGCTCATCGCTGTGCTCATCCTGAAGCTTTGCCCGGGACATGGTAATCTCATCTTGGAGTTTCCGAATCTCTTCCTTGTAAGCTTCGATACTTTCCTCTGTGAGAGCTTTCTCCCTTGTTGCTTTCTCATCTAGACTTAGACCGTCCTCACTGCCTTCAAGTCGTGTCTGAAGTTCCTCGTGCCTCTTCTTCAGGTCAGCGTGGGCTGCTTTGAGAAGGAAGAGCTCGCTCTTGTCGGACTCCCCTCCTTTCTCCTTCTCCAAGTCTTCCCTCATCTTGGCCAGCTGGGCATACTCGGCCTGTACCTTTGCCTGGATGTCCAACAGCTCCTGTTGATGAACTTTCTCCAGGTTCTGCCTCATCTCTGCAAGAACAAGCGAAATAACAGTAAACACCGAAACCAAAAACTAAATCCTTCAGCCGATGACAGATTAGCCGTTATTCTGTTTCCAACCAAAGATCATTGACATATATGTATGTCGCATGACCCAGGGCTGTCTATGTCTACTTAAACACCAATACAAGAGTGCATTACATAGCAACTGCAGACACTCCGCTGTTTGAATGATCCCATAACCTTAATACCTTTCTTCTACAATTTAGAGTACACTTTCTCTCAACAACAAAAAGAATGAAGTATTTTTTGTGCACAAGTTCTTGCTTGTAGCTCCTCACCAACAAAGGTCTCAATGCCTCTTCTAAGCTATTTTTGGATGACATCAATGACCTATGACCTGTAACATCTCCCTTCTACGAAAAAGAAAATCATCATGATGCCATTTAAGCCTGTTCAAATTCGCCCCTTACATCAAGAATGGGATTCCAGTGCTACCTACTTATTTCCTGACCCCTGGCACCACTGTATATGACCTATACGACCTATGATCCATGACCTATGACCCCTACCTTCGGCCTGGTTCAGCAGTATTTCCCGCTCCGTCAGCAGCTGGTCTACGTCAGCTCTGTGCTCCCGTTCCAGCTCCTCCCGTCCCTCCTGGCCCTTGCTCAGGAGCTCCCGCTCTGCCTCCAGCTCTTCCTTGTATTTTTCCTCCATCTCCTCTCTGAGAAATCGCAGCTGGTCCAGGACCTTTGCGTCCCACTCTCCGGCGAGGTTCTACAGAACAAAATCCAGAACAAAACATTACTGAATTGAAGCTAACCTCAGATGTACCGTCAGTGAATATGCCAAGGGTGACAACTTTGTCAAAATGACAAGAACAAAATTGTAACGACACATCAAATCGTTGAGCAGTACCAAGGTAAACTTAGGCCAAGTTAGGCCGTGTGAAGTTTCAGAGTTTTGGCTCTGCATTCCCATGTGCTTCAAATTCCAACACTAGGCAGTATCCCATTCTTTTGACAAAGTTGGGCGGGCAAGCCTCCTGCATACCAAGTACCACATCACTTTTGGACAAGAGAATGAAATGACAAGCAAATGGAGTGAAGGCACAAGTTGGTTCATGCCACAGTTCCTCTGCTAGTGGCTTCTACAAGCATGATGTTTGTTAGACGTATTCACAATCGTGCCTAGGGTCTACAGATCCACGTCCTTCAAAATCTTGTAGTACTAGACATTGATGTTCATGCCATGTTTCTTCTGCTAATGTCTTTTTAACAAGCAATCGTTTTTACTTGATGTATTCACTTTGGTACTCTGTAGTCCCAAGCCCTTTAAAACATCTCGCAGCACTGGAACTTGACAACTTGATGTAAAGGTTCATGTAAGAGTTAATTACTAGATGTTTTCTTCAACAATGAAAGAGCCTACTGATGACCTCAACTGACCATTAATCATTATTATCTTGATTTTTACTTAAAACTGAAAGAGCCTGCTTACTGACCTCAATGACCTCTTGGTGCTCCTGGCTAAGGCGACGTTTGAGACGTTCAATCAGTTCCTTGGAGTTGCTGTTGACCTCATCTGCATAACAAAGAGATTACAAGACAATGAAACCATTAGTGGGGTAGCTATTAATAAAGACTGGTACCCAGACTTGATCACATATGCATAGAAAACATTTGGAATCCTCAGACTAAGGATGTTGTTGCTATGTCACATGACTCAGGGCTGTCTACAGGCCTGTTTGTTTAACGCATCCACGGATCCACGACCTATGCAGGGTACGCTAAAATGGGATCCAGATCCGCAAAATCTGTGATCCTTTGCGTTAAACAAAAGGGCCTATGTCTACTTAAACACCAATACAAGAGTGCATTACATAGCAACTGCAGACACTCCGCTGTTTCACTAATATGATATTCTGAAGCACTGCTGTTTGAACCATAGGGCATTTACGAAACGGATTCTAAGACTCAGACTCAGACTCAGGCTCATCAGGCTCAGGCTCAGGCTAAAGCTCAGGCTCCAGCTCTGACATCAATGCTGAAAATATAGGCTGTGGTTTTTAAATGAAGATGAAGCCCTGTTTTCCTTTACAAACTATAGCATCTACTTGCGAGCTGCAGCTAAAAGCCATACCTGTTATTTTAGAATACATGTAGATTCACGAAATGGAGCCCAGAGCCCGAGACTTCGTTTTGTAAACTTCCATAATTTAAATATTTCAGGATAAAATGACCAAACCATCATCCCTTATTCCTTTGTGGGGAACGGATATATGTGCAGTCCGTTCGATGTGAGGATGATATAAAGGATTTACAATGAAACCATTCTCTCATATGGACTTCTTTTGTTCAAAATCATCCTTGGACATACATGTACATGGAAATGTCTGTAAGGACTTTATTAAAGTACAGGGACAATAGAAAACACAATGACTTGTCCTCGGACAATATGTGAAGCATGAATGTGTGCATGTTAAGTGCCATTACAATACATCATGTCCCGTGATGTGTGAACAAAAAATAAAAAACAGTAATCCTTCATAAACTGTCTCTTGAAAAGGTCAAAATGATCTTCCCCTTTTCCAACCTGCACGTGTCTTGTCTTCACAGCAAGACGGTGAGGGAAGATGGGCAATATTCCTTCGTCGTTGCCATGAGCAACCTTCCATGAGCACACTGAACTCTACGTACATATAGATCAGATCAGATTTTCGATTTTCATGTGGGCTGATTGGCTGCCAATATTTATCATTATTATTTTGCTTACATATTTTTTGGTATGATAAGGAAAGTCTGAATATGTACTGTCACATGGGCTTTGAACATCAATGGGATTTGTGATATGAAATGCCAAAGATGTCATTGGCTTGGATTTAAAGTATCACATACAAAAGAAAGGCTTTGGCTGTACTTTCACAACTGTGCATACCTGTACATGTATGTATGCAGTGTCCCAAAAAGGCTGAAATTGAAAAACAGTATTCATGAGTAAAATATCCCATTTGCAATACTGATGCCTGTTAATTGCAAATGGAAAAACAAAAATAATAGCAAACCGGGAATTTGAAAACTGGTTTAAACACTCAGACATGCCACCAGAATTTCATGAAAAAAAAAAACCTGAAACAACTTTACCCACTTTCAAAAAAATATGTGGCATCTCTGAACACTGAGCACAAATCAGTGACCTTTTTCATAGGACCGCTAATTAAGCACACTGAATTGCTATAGTAACATATGAAAGTTTGTCTCAGCAAGAAACGGATTACCAACCGAAACTTTGTTGTATAAAATGTGAACTGCTTGTGATTGGTTCCCCGCTACCTAGCACACAAATTTGACCAGTACTGCCTTCTGTTGTGCTGCTAACTACGTATATGTTCAACTAGGCCCCAGAGATATAAATATAATCTTAACCGATCTTGTGCAATACAAATCTAATTTAGGGATGAGATTGACCAATGATAAAAATATCTGAAAACAACTGACAAGGGAGCATAACAAATCTGAACCCTGAAAATCTCATATACTTTTGTACACAGCCTGTGAGAAAAAAAAAACAATCTGAATTCCAAAACAAAAAAAATCGGAGAAATTTCATCCACGGTTATATTCAAAACAAAATAAATCCTAGACCTCAATTTTTTTTTCAATGTTAAAAAAACACAGCGATCGCATAGTTAAAAAAAATTCAATATCAATTAAAGAGCTGCGCTCGTGTATCATTGCAAATATACATTAGTGCATGCATTTCCTGTATATGACAGGTAATTGATTGATGAATAAATTATGATAATGAGCTGCATGAATAATGCATGAAATGGATAACGAAGCCAGACACGCCTTACTAATTTAAAAATAATTAGTAAACCACTATGGTATACGGACTGTGCACTTAATATGAATGACAGCAGTAAATACAATGTAGAATGTTGGTACTGTAAGTACAAAGACAAAATATCTGTTAAAAAATGTATTTGATTTACTGAAGCTGCATGTAAAAAGTATACATATGGACGAAAACGTTTGTTTTTCCCAAAATCAAATATTATTAATAATTAATTTCCCTGTTCCTCACTCTGTTCTGGGTTTATTTCCTGCCCTGACAGCCTGAAAATGTATACTATCAACAAAAGCTACAATTGGAGAAACCAACGGTTTATTGTCCGCCTTTCCTTTAAGATGTTGCTTGGCAACCAACACCACTTCACAACCGGTTGCACGGTTCCCTTGACATCGGCATACAGAAATGCATGTTAGGCCTGCATGTTAACCGGTGCCTTCAAAAGCCATTCAAGGCAATACTATTAATTATATATGGCTGGGTTTGTTTTTCATAGGTAAACAAAGAGCCTATTGTAATCATAAATGTAAATGTGCGGGGTACCAACTAAAACAACAAACAGAAAAATCCATCAGACGACCAGACGTTCCCAAAACAAACCCTGAATAAAACAGCAGTGCAACGCTGATCATAGCATCCGAGTGTTATTCTACAGTCTGCATTAGGTATAATGATGCCTTTCAAGCCACCTGGTTGCCACAGTTACATGTACTTCTTTTAACCAAAATTAGATGATCGAAATGATCAAATCTTCTTCAAATTAGATGGCTTGGTTCGTTGTTATGTTGTAAATCGCTACAGTGGCACTTGATACTAGTGTTGTCGTACTCGAGTACTCGAAAATAAAATGTACTTGGACCGTACTCAATAAAAAGTACTCAAAAATAAATGTGCTTGGTTCGTTCTCGATTCCATGTACTTGCATCTTGGGAGTACTTGACCATTTAGTGCACATTTAATTTTTCTTACAATTTCACAATTGATAATGTTGCCGATTTCTGATAAATTATACAATGGGAGTATGAAGATGGTTTGAAAAACATTAATTTCTGAGAAGAGTGGCACAACAACATCCAATTATAAACATCTTTGTGAAACAACTGCAATTTTTTGCACTATGCGTTGGTACTGTACATGGACATGGACTTGGACTTTGGTACTCGTACTCGGACTCTGTCCTGTACTCGACCTTAAATATACTCGTACTCGATACCCTGGACTCAGAGTCGTCAATGTACTCGAACTCGGCCCAGTACTCAGCCCTTGAAGTACTCGGAGTACTCAGGGGTGCGTTCCGCTTGCGCAAACATTGCCACCGTTTGCCAACGTTTGCAAACAATTTCGGGTGGAACGACTTGTGCGCCGCTAACGTTGGCGGGTGTTAGCAACAGTCGGCGAACATATTTCTGAGATGTTCGCGAATGTTCGCGTGTCATTTAAAAATGGTCGATAAATTTCCAAGATGGCAGAACGGTAAGCAGACGACGTATTTTTTTGGGGGACGAAAGTAACAACTGCAGTTTTTAAGATTGAAAATTTATCAAGTACTTCACAAATTGCACCATAGATAATTGGTACTTAATGATATGCTGCAGTACAAGTACTTTCAGAAATTTCATCAATTATTTTGGACGCTGCAGGCATTCGACGCCATCTTGGTTACGACTGGACACCGCCATTTTACGGTTGTGTTCCACGCGCGCTCACAATCGGTTCCGGTTGTACGCAAACGTTGCCGCAAACGTTGAGACATGTTCGCGCAAGCGGAACGCACCCCTGTACTCGGATCTGAGGACTCTACTCCAACACTGCTTGATACAACAGACTTGATTTGGGTGTCTCTGGGCTATCCTGGTTCAACATGTTTTACTGGAATTTCCAAGATACAACTTTATATGTCCCAAACAGAAGTAGTTTATACATATGTAAGGGTCATGTGCTAGAAATTTCAACCCAGGAAAGTGATTCTGGTTCAAATGGGAGCGATTTCAATTAAGGCTGTGCCAGGTTAAACGTTTAAACGTTTAAACGTGTACAAAGGCACTACACGTTCAGTATTTTAGTAAACGTTTAAACGACAAAAAAAATCCATTGTGTTTTTGTTTGCATTTGTCCCTCTATTTGTCTCTAGATGTAATACACTGTACAATAAAGTATTGTTCACGACACTCAACTCCGATTACCAAGTGGCCGAAACTGTTTTTATTTCCAGCAGAAAACACCTCAAAGAACTACAGTGATAGCCGGCATAATATTCATCAACCTCCGAATATGTTTACTTTGCTTTCCTTGGTTGGTACCCACAGTATATTCAACACATGAATTAACAACCCATCAAACAAACGGGACCAGCGGCTTTCAGGCAACCACGTGCGTGTGAACTTTCAGTAGCTGTCACAAAATGCAGTGTCAACCAATAGCATTGATCAAGATAGCCAATCGAGGATCATTATTGGATGAAGCTATAAACCACCAGCCCTTTACTCCAAAATAAATTCACGATCTCACCCCCCCCCCCTCCTATTATGTCTCCACCTATTATGTCTCCAACTCCTGAACTGTCTCCAGCTGTGTCAACACATCATAATTGGCAGGTCTTTTGTTAAGCTGGGTTCAGATTTCTGGGTCAAGAAAAAAAACACCATGAACGTCTTTTGTCGGCAAAAATGGGCCAAACTACAAAGGGATGTATATCTTATCTATGTTCTGTTCTGATCGGATCAGAATAAAGGCTGAAGGAAAATCTCCAGTTACGTTGACCTTTGCCTATTGGCAGGCATGCGCACATCATACCAATTTGTTTGTTACTGCCCAGTAACTGTGGTTGGAAAGTCAACTCATTTTAATACCTTCAGGTCAGGATTTTATAAAAGGCAACTTGAGAAAATTGAAATACTTTTGTTCCTCTTGTAATGTATAAGGGGCGGAGAGTCACATCGCTGACGTGACGCCACCTTTCGTGATTTGGGGTTCACGATTAAATACTCCCCCAACAAGAATGGAATAAAGTGTCTTTAATTTACCTGCATCTTAAATTTACCTGCCGCAGACCAACGTTTAAACGTTTAAACGTGTGAAAAAGTTTGGTTTAAACGGTTAGTAAATTAAACGTAGATGCACACCCTTAATTTCAATTCTGCTCTTCGGAGAGTGTTCATTTAGTACACGAGGACAAAGCCATGTCTCCACAAGGACACAAATTTGGGTATGGGTAAGGTGACCAGACGTCCCCGATTTCCGGGGACAGTCCCCGATTTAACAGTGCCGTCCCCGATGAAAAATTTTCCCCGTAAATGTCCCTGATTCGACGAAATGCCCCCGAAAAATCTAATTGTACTAAACAAACAAAAAATGAACACAAATGCTGTGCGCTGAAGAAGATCCATTCTTCAGAGAAGTATGCGAAGACAACCGCGTAAGACATGTAAGTATGTAACCCACTCATGTCAACTGGACAAGATGTCCATAGATGCGGCCACCATTTTGCATGTATTGTAGGCACCATCTGGATTAAAAAAAAATTCAAAATTATACCCCTCCCCCAGGACACGGATCACTGTCCCCAAATCATCTCAACAAAATATGGTCACCTTAGTGTTCATGTACATGTAAGAGGCAAATCCTATCTTTATCTATAGTTTAAAAAAGCAGAGAAATCTAATTGAGCTCAGAATTCAACAAGCGTTTCACCCTTAAAAATGAAATTATTACGAGAGCGGCTTCTAAAATATTCACAGTGAAAAAAAAAATAGAACTGTCAGATTGAAGCTGAGCATAATGCAGGATTTTGATCAGCAAATTACCCAATCTCTGCCCAAGCGTGCTGTTGCTATGTGCAAATGCCTTAATGTACCCGCAGATGACCTGGTTGCCACGCCAACAGAGAAGCTCTTCGGCACCTATCCGTTATTAATATCAGGCCAGCTAGGACTGGCGAGAGAGCGGTAATAAATATGACAGCCAGGGAGATTGTGCTAAGTCTATGCAGTCACTGTTTTTGTATTAGGATGTGTCACTATCAGGGTTTCACATTGGCTGACGAGGTGAATACACACAAGGCATGTCAGGCCACTTCCAATATACACTGTATTTGCCATGGGCTACAATACACAATTTTTATTTCAGCAGCTCTCCTCTGACATATGAAATGAACTGCACAGAATAGAAAGGGCCTATCACTGACTGAAGAAAGATTTATGACTTGTCATCTGCCTCCCACCCTCAATATAATAAAATTATAATTAATATTAGAGTTAGGAAGGGCCTGACGTGTTTGGAGCATTTTTATAAATTTCAGGTCATTATTTTGGCTGATGAGCAGTTTATTACTTGTATTATAATTATTATTCCTAGCTGAAATTCTGAGGGCTGAAAAATATCACATCTTGTTAAAAATTTGATTTTTCTGTGCAATTTTTCTCAATGGCAACATAATGACATTGCACACTGGATAATGGACAATTTAAATCTGTTTTTATTTTGAAATTTCTGCAAAAAAGCACAAACAGTTTATTTATTATTCAAATGTCACCTGACTAAATTAATAATAATAGCTGACAAACTATAGAAATTATGATTATTTCATGTTGTGCACAATCTACATTACCGATACATGTAGGTTTTTTTTTTCAGTTTATTTTTTGTGCTGACTTTGTAGCGGGCAGATAGCGAGTCATGCGTATGCATGAATGTGTCACAAATGCATTATTTGTGTTGCCATGAGCACAGACCCTACCATTATGTATGCATACTGTGCACATGTGCAGACTCAATACAATGGAATATGGTGCTAAAAGAAAAACATGCTCAGAAATATGTTCAATTATATATTGAGAAAAAAAAACAATGTTAAGTAGGCCTATGTATTGTACATGTACACACAGAGTGGGAGCCAAGGATGATGTTCGGTATAGCCGAATGTTTGGTATACATCTTTAGCGGTGTTCCACCATGTCCACTGTAGAGTGTGACAAACTAATTACAAATATTCAATTGTTTTTGCCAAACTACCGCAATTTATTAGATTCCAATTCTGACTGAGCAGCCCTTTAACATGTTTAAATGTTGGCATTGCAGAATGAAAATTGCCGCCATGTTGAGCAAAAACACTGAGCATTCTACATGATGCAGACCCTTCTGCAGACTACACATGTGTCTACATGTCCCATGGGGTCCATTTTACCAAAGTCATTGTACACATGTAACTTACTATCAAAAGAGGTTATTCACTGACGTCATAAAATCACGTGATTGGCCGTCAAGCTTTTCTAAGTTGTCCATGGTTACCCGTAGGACACTGTTCATTGCATGCACACTGAAGCGTATTGCTTCGCGTGTGCAATCGTTGTGCTTGACGGCCAATGACGTCACGTGAATAACCTCTATAGTAGGACTTATAATGCATTGCAGCCCTACGAAGGATATGATGGGTTAAATGATTCTTAACTTGAGTTACATGTACATGTACATGTAGTAGAGCTTCATGAAATCAACCCAAGAATACCCAAGGAAGGTATTTTTGGAAAATATCACATTGTTTCACAGACCACACAGTGCAAGTTGCAACATATAGGGGGCCTACACATAAGTACAGTCGTATGTTGCTACTGTACGCCAACATAAATTAACACACAGGTGTGTGGGGCCTACATGTACAGTGTACATTATGTGGGTGTCCTACACACGTGCTGGCATATGGATTCAACCCTACTGTATAACATCATTTGACCTAAGGCATCACTTCCACAACAGCACAAGATCTACCGCTAAGCAGAAAAGGTTTCACAAATAACCCCACAAGACTTTAATTTATACATAATGTTAGAGAACATCGACACAAGATTTCACACGATGCCAATTTCACAAAGCACTTAAGATTGATTAAATTACACAAAATGCAATGGCCCAATACAAATCACTATGGTGATACTGACATAGTCATCTTACGATAAAATCTTCAGTGTTTTTGTGAAATCCAGCGCTGGTCTAACAAAAACAAATACACATGTACCTCTCAAATGGGTACGTAGGTATTTTCCTCTTTGTGTGCGTTGAAACACGAGACAATTCCGGAGGTTTTATTCACCCAGGTTTAAATCAACAGAAATCTGACCCCCTCAATGAGCTACAACCTACGCAGGGTACTGACACTAAGTGAACTACTGACGTAGGTCATTTGAATTCATGTAACAGTAATAATCTATGACTAAGACTTGCTTCGTGTCCACAAAATAACAACAAATCGGCAATGCATTATAAAGATTGATTTTTTGTCAAATCAATACTTGTCGTTGTTTCTAATTCTTTATCAAATCATTGATTTTGTGTCGCAACTGCCATAGCTGTAGTTAGTCATAATACCCTATTATGAATTTTTTTTCTTCAAAAATCATCAGCAGTGTAGTACTAGGAATATGGTTTCAGCCTTTGAGAAAGATCCTGCTAGGATCAAAATGTCAGGCCATCCTAACTCTATTTTTAAAAGCATTTTTACAAGGAACCTTACACAACATTAGGTATTCATTTATAACCAAGATTTCAAAATAGTCATATCCATAATGAAGAATGCTGAGCCCCCCCTTATTTTTTTTCTTAATTTGTCATGCAATTTTATTTGAATTTTATCAGTTTGAATATTTGTCCAAACTGCCAGCCATATATGATATCAAAAAGAAAGAAAAACAGCAAATTTCAAATATTGTTAAGGTATTAATATTTTAGGAATAGCCAAAGGTTTGCTTTGCTTTAAAAGGCAAAAACACAATGAGAGACATTTTTAAATCTGTCTTATACAATTTTTAAGTGAGGATTATACATGTACTGTAATTTACATTTAGATGTGCCTGCAAGCAGGATCACCAGAAAAAAGGGATGAAGAACAAAATGTTTACCTGTCTTTTCAAATCCTGATTATTTGATTACAAAGAGCTGACAGTAGCTGCCATTTAGGAGTCTTACATGTAGAGCCACTGATGTATGTAAAACTGGCATTTTCAAAACCTTGCATGACTTCTGTTTTGATGTGTGCAATATTTGAAAGCCTTATTTTACAGACAGGGACAAATTTCATAGAGCTGCTTAAAAGGGACAATATTTGCTTATTAAGCTTATTAAGCTTATTAAGCTTATTTGCTTAAATTAGCATTAAAAGTCTCCCTTGATCAAACAGGTCTACCAACCAAAATTTCATGTGACGTTTTAGCTTTTGACTTGTATTGGCGGCCATTGTTTGCTGAGCATAACATTCACAAGGAGTTTGGCTTGCATACTGATTTTATTTACCAAGGTCTTTGGTGCTTAATTTTAAGCAAATTTTGGTGCTGAAGCAGCTCTATGAAATTGGCCCCAGATCTGTGTATCCAATGACCCAGAGTCTGACAACCGTCATAAAACAAGCCGATCAACTTCTATTTTGATTCTGGCCCTACCCAACAGATATTATTCTTACACAGCACATTATAATATTTGGCTCCAAGATGACTGTCTGCTAAGTAAACACGCATTTTAATATTCAATGTCAGAGCAATGTGTATTAATACAAATTGTCCAATTCAAAATATGACAGGGAAACAATTAAGCAAACAAATGTATGTTAATTATGCAGCATGCATAAAGAGGCCTATTCAAACAGTACAAATGTACAGTACATGCACACGTGTACATAATGTATGTATACGTACATGTACATTTGTGTAGTGTATCATGAATATTGCAAAATTGAACAGTTTATTTATTTATTTACATATTTGTTTATTTATTTCTTTTTGTTGTTATTGTTTACACTTTCAGGGCATGTAAATGACCTGGAAATGTAGTTGTACACAATTTGGCTGCATCGTAATTGTAAGCCAACAAAGTAAATTTCATTTTTATGACGAATAAAATAAATAAACAAATTAATGAATGATACACTGCAGTTTATAATAGCAAATATAGAATACCGGTGAAAAATTCCATGATTACAATGCACGTGATGTACAGTAACCGGTACTCGATCAGGCTATTATTTTTATCTTTATCTGTTTTCTAAGCTTTGCACAAAACCCAAAAAAATTTAACATGGGAATGATTTCTACTGAGCAACTGCAGAACCAGACCCTGGATATCAAGATGGCCCCATTTGAGTGCCTAGAATAAAAAATGTTAAAATCTAGGGTCGTACGTTCGTAGATCATGAACGCTAGTTATCACTGTACTTCTGAATCACTTGAGCTGATAACAAATACATGAACAGATTGTGAATGGGTTATACATGTTTAAGCACTCACCGCGGTATAATTACCCTTGTAGCACTCGGGTTCAACGAGATTCTCCAGGAATTATGTTACAACGAGCAAATTCCCTGTTTAAAAACTGACGGCAAAACCGATCGGCCGCAAGAAACAAGCGCTAACTACATGTTGCAATATTATTCCCACATCACCAACCACTTGGTGTGCAATTTGCATCAGTGCAGTGTCTCCAGCATGCACAGGAAGGGGGAGAAAAAATGATAAACACGTAGTTCATGTAGCGTGGTGCCTCTTATACTATAGACTGTGTACAGGTAAGCTAATACAAACATAATAAATGTCCATGCATGATTACATATTACTGTGTGCTGGACTATTGTTTGACCTTTGTACCTCCTCACACAGCATGTCAAAATGAAAGGGACACCAACTACAGTACATGTATAATAGCCCGCCACAAATCTTATATGGCTTGTCCTTGTACATGTATATTATTTTTCACATAACTGCTGCTAACTGTGACTTTTTGTCATGTAAATAATCCTTGACTGCTGCCTTTGTCATGGTAATGACACTGAAGGTGACATCACTGCAGCACTTCATGGACCGGACCATTCACACAGCAGGGGTGGCAATGTACATTTACTCTACAACTACACATGTATTCATGTCTAAATTCCCCTCAAAACAACACAATGATACAATCAGCCCAAAGTATAGTTACAAAACTTCATTGGTTAAATTATTTCAAAAGCAAACAAATTGTTAATAATTGGGAGCAAGAACTAAGAATTCAAACCACCCCTATCAAAAAAAATGTTCAGCACTGAAGGCCTCTATGTGTACAGCTAGAAATTTATGAATGAACTGTAGTAAATGCAGCTCTGAATGCTTTTGATTGGTTGAACTTCTTTTACCATAGTTACAAGCAATGGAGGGAAGCAGCTGAAAATCACAGTCAAGAGACACGTTGTTAATTTTTATTTAGGCATTGTCGGCAATTTTGTTGTCAAAAGCGGAAACGGCAGATGTTTATTCTATTCTTCAGTAATGAACCTACGAAGGCAGTTTTCAGACATTTTGTCCGCACTTCACGCGTCTCTCGCTTGCATGCAAAACTCATTTAGCTGGAATATGTTTATTCAATTAAAATACAAAATTGACTCGTAGAACTATCATATTGATTTTCTGGGACGAGCTGAGAGAGCCTGAGCCCAGGGCTTGAACCCGAGACCTCCGGAATATGATACCAGTGCTCTACTATCTGAGCTATCCAGCTCTGTGATGGCGCTCTATCTCTGTAGTCATCAATCTTAGCTTAGGGTGCCAGTCAGAAGCCATTTGAACCCATTAACTTTCATGACAGTGCCCTACCATCTGAGCTATCCAGACCAATGATGGGGCCTCCCTATAGTCAACTTTCTTTACTCATCAGACCGAGGGTGCCAATCAGAAGGCATATAACATATGAACTACAATACCACCACACCATCACTCTACCATCTGAGCTATCAAGCTCTATAGAATGCACCCACAGAGTGCTTGAAATCTAAGAAGTGAAAAAAAAAAATCTTCCCTCGGCCAGGATTGGAACCCAAGACCTGCCAATCACCATACCAGGGCTAAGCTATCCATCCCAATAATGGGGCCTCCCATTTAAGTCAAGTTTCTTTGCTCAGAGTGCCAGTCAGAAGCAATATAAGCTATGAACTACAAAGTTCACTGTTCTACCATCTGAGCTATCCAGCTTTATAGAATATACAGTGCTTTTCATCTTGTAAGAATGACATAAATCTGTCCCAGGCCAACATTTGAACCTGAGACCTGCCACATGCTAAGTGCTTTACCAACAAAGCTATCCAGGGGTCACAGATTTCACAAAAATAATTGTAACTACTATCAATCGCAGGACTTATGATGTATTGCAGCCCTATGTATTAAGATACAATGAGTTATCCTTCGTAAGTAGAGATATGATCGATCCTAGCACTTTGTGAAAGGTCTAAGAGGGCCTTACCAAATTACTATGATAGAAACTCACCGAGTCTGCTGTTCCTTTCCTCGTCAAGGAGTTGCTCCACGGCTTCCAGCCTTCTTGACCACCTCTCCTCAGCAGCTTCCACCTCCTCATGCTGGGAGGCCACCAGGGACTGCCTCATCTCGGCCAGGGCGCAGGCCGTCTGGTGCTCCATGCCGGCCCTCTCAACCTCTAGCTGAGCAGAATGAAGCTGCTCCATGGACAGTCGGAGGGCTGCCAGTTCCAGCTCCCTCTCCGCCTGATGGGACGAGAAGAGGACAGATGGTAGAGTAATTTTGTGACTTGAATAGGATAAGGTTTGAGGTAACACCATGTAATATTTTGTGAGTGTGTGTGGTTCTGAGAAGAGGTTTCACTTGAGGTTTCGAACAGTATTGTTCGTTCTCAGGAGAGGAAAGCTGGATTCTAAGGAATGCAGAGCTTCAAGTGCTCCCTCTCTACCTTTGCAGTAACATGGGGTGCTCATTTGTGAGTATGTGTGTGACTCTTGCGAAGAGCCAGAGGTTTTACTTAACACCGAACAGTATGCTCTGTTTGCGGTTTGCCCTCAGGAGAGGAATGCTGGATTCTTGGGAATGCAGGGCTTCCAGTCCTGGAGTAGAGGGCTGCCTGTATAGTTTTAACCCCAGTTCTTTGTGATGAATTCCAGAGATTTTTGGTTGGAACCATGCAATGAGATCAGGGTGCTTAAAGGAAGCCTAAAGGAGGAACCTTTGTCACCAAGGTTTCTCTCCAATCTGAGTACCTGTCAGAGTAGAGTTGGTCACTGTGTTTGTGTTAGCTTCAACACACCTGTACACCATTTTGAATTGTAAACTAGGAGATGAAATGGTCTAACGAGGGCCTGGAAGGTTGACGTAATGGTAGGTGATTCCCAGACTCTCACCTTAGCATCCCTTCGGACCTGCTCGACCTCTTCCTTGTATGCCTGCTCCAGCTGGGCCCGCATCTCGTCAAAGATGTGGTAGTGCTTGGAGTCCAGCTCCCCGCGCAGAGCCTCCATCTCCCACTCGTGCCGATCACGCATCTCGTTCAGCTCTCGCTGGCGGTCCCGTTCGTGGACCTCTCGGGCCGTGCCCAGCTGGTGCTTCCGTTCCTTCTCCAGCTCCTCCTGGAGATTCTGCAGCTTGCTCTCGAAATGCTGCCGAAGTTCGTCCAGCTACATTATTTATGTGGGAGAGGGAACTTTAGTCAAATGATGGCATGGGCTTGAACAAATGAGGTTAAAAGAAGACTGCATTCCCGAGCTTGGGACCCTATGTACCAACAAATAGCACAAAATGTTGTGCTAATGATTATGAACAATAACTGCTCCATGAAATTGGAAGATTTTCCACTCATATTAACACTGGTGATAGAAGCAGAATATCTGAATGAATTTACTATAAGGTGAAGTTAAAATGAATTTGTGAAATCAAATTGAAAGTCCAAAGCCCAGTTCACCCTTTATGCAAATTGCAAAATTAAGCAAAATCAGAAGGGCAATTCCAGCGTAACGGACATGACAATTACACAGTTTTTGCCTTATTCAGAGGATCATAAAGTAGGATTGGCAGTTTGCAAACAATTTTAATTAGGCTTATCAGACACATTTAACTATCAGTGACATATGTAGTAAATTTTATGTAATTTCATTGAACAGTTGTAGAGAAAATGCCCTTCTTGTGACCGTAACGGACATGACACTAAGTTGTCATGTCCGTTACGGTCACAAGAAGTGCTTTTTCTCTACAACTGTTCAATGAAATTACATAAAATTTACTACATATGTCACTGATAGTTAAATGTGTCTGATAAGCCTAATTAAAATTGTTTGCAAACTGCCAATCCTACTTTATGATCCTCTGAATAAGGCAAAAACTGTGTAATTGTCATGTCCGTTACGCTGGAATTGCCCAGAAGTCATCAAAATTGCAGTGAAATATGTAAGCAATTTAAATGTGCTCAATATTTTTGTGAACCTTTGTGACAAAAATACAGTTGTCACGTCTATTTTCTTCTGTTAAGGCAACTATTAATCTGGCTTTTGCTGGCAGTTTCACCCTGTTGCTTGGCAACAGTTGCTTGACAACCACATAATTTATACATTATGCATTCTGTAAGACAAATTAACTACAGGGACTTTGTTGGCAAATTTACCAAATCTGGTAAAAATTAGGACATGCATAGAAAATAATAAAATGAATTATAAAATCATAATAAAATTAAAGTGCTTCACCAGAAGTGCAAAGCTCTATTGACTGGGTCAAATATATGCAAGATTTGGAACCAAAGAGAAAAAAATATTCCCTATGAAGGAATATAATATTCTTAATAACAGAGATTATTCTATTAACACGATGGTCAATGTACTATATTCTAGAGAATGGGATATTCTGAGGAGGGGGATCATAATTCCAAATGAGGGAATAAATTCCAAATAAGGAGGAATATATTCTAAATGAGAGGGCAATATATAAATGCCACAATAGGCAAACATACTAAAAATAAAGTGATATTCTCAACCAGATCAATTCCAAATGGACAAGTTAAACAAATTTACACAGGTTAACAATTCTTTGGAGTTTTCAAAAAAAAAGGAGATGATTTTGGATAAGTTAATAACTTATAGAGGTTAAATTTTTTTCAATGATGTGAATGCTATGTATCAGTTTACTGAGTTTGAAGAATGCATGTATTTCAAACATTTCGAATATTTCAAATCAGGTTAATATTCAGAAAAGTTATCAAGTCATGTTAATAATTGAGGTAAATATTCTTCATGAGGTTATTATTTCCTTATGGGATATTAGTAAAGTGAAAAATGTGAAAGGAGGTTGATATTTGCAGTTTGTTCAACAATTTACAAGTGGGGTTGATAATTATGGTAAATATCATGAGTGGGGTTAACAAAATATTGTGAAATTAACTCAATAATTGATGCAAACTACAAAATGAACAATCAATTTAAAAAATACACAAGCTGTTCTTTTGGATTATTTCTTTATATCATTTTGTTCCAGACTTTATTCTAGACATTCATTCAACCAAATTGAAAAAAAAAATCCCACCCCGGTAAGTACATTATTTCTTGTCATTTTGAGCGAGGTTTGGGTCAAAGACAGGCATAAAGGGCATAAGTGGAATTTCTGCTAGAGAAGAATTGCCAAGATCAACGAGAATTTTCTCCGTAAAAAAAAGAAAAGAAGTTGGAAATACGAACTAAAAACAGAACAGAAAACAGAAATGCCAAAAGAAATAGGAAACCAATTCACATTATGGATATTCTTTTAACCATTTTGAAGAGGAAGATTGTGCATTTTGGCCAACTTTAGTTTTGTTTTGCTTTTGTTTGTTTTATATTCTTTTTACTCCCCCTCCGTAAAAAAAGACACTTTTATTTTTTATTTTATTTTTTTTAAATGGAATTACAATTAGACTTGTGTTTTTCTTCTTTCACCGAAAGGTCAACTTTTCAATCGTGTGAAGCCGGATAATTTTGGTTCCCCCGCAAATAATAGGGAAGGGATAACATTCGGACATGTCTCTGAACTCCATAACCAAAATATGTATTTAATAAGCTCGAATATTTTCCATAAAAATTCCAAAAGTACAGCTTGTGTTTCAGTACACTTACAAAATTAAGAAATTAAATAGCATTTTGTCTCTTTTTTTCAATGGCAACAACAAAAAAGAGAGAAATACACAATTCTTCAGAAATTGTTTGTTAGTGTGGACGGTGGGAAAATATGGAAGGAATATTGTCATGAGTTAGTTTCTAAGTGCCAAGGAAATTTGGAATGGATGAAAATAGGGTATTAAATGAAATTTGATGAATTTCATTTTTATTGTTTTTTTTTTCCTTCTTTTTGCCTTTTTTGCATATATTTGACCCAGACCTTTACAAATGATATATCAAAAAAATCAACAAAAATACTGATCTTTTTTTATAAATAAACAGTAACATTCAACAAAAATCAGGAAAATCGTTTTAACCAATCTACGAAAGAAAAACAAAGAATAGTAAAACCGACTCAGCATTCAATCACTACATCAAAAACGAGCGACAATTTCAACCCACATCACTTCACGGCAACTTTCAACACCATTTTCTATTTTTTTTGTAAAGGTTTTTCTAAGCTTTTTTTTTACCTTCATGATTACTGTTATATCTATTTGCATAAGAATGCAATTAAATTCATAATTTTTAGATTTTGTTGACACCTCATAATAAACAATAAACATAGTCTCTCTCTCTATATATATAAACATATATTCCAATAACTTTGTTGAAGTGCTGTGCAGCACTTAATGAGGCAGATTATAAAGAGATTTCATCAATTCTGCCAACAAAAATTCAAAACGTCTAAGACTCCACATACATGTACCTTACTTTGCCTTCCTATACACCGATCCGACGGCACGACCATGGAGGTAACAAACACCCACCATTACTGGTGTGTCCCCATCCATATTTTGTCCGGCAACAAAATAATTTACGTCCGCCGCACTCTATACTGCAGGGTGTACATCCCCTAATCATGGGACGTACACCCTGCAATTATAGAGTGCAGTGGAGCGTCAATTCTCGTTGCCAGACAAAAGGCAGGTGGGGACACCCCAGTAATGGCGGACAGTATATCATGCCCTTGGATCGGTCTATAACTGATTATTGTTTAATTGCCAAAATCCTCATTCAAGTGGGTATGTATATTCTCCATTACACCATAATCATGAGAAACTCAGGGCTCAATTCTTTATCACCACAAGAGGGCGCTCTTCAATATTAGTATCTGTGTTCAGTTTCCCATTAAAGGATTTGTTATGATCAAGTCTGGAGCTTGATGTCTGGCAAAAATGATTTGTTGCCAAGCAACATCAATCCAGGGGGTTGCCAAGCAACATTATTTCAGGGAGGTTGCCAAGCAACATCATCCCAGAATGGGATTCTTTAGTTTAGCTCATTTAATTTTTCTTAAAGATCTGCTGAATGGCAGAAAAACGTTTATCAACGTGTTTGATTTCCCAGTGGAAAATCGGCCCAGTGTCAAACGAATAGTGTGAAAACATAGGCCGGTAATTTTGTTTTGTTTATAAAGCAAAACTTGTTTACACTTTGAATAAGTTGTAGTTTTCCTCTAGATACGCGCATGCGTAAATGCATCATTGGTTGGCAAGCTACATGCTGGCTGCGTTGTATGTGGTACGTATATGCCTAATGTAGCTGCAACTTCCTTGCCAACTAGTGGTGCATGAGAAAGATCCATTGAAGACACTGCACACAATTCAGGCCAATGACTGGTTCCCGGTATACATGTACCCCCCATATGGAATGTCAAAGCTTGCAAAAAGGTCAAGTAAAGGTCACATGAAGCTGGAGAAATAAACGAAATCTATCATACTCTGATCGCAAATATTAATAATTTTTTTCAAATTTTCTGACATAATTCTTTAAAAGGAAGACTTTTAAAATGCTTTGCTTCGTTTTGGCACTTTGGCATAAAATGAGTGCAAATCTGCCTTCAGAAATTTGAAATATACTAAAATATTATATACAAAAACTTCACGTATTTAACTGAGCAAAATATATAATAAAATCCTTTCCCGCCCCCCGCCCCCTACTTCAGACGATAAAGAACTATTTAGATTTTGTTTTGTATTATTAAATAAAACCATTTTAGCACCAAATGCTCTATACACATATTTCACAACAAGATATCTTAAAGAATTCATAGCTCGATTTCTGAACAGAAATTGTCTTTTTCATCAGAAAAAGACGAACGGCAAGCATTTCTCCGGTTTAAGTTTAAATAAAACGTATTTCCAATCCTTCCATGACAAAAAAATAATTCTCACTCCACACATCAAATACAAGAAACTAAATTTTTAAAAAGACTACCAGTAATCAAAATCACGGCCACAATAATAACATTTAAAAACAAAAATGACACAAATTTCAGGTGAAGATTTTTTCGCTTTCGTTTGTGTAAGCGGAGAGGCATGACAGAGCCGTGCAGTACAATGTCAAGATCTTTAAGCAGAATTCCGCAGATTGTGTGGGATTCGAACCCACCCCACAAAGATCATGGCTCATGCCTCTCTGAGAAGAACAATTTAGTCATCAACTGCTCTCTGCCAAAAATAAATTACTCAGTGGGATATATAATAATCTGAGCTACAAAAATACAACTGAAGCATTACAAACACAGTATACTTTTGTAGATGGCTGAGGCGGGATTCAAACCCATTACCTCTTGCTTACTAGTCCTATCGGCCTACCAGCACGGTGTTCAACCAAGAAAATTTTAACCCCCATAGTGGTGGATACCATATTCAAGCAAACCGATGCCATATTACTTCAATGTGGAGTGCTGTGGCCTAGTGGTCTGGCGTGTCAAACTCAATATCTCGTGGTCAATCTACAGATTGTGGGTTCCAATCCAGCCATGGGCTAGTGGTGCTTGCGTCCTTGGGCAAGACGCTTTATCACATATTGCTCCTCTTCACCCAGGTGTAGATGGGAAGCTGAGAGGATAGATATGGCTTTGTAGCTTGATTAGCCTCTGTACACCTTATAGTAACACAGGGCAGTATACTCCCCAGGGAGTTGAGATGGTTTCAGGAATGTAAATTACGGCCCAATGACCAGGGATATTAATATGTGCGCCATGAGTGTCTTTGGACAGATGTGTGCGAGGAATTAGGCCTGGGCGATTAGTGCTTTTCACTAATCGATTAATCGCAGAGGAAATAATCGCGATTAATCGATTAATCGCGATTACCCGGAAGTGACTATACGAGCAGGCACGTACCTTGTGTTCATCATAGCGGCACTGCAGTAAACTGCACTAGCGTAATGCATTGATTCTTACAAGTTTCAACAGCGATCAGTTCCGATTTCCGAGGCATTGAGCAATGCCATTTTTGTTCTGATAAGGTATAATGCAAAATTCGTGAAGCTAATATCGTCCATAATGATTGGTATTCCTTCAGTAAAGTAGGGTAATTTCGCGGAGTGTTGGCCGACAAGGCATGCAGTTACTGCCTCACGTACGTACACACAGACGTAGTCCCATACAGTGTGCAGGTCAACGATAGTACACGATGACACATTATGTACACCCAATGTAGGCATAACAGTGAACACGATTATTATACAGTTCACGATTTCTGAACAGTGAACACGATTATTATACAGTTCACGATTACTAAACACATCGCGATTTTTTTACAATTCACGATTACTCCACATGTGCACTTCACGATTCTCATACGATACGATACAGTACAGTAATCGTCTAATCGAGTAGCGCCCGTACTCGAGTAGTTGAGTGCAATCACGCCATGCGCCAAGCCTCGCTGGCCGGCCATGGTAGCCCAATCCATTGTAAACACGTGGGCCTAGGAAGTTGAGAAAAACTTCGTTGTCAGCTGTCAGGCTTGAATAAAAATTTACCCTGACACGTTTAAGCTGTATGTATCCAATAACTCATGATTATGTGCGACAAACTTTCGTTTTATTACTAAGTGAGATAAAAAGTATTCATTGAAAATGCAACATAACTAAATGTACCTCAATAAACAGCGAAATGGTATAGCCCTCATTCATGCCTCATCCACGTTGACCATATAAGGCAGTATTATTAGAAGGGCTACTGGCCAATTACAGTGTAACCTCAAAATGTTGTCATGGCGCTGTCACAATTGGGCGGGCATCCGGTGCACGTGCAGCGCTTGATATCAAGTCGGTAATTTTATCGCTACACCAGGGGTACGGTGTGCGTGTTCATATTACATTGTGTACGTCCTGCATAATGTCCAACATGCGGGGACGCGACTGGGGTACATCCTTGACCCCTATTGAATCAAGATTGCGTTGCCTCACTATACGAACGAGGCATCATGCACAATGATTATACCTAATTTTGACGGACGGATGGACAAACCACGAATGTCTAACGACTCGTCATCAAGTCTATGCAGCTGCTCCATGCAACACACACGGTATGGCTATTGATCGACTGAAAATAGTATTCACTCATGGAAATAATCGCAACTCGAAGGCACTAATCGCACTGGCACGATTAATCGAGTAGTTCAGAATTTACTAATCGAGTAATCGACACAGGAATGTAATCGCGATTAATCGATTAATCGAGTCAATCGCCCAGGCCTACGAGGAATAAATTCAGAATTATTATTATTACTTCAATGAAAGTAATGAACAATTTTTTGTTTCTTTCGTTGTTGTTTTTTGGGGCTTTAAATGTCATCACCTGCTTCGCCCACTAATAAAAGTCAACACATTATCCTCAGCAATTTAGAATTGCTAAAATCCAATTTGTTGTATGCCTCTTTTCAATGAATACCGCGAGGGAATACGTAGTTAAAACGTTGAGGAAATGGACAGGAAATATTAAGAGATTGCCGTCCACAGGTGTAAAGACCCAACCATTGTGGTTAAATTAAGGGGCAATTAATCAGACACTTCACAGTAGATGACAAGAATGGTGGAATATGTCGCTTGAGATCGCCAAGCAAATTTAAATAATGGCCTCCTGTATGGGAATTTCTGGCAACCAAATGGCATCTGACATTCATGCAGCAAGATATTTTTAACAAATGCAAACTCAGTATTTTTGCAGTTACAGTGGTAGGCTGCTATAATGAACTATACCGAACATACGGCTTTACCAAACATCAACCTTGGTTCCCAGTTTTTGCGTACAAAATATACTAAATGCTAAAGCACTGATGGCTTAAAATTATTATTATGAACGGACAATTCATAATTATAGCGGACAATATTTAAGGAACCGGCCGCATTCATTATAACGGCATTCCAATGGTTTTTTTCCAGATTTCCCAGTCTCATGGTTTCAGGGCTATACCACATGGAACAATTGAACAATTGAACATTGAACAAAACCGAATCACCAAAACCAAAAATTGTTAAAAGTTGAACTTTCCATTTTCAGTGATATTTACGCCTTTAACGGTGATTGGTTTTTATTTTTTGACGACCAACTTGAAACCTGAATGTAAAAAAAAAAAAAAATGACTCAGGAATGGAACAATACGTGTTTTGGAATTAACTGTTAAGGGCAGAGACCTACTGACAGGTGTTTTGCAATGCATGCATGTAGATCAATAGGGTTGTTGTTTCTGACCAAAGGTTTTTCAACTCTGTAAAAACACATATCAGTGTTTCAGTCAGGTCGTAACTGTGGGCGAGCACACCAAAATGAGGCACTCACTAAGCCCTATTCCTTGTGACAGCAATAAAGTGGACTTATGACTCGTTCCTGTAGATTCATTGCCAAGTCATCTTGGCCTCAACCAAAACAAAAAATGCAGCCCACCCCCCAAAAAATAATAATAATAACAAACAAAAAGGCACGATTCGGCCCCCATCAAATATGTTGGCTAAAATGACTTTAGTTGATGAAATTGTTCTTGCTGCGTTTCACTGAATAATGCAATAATGACCCCCCAAAAAAAATTCAAAATATTTATCCATAGATGGCTTTCAGCATTACAAAGAATTTCAGAATAATTTTTGCATTGCTACTGCCAAACACGAATTCAAGCTCAATTAAAATTCTTTGACACTGTCAATTGCCCATAATCTTTTGGGATCTAGTGAGACCACAAAAACAAAAAAATCAGAATTTCTTCGGAGCCTTCCGTATTCAAATGTCCTTGTTGCACATCTAAGGCTTGAAATTTTTGATCGAGGTAGAAAATTAAATCATCAATTCAACATATGGCGAAATTTCGGCTAGCAATTGCGCTATTTTTGATAATATTATAATATTTATAGCATTTCTATATATATCAGGAAATTTGTTTTTTAGTCATTTAGAGAGGAGATACGTGCACATACAAATAATGTATGATTAGATGAACATTTGAAACCTGACCCAAAAAAGATTTGAAATAAATAAATCAACCATGTCAAAATTTGTGTCAGTTTTGTCCACGTTAGAAAATTAGGGCATTGTGCATTGGTTTCTGAGTATTTTTTTGTGTGGAGTACAGACATGAAATATGGTATTAATTTTACCGCCACCAAATTATTTGATACACGTATATTGCACAGATTTGTATAGTTAATAACAGGTGCGAGATATTTAGATAGTTATTCAGTATGTAGAATCTAAATAAAAAAATAGAATGGAATGTTTTGCTGTGAACAGGAAACACAAGTGGAACTGAAATACACAGTTGTGATTCCATAAATCTGATAATATAATAGAAATAGAATATTGATAAACAACAAAATGTGCAATAGTTGCATTTGTAAAGTGTATAGTTGGAGAGTGCAAATTTCAATTTTCTGCTGCAATTTTCTGATAGGCTATCCACTGGCAGAAAGTCCATTTCTTGTTTATTAATTCCTTTTTGAGAAAGATCTTGCTCGGATCAAAACATCAGGCCCTCCTAACTCCAAGAGTGTTTTATTTATTAATCTATTTCTTTTTTGGTGCCCCCACCCAAAAAAAAAACACGAAACAGATACATCTTTGGCGACAGAGTTTGATGCATATAAGTAGACCATGTCAAAAATCTTATCAATCACCGTGATCACCCTTCTGTTTTTGATCCGTCTTTTACACCCTCCAACAAGGCAAACAATTTGAAAAAAATTGATAACAAGAGAGATTAATAGGAATACCAATGCACCTGAGATTGGTGTCTGGTCTTGAGGAGGGAGATCTCGGAGAGATGCTGCTCCTTGGACCTCATCGTGATGTCGTCAAACTCTGCCTTCAGGTCTCGTTTAAGTCTAGCCACGGCATCAGAGTGCTGCCGGTCCTTCTCCATCCTCAGGCGCTGCAGCCGGGCCAGCTTGTCCTTCTCCGCATCGTCTCGGGAGGAGGTCATTTCCTCGTCGTAGCGCTTCTTAAGGAGTGTCTCTCGGTGTTGGAACTCAAGCCTCTGCTCCCGGAAGCCGGCCTCCCAGCGCCGGACCTCGATGTCCTTGTGACGCAGCTCTGCTTCCAGGCTGGACCTCTCGTTGAGGAGAACGTGCTCCCGCTGCTGCAGTTGCTGCTCGATGTCGTGGAGGTCGCACTCTAGAGAGCGCTTCTGACGTGAGAGCTCCTGCTCCAGCCGGTCCTTCTCGTCCAGAAGAGCCTCAAGTTTCTGCTGCTCCTCGATTCGCTTTTGTAATGCAATCCTCTCCTGCATGAGCTTCTCCTGGACTTCTTCCTTCTCGGCGAGCTTCTTGATCAGCAGGTCCTTCTCCTGCTTCAGGCTGTTCTCCCTTGAGGCAGAATCGTTGAGGATACCAGAGAGATTCAGGCTCTCACTTTTCTGGTGTTCCAGCTCTGTCTGCAAAGTTTTCTGCTGGGTTTGTAGTTCTGTCAACTGCTGACCGAAAATTCCTTGGACTTCATCTGAGACTGACTCATTTGTCTTCAGTTTGTTCTCAAGGTCTTTCAGATTTGCTTGGAGGCCTTCCTTCTCATCCTCTAATCTGGCGTTGCTCTCCTGCAGGATGCCAATCTGTCGAGTTTTCTCTGTCAAGATCTCGTGCTCTGTCTGCTCTTTTCGTGAGATCTTCTGTCTCTGTTCCTCGACTTCTCCCCTGAGAGCAAGAAGCTCCTGATTGGAATTGTCAATGTTTTCCTTCAACTGAGCAGTGCTGTCTTTCTCTTCCTGCAAGGCTTCTTTCAGGAGAGCATTCTCCTTGGCGTAAATCGCTACGGTTTCATCCAAGTCCTTTTTCAATCGCTCAACTTCATGTCCAAGCTTTTTCTCACTCTGTTTGGCCGTCTCATCTCTATCCTGTCTCAGACTTTGCAGTTCCTCCTTCAGGTTTTCATTCTCCAAGGTAAGTTCTGTCTCTTGATGGTGGAGTGACTCGAGCCTGGCCTGCAGCTGGGGTAGCCTCTCCTCGATCTGCCAACGTTGTTTGCGCTCTTGCTCCAGCTGGGTTTTGACCGACCCCAACTCCTGTTCCGCCTCTTGCCACTCCCCGACTGCATTCTTCCGCTCCCCGTCGGCAATCTCTAGCTGTTCCCTCAGTGACGTGATCTCCGCCTCTTTCATGTCGATGCTCGTGCTCAGGAGATCAAACTCGTGCCTTAATTGCACCAGGTCTGATGCCACGCAGGCCCGCTGCTCGGCCGTTTGTTCCAGGGAGTCACGCAGGATGGCATTTTGTTTCTCGGCAGCTGTCATTTCCGGGGATTTCCTGCCACTGTTTCCTGAGGCAATACTGCCATCATCGTGATGGATGTTCTTCAGTAATGCCACCTGCCGCTCATAATTCTCCCTCATCTTCTCCATTTCGAGCTTTAAAGCCTGATTATCTAACAGGGCAACAGTTAAATCACTCGTTAGCTTTTCATGATTTTCCTGTGCACTGCCCATCACGGCAAGGTTGTGGCCAAATTCAGCATTCTTGGATATCTGTGAGGCTACCTCAGATTTGAGCTCCTCATTTTCAGACTTGAGTTCAGACATCTCATCTGTCAGAGTTTCAATCTGTCCCTTGGCACTCTCGTACATCGCCAAGTCCTGCTCCAGGTGAGTGTTGGTGACTTTCAGCTCTTCCAAGGCCTCCTTTAACTCCTCGATCTGTTTGAGATTATCGGCATGCTGCTTTTCGGTTTCGTCCTCATGTTTGATTTTGAGGTCATGCATGACCTGTTTCAAGTCCCCAAGCTCAACAGCTGCATTTTCATGCTCATTCAACCGAGACAAAGCTTCCGTTAGTTCTTGCTTCACCGCATCCCGGTCTGATTCCAGGGAACCGATTTTCTCAGAGAGAGCTTCTTTCTCAGCTTTCAGGGACCTCTCATTCTCAGCAAGAATGTTCTTTTCCTCTTCCATGATTGAAAGCTGAGCTTCAAACTCCTTCTCCTTCTTCTCCAGAAGACTCTGAAGTTCCTCTTTCTCCTGAAGCAGTTTCGTTCTCTCCGCAGCTCTGCTGTCCTCTTCCCCTTGTAAAACTGCTGATTTTTGACTCTCCAGCTCTTCCCGGGTGGCTTCTAGCATGGAGGATATTTTGGATTTCTCCTCTCCAATCTGTTGAACCGTAGCCTGGTGGTCCTCATTCAGTTTCTCCATTTGTTCTTGGAAGACGGCCTTGTCATGCTTGTTTTTCTCCAATTCCACTCGTAGCTTCTCTAATTCATCAGATATCTGGGACTTCTCATCGTCAGATTGCTCAAAAGGTTCTTGGGATTCTGCCTCTAAAGCTTGAAGACGATCATGGAGGGTCTCCAGACCCTGGGAGGAGGTTGGATTGGTTTCGAGGAAGTCTAGGTCTATAAGAAGTCTCTCGTTTTCAGCATTTAACCTGTCTTTCTCATTGATGACATTTAGGAGCTCCTCTTGAAGTTCCTCCTGTTCGTGGTGGCTGGAGTCTATCTGCTGAAGGAGGGCGTCCCGCGCCTCTGACAAGTCCTGGTTTTCATTCTGCAGCCTTCGGATGAGATCGGCTTGGTCAAGTGCATCATCCTGACTCATTTGGTGGAGTTCTAGTTGCTTCAGTCTCTTCCTCTCAGCTTCAATTTTCTCGGCGAGCTCGGTCTCGTACTTGTCCTGAAGCTCCTGTCGAGCCTTCTGCAACTCGGCTACAAATTCCCTGTCCTTCTCAGCGCGGATGCTCTCAACCTTCTGCACATACTGGTCTTCCAATTTCTCTGTGATGTCTTTGACTTCCTCTTGGTACTCGACTCTAAGCTCCCCTTCGAGTCTTTTAATGTCCACTTCGTGGGAATATTTCATGTCATCCATCTTCTCCTCGTAGTCTAGGCTAAGGTCTTCTCTGATTGTTCGTTTCAACTCGTCTACATCGATGGGTGCATCAACACCCTTCTCCTTCAGAGTCTCTAATTCTGCCTTCAAGGATTCTACTTCCTGACTGTGAGTATCTATCAGGGAGTCCTTATCGTGAAGTGCTGATTCTAATTTAGTATTCAGCTCTGCAACTACCTCTTCGTGGTCGGCTTTATGCTTGGCAATTTGGTCTTCATAGTCAATAGTGATAGCTGCTAGCCTGTCAGCTTCGGCTATGTGCTGCTGCAGTGATCTCTTCAAGTTATTTGTTTCGTCATTCTGCGATTCCTGGAGATGCAGGAGGTCTTGGTTAGCCTCATCGAGCTGGGCTTTCAGATCCTCTTTCTTGTCGCACTCTTCATCCAGGATCATCTGAGTTGAGTAGAGCTTTTCTGTTTGGTTTTCGTAGGCAGCGACAGTCTCCGCCAGCTTCTGTTTCAAATTGGCCATCTCGTTCTGAGCTCTCCGAGTGTCTGAGTCTCTGGTCTCCAGTTCGTCTTTGAGCATTGCAATCTCCCGCTCCAGGTCCTCACAGAGCTTGTTGCTCTTGGCGCTGGTCTCGATGACCCTCTCCATCTCTGTGCATTTCTGCTGCAAGAGGTCCTTCTCCTGTTGATGGCGCTCCTGGAGCTGCTCCTTGATCATCACAATCTGGTTCCCGAAGCTCTCGTCCAGCTCAGCCTGCAACTGGGCCAGAGACTTCTCACGGGATTCGGCGCTCAAGTCCCCACCCTGCTCTTTCAGCTGCTGCTGGAGGGAGACAATCTCCTCAGCAGAGTGTCGTCGCAGATCCTCCTTCTCCTCGACGGACTCCACCAGCTCCTTGGACTTCTGGGCGTAGCGCTGGGCGAGGGTCTGCATGGCGGCTTCCTTGTCCCTGACAGTCTGCTTCAAAGCCGTGACTTGCTCCTTGGCATTTGTTAACTCCTCTGCCAGGCTGCTATGTCCTCCATTTTGCTCCTTTAGTGAATTCCCAGCCTAAAAATCCCAGAAAAAAAACAAAACAAAAAAGCAAGCATTACTCCTCTGCTACACAAGACTATTGCTAACTTTCATGTTCCGATACAAAGCAAGGATGTTAGCCAGAAGGGAGTCTGAGCATCTCTTGAATATCTCGTTTGTTGTTTTGGTTTTTACTTGCCGTTTACACGTTAAGCTACTACAAGATACAGATTTGGCCACCTTGTTTTACGATGTAAATTTGGCTGATACAACAAAATTCCTGCTTTTTTAGCTTCGTCAAATTAATCCTAGGGCTAGTGAACCCACCTCTTGCAACTGCGACTGGAGAGTTTGGATCTGTCGGGCCAGCTCGTCTGTCTGTGCCGACGCCTCCATCTGGATGTCGTCGCGACTGGAGAGGGCGCTCTGCAAGTTGGTGGACAAGTGTCGGATGACGTCGTCCCGTTGCTGTAAGGCCTGCTGGAATTCTTGAATCTGCAATTTTGGGAAACACAAAAAAGGAGAAAACTTTTAATTAGAATCTAGTTATTTGGAATTAATTCTTCACTTCGTTAAAATATTTTTGTCAGGTCTAGTATTTTTGGCAGACCAAGATCCATACATGTACAAACTGCGCTCACATTAAAAAAAAAAAAAAATGGGTTGAAAACATCATGAAATTGTTATTCTCATGACTCCATTTTACTTCAAAATAAAGCGTTTCTTTTCTTCTTTTTTTTTTTTAGAAATGAACCATCTATACTGAGCCACTAAAGAAATGCAAATGATGGGTCCATTTAATTTACTGTCACGTTTTTGACATTTCATTGTGGCTTTTTAAATTAGGGGAACTCAACCAAATTTGGCACAAAGTTTCAACACTTATAAAGTCACAAACTTTGTACCAAATTTGGTTGAATTTGATTAATTTAAACAGCCGCAATGAAATGTCAAAAATATGACAATAAATTGATGGACCATCATTTGTGTTTTTTACTTTCTTTTGTGGCTTAAATAGTATATCTTATAGGATGGCTTTATCAATTTCACATGTTCTAGTCAAATGTTCACCCCAAAATATACCACACAGGACATTCACTTGAAATCTTTTTGAGAACAGCAAAGCAACAAATGTACCGTATACAAATTCCTTAGAATTAAACTCCAAACTCTGCCTCTAGATGGCAGCACCACCAGCAATGCAGTACACAATATCAATATTTTGGGCTACGGCTTATTAGATACACACAGCAGCAGAATCGGCTTCCCATAGACTCCTGCGCAATGCCAAGCCGCAGCCAGGTAGTAACAGCAAGTAGCCTAGCCTTGACCCCCTAACAGGATGAGTGTACCAGACTAGTCATCACCATCAGCCACAGACATGACAGAGCGTGACCTCGGGGGACCAGACCAATGTCCTGCCGACCAGCAGCTGATGTGCCATGATAACAAAAGCCTGATGGGATGGGATAGGATGTCTGACCTTTAAAACATGATCCCAAAGGATGAAGTTCATAGGCCAATGTTCATAGATCTGCTAAGTTGGACCAGTGAGCCTAAATTCTAATGAGTATGCAACCACTTTCTCTGGTTCTGCAGTCATTCGTAGTTTGGCCTTAAGTTTTACAGAACTCTGGACTAAGGCAAATCAACTACCTACTTCATTATTAGTTATTAAGCAATCAATATTTCCCATTTGGTACCTTTTCTGTATGCAGTGTCAACAATGCTGGTTAAAAATCAATTCCATCACATAGGTCTATGAGATGGAAATGATTTTTAACCAGCATTTTTGGTCCATTATTCAAAATAACTTTCTGCAGCTTGAAATAAACACTGCCATGTCCTTCTTTGGACATTTCCTTGGACCACAAACTTGCTAAACTTGCAAAAGTGCGTAAAATTTAGCTTTGCAACTTCAGGTCACCAGCCCAAATGCCCTGCAATGTGTAATGCCTGCAAATGGTCCTGGGTCAAGTTTTGGCTTAGCCAAAAAAAAAAATGCTGAGCAATATTTTCTACTATACAGCTATATAAAATCTGTCCCATCCCACAAGTTAATTTTTCCTACATGTAAATCCTTAAACCATTTTGCCCTACAGTGTGAGCCTGTAAAGGTCATTTCAGATCTGCACTGTAGATAATTAACAAACATATGCCTTCATGTTCTACAGGTGGATGTTTTTCGCTCAAAATTTCTCCAAGACATTTCTCGTTTTTTCCCTCAGGGAGGGAGAGGGGGAGGGGGGTTCCGACAATCACCACGACAACTCCCCAGGATTTCCACGACCCCGGCAAACCTGGATATTTTCGGAGACTTCCAGCATGGCTTCCTCCAGTGTCTCGCTTGTTTACAATAACAGGTATCTTCCTTTATTACAGTGCGGGGCAAGCGTTGCGCAGTGGTTGGGGCTATTTTCGTCCCTTGTGCTAACCAGCCGGCTAGACAGGAGCCCACCGCGGACACGTGAACCGTCCCGCTAAGGGAATAACCGTAAGCACTGAGCTTTTCTTTATGTGAGTTGGGACCTTTTCTGCCGAGACCTACATTCACAGCAAGTGCAAAATCACAGCTTATGACACATGTACTGTACAGTATGTATAAGTGTGTAGGAATATTGTACACGTAACAAGTAGGGAGAATACCAGAAAAGTTTGAAAGTTTGAAATTGCACCAGTTCATGAAACTCCACATTCTGGATCCTTTTAATGCATACTTGCCCTAAACAGGGATAAAATCCATTTAAGAGGATACAAGACAAATAAGCTCTGCTGGAGGTAATGTAGGAATTGACCTTCCTCTTAAAGCAGTCAGAGTTGTAGGTTGGAGGAAAACATGTACCAGGCAAGGAGCTCCAAAGAGATGTGGTTCACGGTAAAAAAAAATGAAATATCTCTTTACAAGTAATAAACTGTTACAAATTGCTCATCAACTCAAAATACATGTAATGACCTGTAATACAAGTCTGGAATTTAACGGAGGCCATGGAGGCAATGGCCTTCGTTGCCCTGATTCTTGGACTTGGTGCCCCTTCAAATGTTTCCATAGGCATTATGATTTTCCTATGGAAGTGCCCCTTGCAATGGAAAAGTGGCCTTGCACTTTTCAGAACCAAATTCAAGGCCTGGTAATACATGTGTATATCAAATAGCTCTTTGTTCAACATCTCGGCAAAGCCTGGGTGTACGGATGATTCTAAAGATTATTGGTTTGAGCCTAGTCATGGGATGGTACATGAACAACTGCCTCCTTTAATAACCGAAGCCATACAGCCATCCATTACATCTCCTCACCCAGGAGTAAAACGGTCCGACTCCGGGCCCCTGAGAGAGCACAGGTGGCTTAGAAAGCTGGCTGGGGTAGATGTACATGTAGATCATGGAGTGATCGTGAAGGATCGATGGGTCAGACTGGGTATCAATTGATCTACAGTTACAGGTGTTTTAGGGGGGTCGTCTGGGGGACTGCATCAGGTACCTGGGGCGGCTGCCACCTCATCCCCTTCCCCCTGCGTTTCCCTCCTTCCCCCCTGCAACTAAATTCAGCCTGATCTGACGGGCAAATTTGTATGGAAGGCTTCAGGTTTTTTTTCTTCAAGTGCACGTACGTTTCCTACTTGAGAAAATCTGGATGAATTGCGTTTTGCCTGTTAAAAACTGTCTAAACTTCATTCAAGATGCACTGCCTGATTTTCAGCTAAGAACCTTCCTCAATCTACCCCAAACCCATCACTGTGATGTATCCCTATCTGTACATGCATTCCTTTTGACCAGGCTAGCCCATCAAGCCCCATCCAAGTCATAGGGCCTTTACGAAATGAGGCTTACATAGACTAGGACTGGGACTTCGCTACCACCATTTGAGGCCCACCAACACAAAACGAAGGGATTGGGCCACATGGCGAAGCAGAAGAAAGGCTCCAGCTTTGCCATCTCAAGCCCTTCATTTTCATGTAGGACACAAAATAGCGGTAAATCCAAAGCCTAGCCTTAAGCCTCATATCATGTCATGTGAGCCCATATTACCTGAACCCTAGCACCTCAATCCCTTCAAAATCCTACAAATAAACAGAAACTGAATTTGAGGGGTGCTGTACTGCAGCATGATCTGAATAGCAACAGTAACAGTCTTCCACTCATTTTCCAATTTCAGCAGACCAAACGAAACATTTCAACAAAATTTGTCTTTGTTCACCTTTCAATGACTTAAAGTCAATCCAGTCAGTTTCCCTTAATACAAGTTGTTATTTGACGAAAATTTCTAAGTTTTTTTGTAAAAGAAAAAACAAGCACGAGTCGACCCGTCATCAGCTTGTCAATCTGATTTTTCCTCACCAGTCAAAAAATAAGATTCAAGATAAGTCCTCCCTATTTATAGCTTCTGGGCTAAATGGTTTTCTTCTGGACAAATTTACGAGGAAGTTTATGTGTGGATCAGTATTAAACGTCTCATGAGTAAAATGTACATGGCATTTTGGTGATGACAGAAGGTCAGGGAATCTTTCTTGTGCAGCTTGAACATTTGACGTGACCAAGGGTGGATTTCACCAAACACTAAGATTAATCTTAAGATGAGTTGTCCATAGTGATTCGTATTATGACATCACACTAATTGCTTAGCAATTAGGATTGATTCACACTCAAGATCAATCTTAAGTCTTTGTGATATCTGCCCCAGGAGCCGGTTTCACTAAAAGTACTGAGATAAATCGTAAGTGTAATTAAATCTTGCTTGCTTAGCAAAGTGTGATGTCACTATCAGTGTCACCAACTAACCCGCCTCCATACCACAATTTACCTCACATTTTTTCCTGTGGTAAGTGCGGTATCCTAAATACCACAATACACCACACTGTGGTTTGTGTGGCAATGCGTGGTTTATGACCCAGTCCCCCTATGGGGAATGTGGTAATGCGTGGTAAGCAGCTCTTGTCTTGTGTGGAAGATGCAAAGGGTTAGGGCTAAAATCCAGTCCCCTAGTGGAGATGGTAATGTGTGGTTAACTAGCTCTTGTTTTGTGTGGTAGGTAAAGAAGGTTCAGGTTGATGCCCAGTCCCCCTGTGGAGACCGTGGTAATGTGTGGTAAGTAGCTCTTGTCTTATGTGATACATTCAAAGGGTTAGGGTTAATCTTTCAGAGTGTTTTGTGAAATCCAAACCAGGACTAGAACCAAAGACCAGCACCAAGACGGAGTGAATAACTAATCAATCAACTGCTATTTTTGTAAAAAAAAAAAACTTTACAGTGTCTTGGATCTGGGAAAAGCATGTACAGTGTGTCACCCAAACCATGAACTTTGGTGGGTTTGGGGCGGTCAGAGTTTGAAAGTAAGTCCAACTTGTATTTAAAAGATCATGCCCCCATGAATGTAATACAGATCTGACAAGTCTACTTAGGCGGCATGTGCTCTCATTTTTGTTTTATCAGATCTATGCCTTTCGGGGGGACTTAAGAAACCTTTCCTCTACGTCTCGTTAAGTGATTGGGCCATCGGGTAAGGACGATCTTCATATATGTATATCCTTCCGATGATCAGCTCGACACACTGCACTATATGCATAGCAATTATTATCATCATGTGATAAACTACAGAAGGGCACATAGTATACGTACATGAAACTATACAGAAGTCTAAAATTATGTTAAATTGTCTATGACTACGATCTCTGGGTAGTGTGTAAATGTGGGCATTCAAATGAAGTCACTACAGCACTTGCACTTTTGAACAATATGAACATTGTATCATTGCAGTGCCTACAAATTGTGACTGAAGTTGTGCTGTTTCAATAGCAACTGGCACATGACCCCAATAAGTCATTTGCAAGTTGAATCTGAATAGTGTCTGGTGCAGACTTCTTTCATTGCACATAAACACACCAGTTTGAATTTCCTAGACTAAAGACTGTTGCTATATAATTTTTCGGGGCAAGCTTTTGCATAGCAATACCCATCTCTGGAATGGACTGGTTCCTTTGTGCCATTCTTATGCATTATGAAAAGTGCATTGGTGTAAGACGTCTGTTATGTAACCAAGCAAAAGTTTGCCCAGAATCATGTGATATAGCAACAGTGTCTTTAGTCTAGAGAATTCAGGTTTGGATGTTTAAGTACAGGGAAATAATTCAATGTATAAAATTATTGTTCAATTCTCACTCGCGAAAGGCTTATATCACCAACAACTATCCCCATGCCCACACCACCACACCACAACCCCTCCTCCCTAGCAAAAATAACCCCAAAAGCAATGATGCGCAACATGTTTAGAGAGAAAAAGAACAAGAAAGAAACTGAATTTACATTACCTTGAGGTTATACTGTTCAAACGCTGCCCTGTACTCAGCCTCTTTGTGAGAGGATTCCACGCCCTGAAATATGGCAGAAAAGGAAGAAAGTAGATCTGTTATTAAAGAAAGTAAAGTCTAGTTTTTTATATGGGGGGGGGGGCTAGAAGAGCCAATATTTATTTATTTTTTTTTTTTTGGGGGGGGGGGGGGGGCTAGACCCTTCTTGAAATACCCGCTTCTGCTATGTCTTTTTAGGAGCACCTATAGTCCCCATGCAACTTCCGGAATACCATACCGGCGTATCTACCAACTGAGCTATCCAGCCCTATGTTGGCGGTGTCCCAAATTGTTAGTTACATGTATCTCTGTTTGTTTGCCAGTCAGAAGCCATGAAACCACTACAAGAATATCCCAAGCATTCAATTTTTCTTTGAATGGTTTCTATCATAAAATAAGGTTTTCTAACTTGAGTAGAGTGTCCAGCCAATATGCTCAAGCCGTCTTCAGGGAGCGTTCAGCATGGTATTCAGTGAACATCGCTTTCCCCTTCACCCTTGGGCATTTTGGTGGGGGACTTTCCTGTTTCTACGGCATCCCTAGTGGCCCTTCAGTATCTTTGAACTTTAATCAGCAAGCTGGGTCAAGCAAAAACAGTGCCTGGGCGGTATAGTCTGAAGTCTTTTAAAATGTCTTCCAACATTTTGCATAGGATTACTGCACAATGTGGCACTTTGCTTGCTTCAGAAAGGTTCCTGAAACTCTGTAGTAAAAAAAAAACGCTCTACATGTACCATGTCTACTATACATCAACGGCAACAGAACATCCATGTAGGATTACTGTAAATTGTTGGACTCTGGTCAATTTGGGAAGCTTCAAACTTCCTAGTAAACATTCTCAGGGGACAACAGGGCTACAGAGCATGCATGCAAGATTACTGCACACTGTTGGACTTTGGTGGATTCAAGAAGGTTCCTAGTCGAAATGTTCAAGGGGTTAGGGTTGCAGAACATGCATGTAGGATTACCGGTACTGTACATACAATGTGCGACTTTGGTAGATTCGGGAAGCTTCCTTGCCAAAATGCTCAGAGGTTAGGTCTACAGAACATGCATGCAAGATTACTGCACGCTGTTGGACTTTGGTAGCTTCAGGAAGGTTCATAGTAATTCTTACTAGAGGGTGCTGAACGGTGTTGGACTTTGGTAGATTAAGGAAGGTTTCTTGCCAAAATGCTCAGGGAAAAGGCCACAGAACATGCATGCAAGGTTAGTGCACATTGATGGACTTGGGTAGATTCAGGAATGTTCCTAGTCAAAATGCTCAGTGGTTAGGACTACAGAACACGTTTGAAGAATCACTGCTCACTGTTGAACTTGGATTCAAGAAGAGTCCTAGTGCCCTTTAATGCCCAAGCTAGGTTAGGCTTACCAACCGTGCCAAAGGATAACTGCAATGGATTCGAATGGTTCCCTGCCAATATTGAGGGAAGGCTAGGGTCACAGAAATTTAGGCAAAATGTATTTGTACCACAGGGGCACTTCACAATGTTGGACTAATCAAGAAGAGGTCACCCAGTCAAAACATCCAGAAGTGGAGATGGAACTGGAAGTTACATGGAAGGGATCTTAAGGATCCAGATGCACTACATTGGGCGTTGTAGCAAAGACCCCCTGCCCTTACCGCCAATCCCCTCCAAACAACACAACTCCACCTAATTAGACGGAGTAATCATTCAGAACTCAAAGTGTTTCATCAATATGTCTTAAGTTCCTCTCCCCTTTCCAATTTCCACCCCAAAAAACACATGAGGCACGGAAAACGAGTAACCTATCAGACCAAGACTAGAAAATGTCAAATATTTTTGGTTTATACCTTGAGACTGAGATTGGGGCGTTTACAAATTAAGATCCCTTGCCAAAAATGAAGAGGAAATTTAACGGCTGATGAGACATGATCAATCAGTCTGAATCAAGTTTTTTTTTCGGCGCAGAAATCTCCGAGTTGTTTGAGCTAGAAACCTTCGGGGATATTACCAATGATCAGAAGAAATAAATGTCTCTGTGGCACTTAGCTCTTTGTGGACCTGTGCCAAGATGCCTAATCATCCCTTCAGTGATAGGGGATTGATTATTAGAGAAATTGGAATGGCGCGGGTACACGCAGATCTCTCCTGAGAGAAGTATTTCGGCATGAACCAATTTCAAGCAAATTCTAGGGTCGACCTTCACGTATTAATGCTGTGGAGGCCTTCTAAATGCCACACTATGGAAACCTCTTTTAAAACAAATATGTCTGGCCTCGGCCATGCATCACTGTTGATTGATCATGCTTTACAATCAGCAGGTGTACCAGACTAGAGGTAACTTCTGGAAGATAAAGATACAATGTCCTTGGCTTGTTGAAAGGTGGTGTACACATGTGTGTAGGTCTAGTCCATCCATAAGATGTGAGTGAATTCAATTGAATGGTTACCCATCCTATATCATCAGCAAACAAGTTCCATTCTGTCATACTTGATCATGATCTTCTTATCGAACAATGTCGTACAAGTAATAGACTGCTGTAAACTGCTCATCGACCAGATGAATGAGCCACAATCTGTAAAACTGCTCCGCAGAGTTGGGAGGGCCTGACGTTTTGGATCCTACATGTAGTCAGGATCTTTCTCCTAGCTAGGCTAGGCTAGGCTAGTCTGCTGGATAAACAAAAATGAACCAGTCGGCATTTAAGTCAAAAGTCTGATCAACATATGATTTTTTGTCCCCTTTTTAAATCAAACAATCAATCAGTAGGACCTACAGGCACATCTACCTTCGGGTGGTACTCCTTCAGTCTTCTGATGGCCATTCCCCAGGCAGCCACGCGACCCACCCCCATCTCAGCAAAATAACGACAAACGCAACCACATGTCATGTGTATATGTATGCCCTACCGGGCGAGTCCTACCAGTAGGTTCTCTCATAGAGAGAATTTACCTGGTAGGATCACTCGCATGGAATCTAGCCACATGACCTTTGTAGAGTCAGCCTAACATACCTTTTGGCAAAACAACAACAAACAAACAAGCAAAAATAGGCAAAAAGAACAGCTCTGCATTTGGGGGGGAACCCCGTAAAAAAAAAGGTACAACTGAGTTCAGTTTCTGATTTGTACATGAAAAATCAATTGATGAATTGAAGTATTAACTCTCCTCATATTCCCTGAAGTACAGTGTAGTACCCGACAACCCTTTTTTTTTTCTCTGTGGAACATAAGGGGAAGAAAAACAGAAATCCAGGGAAGGTGTTTATTCTTAAAACATGATGGGTGTTGATCTGAGGGTTTGCACGAACCAGACACAGTGTCTACATCATTAATCAGGTAGAAGCCATGTCAGTAGAGGGGGTAGTTGGTGGGGGGAAGGTTGGTTAAAACCCGGGGCCAAATTGATGGACGTGTTTGGCGCAGAAAAAAGGTCTTAGTCATCTGCGGAGCCGCAAGTACAGCACATTTCTTACGGTTTATAATTTTTGGCATGTAGTACATGGGCAATGGCTGTAGGGTGAGTTATGGCACTGGCTAGGGAATGGGCTATAGTATGGGCTATGGCATGGGCTTTCTCAAGGTCTATGGCATATTAAGGTCTATGGTATGGTCTATGGAGTGTGCTATAATGTGGACTATGGTGTATGCTATGGTGTATGCTATGGTGTAGGCTATGGAATGGTATGAGCCATGACATGGGATATGGCATGGACCTTTGAATGGGCTTTTGCATGGTCTGCATGGGCTATGGTACGGACTATGGCACACGGACTTTGGCATGGGCTTTGACATGGGCTTTTGCATTAGTTATACAGTGTAGCATGGGCTATGTCATGGCCAATGGTGTGGCCTATGGTACAACCTATGTTGTGGGCTATGGCAAGAACTATGGCATGATTTATGAACTAGCAGTATAAGCATAGTACATAATGTGGAATATGGCATAAAATAAGAATTGACTATTGCATAGGCTATGAGCCTCTGCTACGGCTTGGGTCACAAACCCTGCCTATGGCACCTTATAAATCTCAAAAACAACACACACTGTCCTTGATCCAACACCTATAGATACATTGTGTAAATGAAAGACACCCATCGGCTAGTATTCCCCATACTTCATTCCCATTAGAACCATCCCGAGTGACCTTTCAATGGCCGAATGGGGACCACTCCATCTCCAGAAGCTACACAAGTGTACGAATAAAACTGCTAATCACTGATCAGGGACAGCAGGTTGCATGCTAGAAATGTTACAGTGAGTCACGAGGCCATTTCCCGCAGGTGTTAATCTAATGTGCATGTGGACGACGTCTTAATGTACAACGTACAGTACATGCACACTGAACATGGATCGTTTCACAGATAACCCAGCCTATGGGATTCTGCGTACACAATTTCAGCACCAGCTGTCGCACGATGCATTCTCAATTGCCTTCGCCGAGCACGTCCACTTTTAAAAATACAACCAGACACCTATCTGGCACACACGCCACACCGTTAAACTGCTCAGCCTGCCCTGTCTAAAATGCTTGCGATACCCAGAATGAAGATGTCAGCGCCCTAATTTCGCGATTACCCAACAATTTGTATCATGTTACGGTAATTTGGCTGGGAGCTCCAATCAATTAGGCACGATCGGCTGGCAATGAGAGTGCAGCGGAGGGCCACATCCCCGAGAGTATGTCCCCAACTCTCCTGAGGCGGAGGATTGCATGAACAATCGTCCCGAGTTTGAAAGATAACCGCGGCTCAAACTCCCGTGTTAAAAGTTCACACTCATCAAGGGAGTGTTTGACACCTCGCAGAGGCGAGGCGTAAATTGAGCTTCCAGAGAGCACTGTCTGTTACAAAAGCAAGAAAAGGAAGAAAAAAAGCACGGCCGACCGGGAATCAGCAAATTGCTATTATCTGTGGTGCCCATGCGTGACGCGGCTTGGGGAACACGGTATCGTCCCAGGGCGTGAGACACCAAGAGCTCCAGGAACCCTCGCAGGAAGCCCGTCAATTTGGAGCTTTCTTCCGCCGGTTTGAAAGTGTGAACTAAGGTCCGATTTCTCACACATTTTGGAAGATCCTGATAAGACTTTCCCCACACAAAACAAAAAAATTCCAGAGTATCATGTTACAAAAAGGTCGTCTGTGAAAACTCAACGTCTCTACATCCAAATCAACCAGCGAGGAACAAGACAGGGGGTGGGGCTAATGAGGGGTGTTCGACAATGTCATGGGCCGCCCCCTTTTTTTTACTGCTTCTCTTTTTTGCGCAATCATGCAGGAAAGTAGTTAATCCAATAACTATTGTTCAATAGATTAAGACATGATGGCGGAAAGCGTCGACAACATAAGACCGTGTCCTTGGACTTTGGAACTGGGGAACAGGGGAAGTTTAGAATTACAACATTTATAATGCGCCGCCTCGAAGCAGGAGGTGGCAGGGGCATTTTTAGAACTGAAGGGTGAATTCCTCACTCCCTGGGATTTGAGATTTGAGCAAGAGTACATTAATAATCAATGCTCATAGTGGCCAAAAAAATTGATTTCCAATTTTCCAGTCCGAGTTCTGTAAAGACAAACAAGTCCATACTACATGTATGAATTTCTATAAAATCTCTCATTGACTAATTGCCACACTTTGTATTAACATACTCTGTGGAACATGACTCATTTCCATTGAGCAGATCACAATGCGGGTAAAAAATAAAGAAAGAAGGTGACACAAATCACCATGTATGCCCCTTTTTGCTCTTTAAAAAGCAAAAGGTTGATGGGGACAGCCCAAAATTTAACAGACATGAGGATAATTGGTAAGAGTGGGTATTGAAAGACGGCCGGGCCGACCTGTATGATGTAGCGGGGACAATAGTGACCTTGGGTGGGGCTCGGAGCTGCTGAGAGATGGGCTAACGCTGTGCGATTTACCAGCTGGTTTGCCCCATCTCCCTTGTGTCAGGATTGCTTTACGCTCTCCTAGAGTCAGAGTCTAAGAGCCTGGGTCTGCCGCGGCGGAGGACAGAAGTCCTAGCGCAGGAAAAGCTCGTTTTCTTTGGTGAGATGGTGGAGATTGGTAAAACTAGTTGACAGTTCCAATGGTGCAAACCACGCAGACGCTTCATGTGGCAACCAACAAAATTAATTTGTCAATAATACCAGGCAAAGTGCATGTAAACTCTTCTGGGATAGACCCAAAAAGAGGGTCGTTTGTTTGAACTTGAGGTTCTGGCAAGTGAGCTTGTAGTCTTCTTCAGGGTCATATGCTAGACCATGTGGAACATAAAGTTCATAAAGTTACATCCTTGGTTCTTCCCAGACCCACAATTCTTCTCAGAAGTGTTTTAGGCGCGGCGTCCACTGCCGGCCGGTATGTCTACAGGCCAACTACGCCCGGCCGGTGTGTGGCCTGTTTGATCCTCGGCCTGTTTGGCTTGCTCTCTCGGCCGGTATACAGGGCCTGTATGGCTCTAATCCCTGTCGGCATGTCAAAGTCACTGACGCGAGGCTTCACTCCACCATGCCCATCGTACATGAATAGGTGTTCTAAGCGGATTAGTGTCAACTGTGTATCACTTACTTGATAGTCCACAATGACAGCGAGAGAAACATGGTCATATTAACATTCTCAGTGGGTTATGGAAGATTTCCTTTATAATCAGCGAAACAAAAATTAAATGTCGAAAAGTATCCGTCTAAATACATGTACTCGCGGTCGTTTTGACTTCGATCGAAATCACCAGACAGACAATAACTGCTCAAAATGTACCATGCGTGCAACGGAAGACTGGTTACGCGATCACATGAACGTAACTTTAATGGCGACTCTAGAGCAGTCGAGAACTAGACTAGTAAACTTTCATCAGTCGATATCACGGAAACATCGACGCGACCTTTGCGAAAAGCGTTTGCTCGTGCACAACGTTCGGTAGATATAAAATAAAATAGAATCGGAACCATAGAAGTACGTGTTCACACACAGTGTTCACCTTTGCACGTTATCTGATCTATTGAGCAAATCACATTGCGTATCTTAGAATAGTGAAAATAGTGCATGGACTGAAACAAGTTTAATCATTCCGACCACCACAAGCCAACATTGGGCACAGCACACACCGCGTGGCATGGTCCCTGTACAGGCACGCATGCACCGTGCGATCGAGAGTGTATGTGTGCCGTTGTGTGAGCTCTGTCGCCCGTATGCCCTGTGTAAGTTTTACGCTTTAGTGAAGTTAACCGGTAAATCGCCAAAGTCTACTATGTCCTGGTTTATATTTTTTTCTAAAACGATGTAGTTGTGTTATAAATAGACGAAATTCAAAGAATAAAATGTACCTAAAAAGGTACACTTACACCCCATTCGTACTAATATTTTGTTCAATTTTACCAGTGCACCCGCAATTATAGTAGTCGTACTCCAACACCGAAAAATAATCTTTCTCTGCCATTCCTTTATCGATTTTCACGGTTCAAAAACGAAAACCATACATCTTTTTACAAATGTAATTATGTTGGTATTTATACCAACTCATGTCTCCATAGGCTTTAAAAGAAAATACCCCACGCTGGAATAAAAATACATGGGGGCATGCGCCATGAGTTTCAGGATGGTATTTATTTCACACCTATTGTGCTGACTTTAAGGGCCAGATAGGGGATTAAGAGGATTAAAGAAACCTTATTGCGTGGCCCAATAGCTATTAACAAGTGACAACAAAAGGCATCTCATAGCCAGGGAGCCCCTTTCGGCCACCTCGGCCTGTAGAGGCCTGTAGCTCGGCCGGTAAGGAGGGGATTAAAAGCTACCGGCCACAAACAGGCTGGCCTGTAGACATACCGGCCGGCAGTGGACGCCGCGCCTTACACAGGTACATCACTTGGTGTTTACCCTGCAATTAGGTTTTGCGGTTTTGAACAGAGAAGGTGTCAAAGAAAATTGGGAGAAAGGTCACTAAGGAATGAACAAAGACAGCAGACTGCAATGAGATCTTTGCATTTACACCAATGCTCTATAGTCTGAACTTTTTAAGTCTACATGTATGCTGGCCTACATGTAGATGTATGTTCAGCCTACATTTGGCAGTATCCAAGATCTACCAATCACCTGACAATTGGGACTGGCAACTTTAGCAAAGGTGATGGATGATGTGAGACTGCCAACATTCAGGCCAAATATCTTGGTTTGTTATCCCAGGGTCAAAGGTCTAAGTCCCTCTATGGTTTTCTCAGCAGAAACTGCCTTCTGTGCTACTATAAGGGTTACTTGTGAATGCAGCGTAGTCTGTGACCTCTAGGAAGCCTTTGAGTACTGCCTCATGTGACAAGGTCCTAAGAACCCTTCATACCAACCTCTTTGTTGTCACTCCCGTCGGTCGTGGGCCCGTTGCTGGTCGGTCTTGATCCCGCCCGCAGCTCCTCCATCTCCCTGTGGACCTGCTCCAGGGCCGCCTGCTTGCCAAACAGGTTCTCCTCCAGCTGGTGGATCCTGGAGCGGGCTTCTCGCAGCTCAATGCGTGCCACCTCGGCGTCTAGCTGACTGCTGTCGGAATCCTGAGATAGGAAAGAGAGAGAGAAAGGAACCAACACAAATGAAAAATCATTGTAATCTGGAGCTGGGGCTGGTTGGTGATGAGGCAGAGCAACCGTCTTCAACTGGAGAATCCTACTACCAATGATGCACAGTAAGGCCTATGGTTCTCTGTGTTCGCATTGTCTGGGCAGCACTGGGTTCATGTACAACATGTACATATATTATGTTAATGCCATGGCACTCATCCATTGCAGAGCCTATTAATGTCAAACTGGATTCAAATTCATTCAACTATAAATCAATGTACAGTATGCTTTAATAAAACAAAGCTTGAGAATGACCAGGTGGGTTGTGAATTCATACATGTAGTTCCAAAGTTATTTTAACTTCCTTTGGCTGAAATATCAAAGATCTCTGCCAAAAAAACCGGCTTTGCTCCGTTTGTACAATATCTGACATTATCTCTGTCATCTGAACGAGGCCTGGGTGACTCAGAGCCTCTTATCAGCTGCAGTCTGACACTGACTAGGCCTACCCCCCTGAACCCCCCTTGAAAACAAAATGGACACTTGTCAGACCTCGTCGCAGCTGTTCAACCCTTCAAGCGTGTCAGCAACCCACTGAATGATGGAGCTTATTGTCTTGATGTTCGGGAAGGGGGCGATGAGGGTAGGGGTGTGGGCGGACGGCGGAGGATTGGCAAAATGTTGGTAAAAACTTGGAGGGTTCCGAGAAACTGGTGGGGAAAACTGTATTGGAAGGGCACCACGAGGAGGGCACCTTTAGGTGAACTTCCAAAGACTGTAGGCATTTGCTGGGCCGATTCAAGTTTGTTAGATAGTAACAGGCAGCTGGAAAACAGCTGTATCAGTAGAGATGGGTAGGTTGTAGGGGGAGGCATGCCTCGGCAAGGCAGGAAATATTGACAGGTGATGGATTCGAACCAGTGACCATCTGGTCACAAGTACTGCGTTATGACCATAATGGATCACTGCACCAAATCAGGGCAAGGTTTTTGCACTGTCACATGAGTATACATGTATACACGTATACACGTATAACATGTACATGTACATACATGTAGAGTGTATGTACAATGCATCTCATAATTTTCGGTCACTAACGAATCGCGTACGATAATTGATCTGCTCAATCACAATGCATCAAGCCATTACCAAGAGGACATTGGGTTCTGTGGGGAAATCTCTGGAAGCCATATCAAGAATCAAAAGCACACATGCTGTCAAAATCATTTTTCGGTTTAATATGACGACCCTCCAACCCACCATATGAACAAAATTTCACTGGGGGATTCAAAGGTACCCACTCGGTGCCGGCCAGGGAGCGTGTACGAAATCAAAACCACCAGCCGGTCCAGACGACAGAATAAACAGGTGCATCCTCCCATTAGATGTAGTGAACACCCTCTTTTTTATTGAAAACGTGTGTATCGTACTAACATGTACAAAAGACGCCAATTTCCCTGACCCAACCTCGCAACAGCAACGAAAAAATTAATTTATATGCTTAAACGGTAATTATGTAACAAGAGCATTAGGCATTTAGGAGACCTACTAATTGGATTGCTCAAGCATTTCAATATGTGCAAACACAAAAGTCGTTCAGTAAAGTACTCTCCTGACTAAACCCTTGGCCGGTACCCGTACATGCTTTACATACATGTAGTATGTACGGGTACCGGCCAAGGTTTTAGCCAGGAGAGTATTGAACTGGACGACATTTGTACACTCTTTATGTAATTTCTGACACCCTTTACGAACAACATCTACAATACTGTATACCTGTACATTCACAAAAGTATGTACATGTACATGTACATTTAAAGTACTGCAAAGTTTATGCAACTTTTGGACAGGGTATTTTATTAACAATTATTTACTACAAATTATTGCAATATAACAGGGCCACCAAGGCAATGACCACCAAGGCAATGATCAGGGACACAGAGGCCATGCCCAAGGGGCACCAAGGCAAAGACCAAGGACACCAAGGCAATAACGAGGGCACCAAGGCAATAACGAGGGCCACCAAGGCAATAACTGGGGCCCCCAAGGCCATGCCCAAGGGGCACCAAGGCAAAGACCAAGGACACCAAGGCAATAACGAGGGCCACCAAGGCAATAACTGGGGCCCCCAAGGCCATGCCCAAGGGGCACCAAGGCAAAGACCAAGGACACCAAGGCAATAACGAGGGCACCAAGGCAATAACGAGGGCCACCAAGGCAATAACTGGGGCCCCCAAGGCAAAGACCAAGGACACCAAGGCAATAACGAGGGCCACCAAGGCAATAACGAGGGCCACCAAGGCAATAACTGGGGCCCCCAAGGCCATGCCCAAGGGGCACCAAGGCAAAGTCCAAGGACACCAAGGCAATAACGAGGGCCACCAAGGCAATAACTGGGGCCCCCAAGGCCATGCCCAAGGGGCACCAAGGCAAAGACCAAGGACACCAAGGCAATAACGAGGGCCACCAAGGCAATAACTGGTTCCCCAAGGCCATGCCCAAGGGGCACCAAGGCAAAGACCAAGGACACCAAGGCAATAACGAGGGCCACTAGGGCAATAACTGGTACCACCAAAGCAATGACCAGGGCCACCAAGGCCATGACCAAGGGGCACCAAGACAATGACAAAGGGCATCAAGGAAAGACCAGAAGACCAACGAAGCAATCCTCCCTGCTCCCTCATGCCTTCACATGAAGTCCAGTCCCGAAGCCCAGCCCTGTCTGACAGACACAGCCCTTTACCTAAACCCATGCATCATGCCAGACTTGCTCACGTACAGGCGGTTTATTTTAGGCACTTTCGACACAAGCCCCGTGGGAAAGAGAGACTTTTTACAATGTCATCCTGCAAGGTAAAGGTACAACATACATGTGCACTAATGTGCTGACAAAAAAAAACCTCAGCGGAGGAAAACGAAGTATCAATTTCTCAGGAAATAAATGGAGAGCAGGTGTCAGTTTCTACAGAACCAGTTCCAGGTGGAACGGTCAGAATTCAAGGCAACATATTGATATATGCAGAATCAATTCAGTTTATGTCTAATTGCGGTTACAGGGGTCTGCCTTCTGTGCTCCGCACCCCGGCCATCCCTTCAAAGAAAGTGCCAGTTTGGTCAGTACTAAAATCACTTAGTCCTGGAGCGTATTCACTGATTCTGTGTATCAATGTACAGGCACTTCTTGTGACTGTAACGGACATGACACCAAGTGGCATGTTCGTTACGGTCACAAGAAGTGCATTTTCTCTACAACCGTTCAATGAAATTATATAAAATTTACTACATGTCACTGATAGTCAAATGTGTCTGATAAGCCTAATTAAAATTGTTTGCAAACTGCCAATCCTACTTTGTGATCCTCTGAATAAGGCAACAACTGTGTGATTGTCATGTCCATTACGCTGGAATTGCCCTGATGTATATTAAATGTACGATACATACGCCCGAATTCATGCCCCGAACATCACATTCCCTATAAAAATATTTGTCTGAGAATAATGTGCCTTTGTGTATATATGCAATTACTGTATCTCTTTTTTTCTGGCTTCTACAGGTACATATTAAGTGTACATTGTCAGGGTGTGGTCTAGAAATGGCCGAACCTTTTTTTTTCTCCAACTATAAAAACTGTCACTAGCCATTCCCGTCACATCCAGAAAAAAATGTACAAGTGAGCGCGCCCTATTTCTGTCTTACCTCAACCTGCATTGTGAAAGATAAGATGAATATTACAGAATATGGCGTAGCTAAAAATATCCTAAGTCCAGGTTTTGAAATTTTTGAGAAAGTTGGGCGTGTACGAAGTGAAGGTGGTAGGCTATTTAATCTTTTTACTACACTGCAGTACATGAATTGCAAAAACTAACTTCGAGTCACTTTTCCATTTAAATTAACTTGAGTATTGCACTTTTTGAATAATATTGAAAACAATGACTTGATTTTTGTTTGACTTTTTTTTCTTCTTTATTTTTTTTTTTCTCCCAGACAATTTGTCAGTGGCCAGATGTGATAAGTTGTGTGACTCAATTCACGGATATTTGTCATACATGTAATTGCCAAGTGCGAATAAGCACACCATTTAGCCACATGCCATTAGCAACAATTTTGGCAAAATGACTGCCAAATTGGCCAAAGTTTTATCTCCAGCTCGCCATCCAAAATATAAAATATAATTGGAAATGAACAGGTTTTGCCTCGGACATACACGTAGGACTAAATATTTGATTCATGGGTCAATGAACGAAGACCAAAACCAATACTGGTTTGAACAATTTTATCTAAGAATCTCTATTCCAAAGGATATTTTGCACACGTTTGACTGAAACTTAACACAATAGGACAACCACCTTTTCAATTAAAATAAATTGTTAAAATTAAAGGTAAATTATTCCCACTGGCACCCTGTTTCAGCTTGAAATTATGGTTTACATGTAAAATGGAAAGAAACGAGACCAATTTGACCATTTTCCACATTTGGTCTTTTCACGTGGGAAAATTTAAACACAAAGGAACCAACAGGTTTGGAAACTTGACACAATTCAGAGTGTGTGTGAACGCCTTACATACTGTACATGTAGAATTACTTTTAAAATCCAGTGCAGCAAAGGAAAGCATTTACACTGGACTTTATAACATGTACACACAGGCATGACAGGGAGTCAGGTTGGCGTAGCGGTTCTTTCCTCGCCTTTCACCTCTGGCGGACTGGGTTCAATTCCGGATCGGTCCACAAGTGGATTGGGTTTTCATCTGATTCTGTGGGTTTTACCCAGAATGTTACTCTGGGGGTTTCCTCCCACCTCTTAAACTGTATCTTCTTCTCATCATCTCAACTTCCAGTATAGTCCCTAGAGGACCTTTCGGAAGTGAATTCTACAAGATACAAGATACTGTATCTCAGTTAAAATTGACTGGTCACTTTTCTTGAGCCGCGTCTAGCCAGCAGAAGTAAGAAATGGACTCAGAAAAAGAAACTGGAAAGAAAATGTCCCAGGCTGTCCATAGTGGACAGAATAACATGAAACTATCCTTTGTCTCAACGAGTTTTCCCAAAAGTGTGGACACACTTATTAATAGACCGATCCAATAAGCCCGCCCCATTGTTTATGACCAATCATTCGTAGTTTATGTCCGACATGCGTTCACTGAAGTCAGACAAATGTACGCGCGACAGGAATATGCAGTGAAGCATTGGAGAGGAACACATGTTCATTGCCCATGTGTGCAGTGGGAGGGGCTTACTGAATCGGTCTATTTCGGCCTGCTCACCTGGAGATTGTCTGTAATGCAAAAAGACCAAATAATGCTTGAGAGATTCCAGGGTTCAAATTGACCCCAGGAAAGATACAGGAGGGGGGAGCTAGATGGTTTTTATAATGGCAAAGAACAGGATATGACAATTTGCACTATTATGGAGAGCCCGCCGGACGCATAACCTTGCATGGGGGAAACAGTTTGCAAGGGGGGATGGTACGGGATGCTTGCCTGGGTATGATTACGATGTGGAGTCCCACTATAAAATTGAGATGTCATTACCATGACTTTTTTAGGAGAGGGGGAAGAGGGGGGCCATATATACAGCCTTCTGTAAGAATCAGGATGTTCCGATGAGTGGCGCGATCGGTTAGTACAGTACGAAGAGAAATCTCTATTAACCTTGGGTCAATTAGCACGCTCCAACATGCTGTACTGGTATCGAGGTCCTGGAGACTTTGGATACCGACAGAAGTGGAATACGATCCAGTCTGTGGTTCCTCTGAAAGACATTTCTCGGTGAAAAAGCGGAGAGGGAGGGGGAGGAGGGAGGGGGTTGGAGAGAGGAGGGGAAGGGGACAAATGATAGGGGTAAGGTTGATTTTGGGGTCGTCACACCTGGGGCAAATTTCACAGCACTGCTTTGCTGTGGGTAAATTCTTCATTTGCTGTGGCTTTAAAAAAGTGAATGAAATTTAGCAGTTCAACTGTTCCTCTAATTAGAGACATCAATTAGTCAAGGGGTCAATTTCATTAAGCCCTACGATCAATCATAAAGTATGAAGGATAGGCCTAACCCATCTAATCCGTCTACAGTATTATGACCTTTTTTTCAAAAACTCAGGCTTGGCCTATGGCTCCGGCTTTGGCTTCCAGATCTGGGGTCGATTTCACTAACGCTTTGTGATCACCGTAAAGCCCAAATCCATCCCTGGTTCCATCCCAAATTCACCCTTGGTTCTATTTTCATCATGCCTTCAATTTTGTATAAAACTTAAGGAAATAAAAACAGAGGTTTTGGACCACAAGTTTTTGAAGCAGTATACATGCAATCTGTTTTAAAGGTAGTATCATACTTTGGTAAGAGACCAAAACAGATATGTTCACAGATTTACGTACATGTATAACCTACAGGGTATGAGGATGGTGCTGGTAGAAACCTACCCTTAATTTTGTTCCGCATAAAATTGTGTATTTATCCAGTGATTAGTCAAACAACAACCGAAAATCTTTTTTATTCTTTAAAAGATCGAAAATAAAAGAGAAAAGACTTAAGAAATACTGTGCCTGTTTCTCACTGTATTCTTAAAAAGTTGGCACCGTATGGGACTGAAATTTACACAGATGACTGTTACTGTATCTGTCTTGGTATTTTTGCCCATGAATCTGTATTTCTTTGATAAAAACCAAAGTATGATACAACCTTTAAGCAAGAAAGTAGATTTCAACTTGAAAGGAATACCAAGACTTGCATTTTGTGTTCATACATGATGTAGAAAAGAAGGGAAATGCAACTAATTACTTATTCATTAGTTCACTAATTTGCTTTCCAACAGATTTTCAAGTTTGCAAGGAAAATTTCTCTTATATGGAATAGGGAGGTTTATAATCTGTTTCAAGGTGAAAGGATACGATGTACACACATGCTGTCTGATACCGCATCTGTCAGATGTTCCCAAAGCAGACTATTGGTGCCCGTGTCATCGATCTGTTAGTAAAACCAATTATCTACTCAATTTGAGCCCATCCAAGAGTACACCCAGGAGATAAGGAAAACATTTATCACAAACGCTCAACCATTTTTGAAAAATCAACACTTAGGCGACTGTCAAATTTTAGGGAGGAAATGAAAAAATGAAAGAAACAAATTATTATTTGGGGTCGTCTTCTTTTTACACAGCCGGGGATACTCTGGGGGAAACGACGGTTTAACCAAAGCCTGGACTGTTGACATACAGGTAAATTTGGGAAGATTTAGGGCAATAATTAGAAGCAGTGTTTCGCTGGTGGCAAAAATGGATTCTTGGGGCGTGAGTGTGAACTTGTGTACATCAACAAAAGGGCATGATACATTTCTAGTCATATTCAACTCTCTATCTACTCCTACATGTACATGTACTTTAACCAAAATCCATGATTGTGAGATTTTTAAGGATTCGTTTGCGTCCCTAACACAGTAATTAGAAACTTTTATAACGGTATATATACAGGAAAACGATACGATAACGAACACAGCAGGAACCACAAAAAATGTTCACAAAAGCAATTTACAGGTATTTTAAACAACAATTTTCGGTATGTTTTGCTACACAACATATTTTTGGAGCCAAGGATAATGTTCTCTATAGCAAAATGTTTAGTATTGGACTGGTGGCCCATTGATCCAGGCAATGCAACATCTGTCACCGGAAAACTGCTTAGCGCTGGATTTGAGCTGATTTGGGGAGTTCTTCGCTAAACTGACTATACGGTCAGTGTTACCATGATGTTACCATGGTGTTACCATGATGGTGTTACCATGATGGTGTTACCATGATGGTGTTACCATGATGGTGTTACCATGATGGTGTTACCATGATGGTGTTACCATGATGGTGTTACCATGATGGTGTTACCATGGTGTTACCATGGGAATACATCACCATGCTGTATTTTGGCAGATGCTAGAAGATAACTGGCTTTCACGCCACACCATACAGCCCAGTTCATACTGACAGCATAATTGAACATTTACAACGAATGTTCACAAGAAGTTGAGTACCATAAAATTTACATGTACACCAATTGTTCGCTGCAAATTTGTGACGTCAACTTCGCTTCGCAATTTGTACGAAGTATGAACAGGGCTTCAGTCATGTGAAAACCATTGGGAGGCACCTCAAGACAATGTATCAATGACTAGGCCTTGAATTTGGTTCTAAAAAGGGCAAAGCCACTTTTCCATTGCAAGGGGCACTTCCATTGGAAAATCATAATGTCTAGATGGAAACATTTGATGGGGGCACGAAGGCCAAGAACCAGGGCAACGAAGGCCATGGCCTCAGTGGCTTCTGTTAAATTCAAGGCTTAAATGACTGACAGCTGAGCTTTGTGCTCTTTTGCCTGTGCCTTTTCTTTCAAAATTTCCAATTGTCAAAGCACACTCACCTCACAGAGATCATCTGTTCCGATGGACCGCTGATCACTCTGGGGAGGAATAAACAAAAATCAAAGACGGAAATGAAATGAGAGCAAATATCCATGTCAAAACTGTACGTGAACCAGTACGGCAAATTCAGCAAATTTATAAATAGTTTGCAAATAGTTCTTCCCCTCTCTCTCCCAGTCCCCAAAAAACTTTCCCAAACTACTTCGCCCTAACAAGCATTGATCATAAAACAGACACCATCTCCCTCCGGGAGGCATGAAGATTCACACGTTTCCTGACAGACTGATCCTAAAGAGGATCCCTGCCAAGAAAAAATTGCACAAGATGACTCCACCTGTAAAGAATCACGTACATGCAGTACAGTCGGTATCTAAAGAGTGTGTATCGGTTACAGAAACTTCCAGACTAATTTGAAGAGGTCCTGGGCTGACAAATGACAGTCAGAGCTCATTTTTGTTGTATTGCCCATTCAACGGTGCTCAGTACATACATGTACAGTATGTCATGATGAGACACTCAAAAAAGGAAACATCCTCACATCTATTTATATAATGTTTAACATTTTGGACGATATTTACTAAGATTGAATTAATGCTATGAGTAGTACATGTATTTCATATGACACAGCAGGGGGCCTGTCTGGCATAGCATATCAATGGCACTATTAGGATCAATTTCCCACTACTGGATTTCTACCCTATATGTTTACACCAAATTATGCACCGTATACAATTTCTAGTACACTGAGTGTTTTACATTTAAGTCTAGGAATTATAGGGACCAGACCTTAACTTAATAGAAGTGTGTAGTAAGCTGATCTTTAGGTACATACAGTACATATATTGTACATATACAATCCAATCTTAATGTACATGTATGTACATGTAGGCCATATCCCAAATATCTGGCTGCGGCCACAAAATACACACCTAAATTCCTTGAAGTTCAACGGCGGTACACCGTGATTTGGATTTGGGCAAGTTTTAGGGGTGACAAGGGATTCACGCTTATCTCAATACTGAATACTGTACACTGTACACTGCACAGTGGTAGGACTGTAGGACCCCAGTTTTCGATCCCATACAAAGGACATGACCCCACAGAAGATACTGGGCCTGCAATCCCTGCATCATGTCCAAGGTTATTAGTTTTATACGCGTTCTAATCTCAGTCGACATAAAACTGCAAACAGACCTAATGGTCTACCGGCCACGGATCAACTACAGCTTAACTTATTAACAATCATACAAACCATCAGCTATCCAAATGAGCAAATATTCTGCGGAACAAATTAATTGTGGAGATGGTATTACTATTAAGTGTAACATTTCAATTTTTTTTACCAGCTATCGGAAATTATGCATTGCCAATGATGGATACACACTTTTGTAGTCACAGAGGGATAGATATGTACACATGTATTAAACTTGAAGGAACTGCATGTAACATCAATAAAGAGGGGTGTAAACACGCATCAATATAACAGGAAGCTGGCTAAAATATCTGCCGTCTGACAAACCTAATTGGACACTGCCAATTTGATAAAGCCCGCTCCCTCCCCCCACGCACCAAAGACAATATGTAAAAATGTTTTTATCAGCATGATGCAGTTTTTCCTGTTTAAAAGAGTGGTCTATTGGGAATTTAAGTAAAACGACCCACATGGTGTAGACTCAAACAGATCTCAGAAAGTTTGTGATGCAACAAGACTAGATTGAAACAAGTGTCTTCTGAAAGGGGAAAGGGAATTAATGGCTGGAGATGGAGTCTACTACATACCCCTGTAGGAGGTGGGCGCAGAGCAGAGGTCTAAAGAACTGGCATGAGTGGGAGTGTCTACAGGCTTGTTGTGATTTACGACCTTCTCTTTATCTTGTAGGAATGGGTTGTGCACTATTGAGTTTTGGCAGATTTAAAGCTTGGTTAGTACTTCCTGTGAATGCTTCGTGCACAGCAAAATTAGTGTAACGACCAAATATTTCCAATGTTCGAAAAAGGTTTCAAGCACACTTCACACTTAGGAATATTTTGGCGGACCTAGAGTAGAAATGGGAGGGATTCAGAATGATGCAACCAAACAAAGAATATGCAGAAGCGAACAAACGTCAACAATTAACCTAAAAATTAACCACAGAAAAATACAACTAAAATAATTAAATACATTGTACCTGAAATATGTAAAAATGCTTGGAGTGAGGAGGGCCTGACATCTCAAATCCTAGTAGCAGGATCTCATAAGGCCTTTGAGAAAGATCCTGCTAGGATCGAAACCTCAAGCCCTCCTACATGTAACTCCAAGCACTTTAATAACTCCATTTGACAGGCACATTGATAATGTCTCTTTTCAACTTTCAACTTGTGATCAGCAAGTTTCGCCTTTTTTTCTGCCAGCAACTAGAAAAGCCGGATTGAATTTGAGCATCAACGGCGAGCAAACGTGTCAACTCATCGCGCCACATTGTACTGAAGACAGGAAAGGTCTTAACCCAAGCCAGGTTCAGTGCACCAGTCAACAACAGCACGCACACGCAAGTAATTAACGAGTGTTTCCCCGGTGCCCAATACACAATCCATCATATGGCCAAGGGAGGATTCGCATGAATAGTGACAAAGTTTTCCTCTTTTTTTTTTCTACGCCAAACCAGTGAAATATTTGAGGGAGGAGTGACAGTCGATTCAAATCTGATGCTGAACAAATCATGTTGAATTTCTGTTAGCAGGTTGAAGGGTAGTTCTTTGAGTTCTTATTTTAGTTGCTACTCACAAGTCACTACACTACACCAGGGGCCAATTTCATGGAGCTGCTAAGTAAGCACAAAGATTTGCTTAGCACAAAAATGTCTTTCCCAATAATAAAACAAACCACCGTTAAAAATGTAATTTGATATTCATGGTCAGTGAACAACAGCCAAAGAACAATCACAAGCGATACACAACACATGGAAATTGGGTTGTTAACCCTGTTTTTATTAAGACAATAATGTCATGCTTTAATAGCAAATTTGTCTGCTAAGCAGGGCCGTGAAATTGGCCCCAGCTGTCCAGTGTTGAACGCATAGCCTTGCCTGAGGTGTGTTCTTAAGGTCAATTTAGTGTGCATGTTTCTAGTTCAAGTTCAGGACTAACTAGAAGATGTTTCACAGTTTGTTCTGGCAGTTGGGATTATCATCAGTAGCATAGCCCCATCCCTATTTCTGTAGGAAAGCTCTAAAGCGACTCCAGGGTACTGAATGTGATTTTCAAACTAAAAAAGAACTTTTTTCTGTTCAGACCAACTCAAATTCCAATTCTCCCCAAGCAACTCAGAAAATCAGATTTTTCATAGATAAGCTTTGTCACCGACCTACTTTTTTTCCTTTGTTTTTTTTTAAGCGCAATTTGGAACAAAACCTTCAAACTAAAAGCAGCTTGTCCAGACACCACTGGAGACTTGCAGCGGACGAGACGGGGTCCCAGACCAATTGATTGCAAGCATACTACAATTACTTGTTCTGTCTGTTCTGCAGCGACATGTCTGGAAGCCAATTACATCCAATTTGTTTGGATTTGTTTAAAGGCACAGAATAGGTTTTTTCAGGGTAGGCCTATGTTTCTTGTTGTCTAAAATCCCATTGTCTGATAGACTGATAAAAACATTTTTAATGCAATTGTTACAAACATGATAACTGTCTATATTTAACCCTAAACCTCCTAAAATACCACAATTTACTACATACATGTAAGGTTGTTTCTTTGGTAAAGTGTGGTATCCTGCATACCACAATGTGGTAATGTGTGCTAAGCAGCTCTTGACGTGTGTGGTACTGTGTACTGCAAGTGTAGAGGGTTTCAACTTCAGGCCAAAACAAGTCAGATTGAACTTGAAGACCTAGGGTCGATTTCACGAAACTCATTGTAACTTACTATCAATCGTAAGACTTACATACTGTACTGTATTGCAGCCCAACGTAGGATACCATGGGTTATCCTTCGTAACTCGAGTTACGATTGACTGTAGGGCTTTGCGAAATCGACCCCTGACCTCCCAACAGTTCACAAGATGAAAGGTTAAAGATCTACAGATTTGACACTACCCCAAAAAATATTCATGTACATGTACATAATGCCTGACCATCCTGAAAACTCAAACAGCCCCCCCCAAAAAAAAAAAAAAAATTCATGCATTATTTCAATTTTTGTTCAAGGTCAAATTTTATTATTTCGGAACTTCCCACAAGCAAGGTTAGTTTCAATAAAGTTTGAGCGCTTTACGTGGGTCCACGCCGTGTTAAAATCTTGCAGAGTGAACAGATCAGTCACTTTTACGCAGGTAGGACTAGTGTACAACTCTGAGATTTTATTGCAGTGCGAAAGGCCCTAATCTCACAATTTGACATTGCACATTTTGCACAACATACTTTACTATGACTCATATTGAAAAAAAAAACCTACTTTACTTCCTTAATTTCCTCTTTCATGGATTTGTCGATCATTCAGCTTGGATTTTGCCAACCTCTAAAATTATCTTTGAGATAAAGTTGTCGAATCACACCTTAAGCTTTGTTGTTTTGATTATAAAGAAGGGAAAGAAAGAAAAAAAGTTGGGCTTGGGATGTTGAGAAATGACTTAACTTCACGACCCCCCTCGGCGAAAAACATAGTGCTGTTTCCGTCGGCCGAAATGTATCGTCTGCCTGCGCATCCCGTCGGGGGAATCGAGAAGGCGGGGTTTGTTGAAGAAAGGGGAAGGGGGTATTATTCAGCAGATTGTTCATGCTCATTTATCAAGTATGGATGTGACATTCTTTTTTTTTTTATTACTTTTTTTTTTTTTTTACGGTTTGTTTTGAAATAGACTCCCAGCGAGCACATTTATCAGGGGAATTACATGTAGGGATTATTATGCTAAACTGAGCTGTCTTTAAGCGCCTTTGCCCCCTCACCCGCCTTTGTGTGCGGACGGGAAAGAGATGGAATTGAGACAGTGTGAAGTTGATCATTGACGAGATAAGCAAATGTTTGCCAGATGAGGTTTTCTTTGGCATCAAGCCAATTTTGTTTTATTTTATATATTGTATGGGCTGAATCAATCCCATAGTAGATTTGAGGTACGACTGTTGAGGGCGCCCTTTGAGAGATTTTCCACAGCCAGGATTGGGATCGGTGCCCAGATTCCGCTTGTGGGCAGAATAACGCTTTCAACAGGGCATGCAAAATACTTGACATGACATGACATCAAGTGGCATTTGGTGTCATGTCCGTTACAGTCACAAGAAGTGCATTTTCTCTACAACCGTTCAATGAAATTACATAAAATTTACTACATATGTCACTGACATATAAATGTGTCTGATAAGCCTTTTTGCAAACTGCCAATCCTACTTTGTGATCATCTGAAGAAGGCAAAAACTGTGTGATTGTCATGTCTGTTACGCTGGAATTGCCCATTAGCAATAGTCATAGCCGTAACAATTTGGATCCAGTTTATCACTGGGCCATGGCTAACTGAGTAAAGGGTGGCAAGGGTTGCACTGGACTTACATGTAGTTCTGGTACACAGGTATGATGACTCAGTTAACTTCTCAAATGTCCATGTTACAACACATGTACATATGTACATAATGTATAATCTTGACAATGGGTAATCACAAGTCTATGGTGTCCATTCCTGCAGTTCATGGCGTGCATTTTCTGAACAGGCCACAGATGTTACACTTTGATATCATCAGATAAGTAACTGACCAATTACATGTAAGTGCTATTAAAAAGTTTCAAAAGTTTATAACAAACTTGACCCTGATAATATTTTGTGTCACTTGAAAGACCTGTTGGTCAGTGAGAAAGACCATGCACACAAACTGACAACAAGATACTGGGTCAGTGCAGTACTGAGCCACACTGTCATATCTAGGTAGGCCAGGGTTTTAGCCAGATGCAATACATGTATCTTGGCATCTTTCGGAACACCATACAGTTAGTACACACAGTGTACAGTATGTGCATGTATGTACTTTTTTTCTGGGTACAAGTTAAACATTTTAGAAGTGCACTATTGTTTTGGGGATTTTTTTTCATCTAAAGCCACATTTTTGGATAGGACACCCTCACATCTCAACTTGTGGCTGTAAGTTTGATTAAACTTAGTCATGATGTTGTCTTTCAAACCAGGTTGAGGCAAGATTTGTGGTAGTGTTCCTACATGTACATGTACTTGTTTGTATGTAAAATGTTGTACCAGTACAAATATACAGGTACAGTATACATGTACAGTATACATACATATGTACCAGCACTAGGATAAAATAATTTATAAATAATGCATGCATACATGCTTACAGGTACAGGTACATATTTTAACACCAACAGGTACCAAAAGAGTGGGGACTTACTATACTAAACACATGTAAAACAAATTACTATTAGCCTACTTTAACGGGCACATATATGTTGGCTAGTGCAATCCCATTTTGTGCTCTAGAACTCTCTGAAATAAAGTATACTTCAACCAAAATAATGTGAATCTTCATAGAGGAGAGCCTGAAATTTGTATGTTTGATGTTTCCTTTACATGTATTTGTACGGCTTATTTGAATCTGACCATTAACCCTTACAACCCTCTGCACCTACCACGCAAGACAAGCATTACTAGACATTACTGGACCGAGACATTCAACTGTTTTTTAAACCTACTCATGTGCTCACGTTGTGCTCACGAAGGGTCTACCTACATGTTTGTAGATGTAGCCGTTCCATTTCCACTCATGAAGCCAGGGCATGCTCCCATTAGCCAGTTCCATGTTCCCTACATGTAGCCGGTTTGGTCCAGTCCTCGTCACACGAGAAGGCGAGAGGCCAATCATGCAGAGGCGTCGATCGTGGGACTTGGGAGGAGACGCGAATGGTCCGCTGTCAGACAGCACAGAGATCCCTCAGCTCACATCTGAATCTCTGATACCGGTATTCCATTGGCTTTTTGAGAAATGAAATCAGCCTTTTGCACGACAAAAAACTTGAGTCAAATCCAGGGCTCTAACTGTTTTTTGGAGGCGATGTTGCCTGGGTACCCCAGGTTGCTGAGATTCAGTTGCCCTCCAAATGTCACTTTCTCTCATCCGCAGTGTCCTTTATGCATACAAGGACAGATGGAAAAAGAGACCACATTAGGACCTTTTCAATATTGAAAATCTGTGTCCTCATGGAGTTGTATCGAATGAGAAGTGCTACGTGCCGCATCGCAGCGCAGAAAATTTCAACAAGTCTGTCGAGTCATACAGTACGAGATGTGAGAACAGAATCACGGCAACTGAAATGTGACAACGTGCACACGAATTTGACAAGGCATCATCTGGCGGCTCACACTAACAGCATCTGTGTCCCGCTCCGTTACGAAAAAAAAAAAAGAGGAAGAAATGTACTTGAACTTGTACTTATTACCAGTCTGGCAGAAGATCTTCAAGCGATTCTGAAGTGGAGACCAGGTGACGTTGTCTCAGACAGCTTCACAGGTGTGCGTGAACCACGGCTGGAGAATCAACTTGCTTCAAGACACAAGACAAGACTACTGCTAGTGGCGCAATCCAGGGTCCAGCTTTCTGACTGCAGTCACTGTCTCTAGGATACAGTAGACTTGCTGCCAGCCTCCGTTTAGTGCAAATGTGACGGATGAAATCATAGGCTGGTTTTCAAGACTACATGTAGGGCTGACAGCGATTTTCATCAGATTGCTACAACTTAGGTCGCACAATACTATGACTCCCAAGAGCTCGCGAAGCAACACGTTCTAAACACGCTTCCAGCAGTACTTGATGTCAACCGTGCGATAAGGCTTAACAAATAAATGTTGGCGTAGCTGACAACACTGCCTTTTAGCATTTCAGGTGCACCGAGGACGGGCTTGAATCAACTACGTGTTCCAAAATCGAGCGGCAACAGACCAACAGTTATCAGACTGTCTCCCCCGGTGTGCAAATACAGGTACTGCAACGGTTAGTTCTAAATCAAGCATGGGCTCATGGATGCCATCTCTGTACACTATGAAGAAACTGGCAAGCCTCCAAGCTGTACACATGTGCACTGCATGTGGTCACCAGTCCTCAGCAATCTCAATGCAAGTTCATCAGTGACTCGACAATCCCGCACAGTGACTCGGGCCGAGCCGGCAGACTTTCAACTGACAGCCCGGCAGGGGTGGGGAAGGGGCGATCAACCCTTGGGGACTTGGGTGGGGACCTCTCATGCTCCCGACGACGCAACCGGGTTGTCAAACAAGGAAACATTTTCATATGGTTTGGAGGAGGAAAAAAATACACAGTCCACAAAAGCAAATTAAGCTGAGGAATCGGAAGTCAACATTTTTGCAAGAACCGTCTGAAGAGGACTGTAGATTGCCTTTGACTGGCTGACTCAGCAGTATTTTTAATGTTCGACACTATACATGCACAAGACCAAAAACGGCACAAGATTACGGGGGAGTAATCACGATTCAATTTCAAGTTCATAATCTTGTCTGTAATTACTAATTATGCAATTAGGAAGTAGTAAATCCATGAACACGCGTCTTAATCTTAATATGTGAAAGTGATGGTTTTTTGGTCGTTGGAAAACTAGAAGGGTATCAAGGAACGAAAAAGCTTGGACATGATGGATCCACACATTCATGAATTACATGCACACTTTTGAAAAAAAAAGCAATTTTATCATTGAATATTAATTGAAACATTTTGAGGAATTAAACATGAGCTATTATTAAAAGGCACATCACAGACCAGTGCAAACACTGAGTTTATATTCCCAAGAACGTCCCAAGAAATATAGCACACAACAACTTCCATAATCACCCTCGTTTCTTTTCTTTTTTTAAAAGGTTGTATATTTCAAACAAAATAATAATCTGCTTGGTGTTAAGAGGGCCGGACACGTTTCGATCCTAGCAGGATCTTTCTCAAAAAGGCCCTCCTAACTCTTTTTTGGGGGGGGGGCTGATTAGCAGTTTGCAGCAGTTTATTACTTGTATTGAAATTAAAAATAATAATCTCATAGTTTTTGACAACTTGTAATGCAGAATCTGGGGACACCATTTATTTAAATACACAATGAACAATGTAACACATGGCGTACTCTTGTACAACGTATCTGTCCATTCTATATTGGCATGAAGTTCATATTTAGTGCACTGTAGATGTGAAATGGGCCTAGTGGGTCAAATAGAAATTTGCAGTACTTACTGAAAGTCAACTGCCCCCAAAAAAAGAAAAAACGCACACACTGTCATGAATGACATTCTCACCAGAGCTCTATGTCTCCATCACCCACATGCCCCGCCCCCTCCCCTGGAAGTTTAAAGAACCTTGAGATCCGCCCACTCTTGATATGTGTCAATCAAATCAATCAAACATACTGGGCAAGCTCCTGTCATCTTGTCAAGCCCTAGACGAGACGAAAGAGCAAGACAGGGCAGTCAACCACCAAGATCAGGAACCCATGCGGCATTGTTGGGGGCCAAAATGTGGCCAAGAAATACTGGTCTTGTGCCAAGGATACAAAGGTTGGTACTTAACTCGCTGCGGCCATGTTAACGGATACCGGTGATTACCGGCCCAACAAAATTCATTATAAAATACAGAAGATCCCTCCGAGAAAATCTACAAAGATTTAAATATATCTAGGATTTTTTTCTGTTTTTTTTTTTTTGCGACAGGTTGCGATGGAGTGTACAGGTACGTGTACCTGTACAGGTAAAAAAAAAGTTGGAGGCGGATGACAGATTTACCCCGAGGCTGATGGTGTCTAGACAAGCCGGTACAAGAGGGGCAGAGGGGGTTGGTTAAGTAAGGTAAAGGGGAAGGGGGGAGGGGAGATGGGGGGAGGGGTTTTGGGTGAATGCGCCAAAACTTGTGATTTCTGACAGGAAGGCGTGTTGGTGGGATATGCAGCACGGGCCTGCTACGTGTGTGGAGCGTGAAGCGGGATTTTGATGGCCGGTGCCGCGGCGTGCGCAGATGACGACAAGGCGTGTTATTGAACCGTTCTCAGGTGTAGGAATCATGAACCGGGCTATGAAATTGAAACTTCCCTAACAAAAACTCAATTCCCCCCAAAAATTAAAGTAGCAAAGTCCGCAAAAGTTGCAACATTTCATTGAAATGTTTAACCAGGGAGGTTAAGAAACTACTGCTGAATTTTGTTTTACAATGAATTCTACAAAAGAATAAACTTGTGCAAGCAAAATGGTCAATGAAGGTGGAATATGTATGAATAGCACTCCACATTTCAATCCTTGCAGAATCCACACAAGAGCTTTGTCAGAAGACAAAATCTATCCTTACGACATTGACTTCAAATGTAATTGATTGGCAGTGATAATCCAGTCACTGTAAGTTATCTTAGCACCAAGGAGGTACATGTAAGAGTCACAGTGTCTTAATTTTGCTGGACTTGAGCAAAGTTGTCCAGGAAATTAGGCTTTAAATACAGGATGTCCATCTTTAGGAAGATGCAGTGGTTGGACTTTGGTGGATTCAGTAATGCCTAAAACCTGAGACAAAGGTTCACGTCTGACCCATCAATATACAGTCACAGTACATGTATGTAGTCAGGGGACAATTTCAAGGCCCTTCTTAGCACAAACATTTGCTAAAAAAACATGAAATTTCTGTCTGAATAAAACAGGATTAACAACCAAATATCCATGTGTCGTGTTTCACTTGTGGTTGTTCTTTGGCTATTAACCATGAATATCAAATGGAATCTTTAATGGTGGTTTCTTTTTAATATTGAGCAATACATTTTGTGCTCAGCAATCGTTGTTGTGCTTAATAACAGTTCCATGACATTGGGCCCTGGTCTTGTCAAATTTGACTTCAATGAGAAGGAATTGAGAAGAATGCACCTAGGTAAATTCTGGCGGACTGTTTAGCAAACCTGTTCTACCCCTTCCGTCTAGACTTGATGTGGCAATCGCTGCCAAGGACAACGTTGCAAAAGCTCAAAGGGGGACCAGGCAGCGGACGGACGACAGCACGTACTGAGGTCTGCCAAGAATCTAGGGCAGCAGGAAACCACGAGTGAGCGACGTGGGATTCCGTTTCAGGATTCCACGTCGGGCATTTGTGTGGCACACACATGATGGATGTGGACAATGAGGGCGCAGTTTGTGTACATGGAAAGGGGATTAGGGTTTTTCCACTCACTTGTACATGTAAGAAGGTGACAATAACAGCTCATTTATATCAAACTATAATAAGGCTTCCATGCACTGTGCCTAGAATCGCGCTCAAAATAAGAATCAGGGTGTCCGAAAGACACTTGGGTGACCCTCCAGATAAAACCTTGACATGTAATGAGTTCTTGCTGATCCCACTTGTCTGGTGCATGCAATTAGTTAAACTGAGTGGAAAATTGCATCAAGCAGTGAATTATTATCAGTATTTCTTGCAGTCAAAACAAAATGATGACGTACTATACTATAGTCAGGTGCTCCAAGACCTATGTCCACGTGTCAAACAAGGTTCAAGGTTCTGCAAATTGCTCAAAGAAGCCCAGAGTCGTGAACCAGCTGCCGAGGTAATACACATCATATGAATTTATGGCTGGTGACCGTTCTGTGCCAGGGCCACATAACCTGTCTGAGCTCAGCGGGGTTTTGTCCCCTATCTCAGGACTCACAAACCGGCCTCAAGCAGTGGACGGACTGCTTTATGACTCAGTCAGACAAATCCCGTCACGTGGCCAGCCGACGCACACTTAATAAGCCATGACTCGGAGGTAAGTCAGTTTGCTGCGTCACAAGCCGATGCACAGGAAGCCACATGAACTCTGACACATGCGCTCATAATGTACACGTACAAGACACTACATGTACTACAGTATACTAGGGCCAGTATAGTGATTTCATTCGGCAGAGTACATGATGTATGGGAGACTTTGGAGGTGGGTCTTCAACTTGACAGCGCAATCGCGCAACAACGCACGCATGCTCACAATTGCGTGCGCATGCTCAGAGCTAGCAAAAAAGACACTTTTTTGCCGCCAACGTCTCAAAAGTCTCCCATTGGGGTTACGATGAGTTTTTGAGAACTGTGCTTTGCCTTGCCTTAACTTAAGCACAGAAATAACATTCAGTTACAATATAAGCCGGGTTTAGTAGCTTAGGGTAAACAGAGCCACAAAATGAGAGATTTTTGTGGTTTTTTTTCTACTTTTGTGGATGTGTCACCTAGGTAGAATAAATAAACAGGCTCTTGTCCGGGTGTAAATGTTCAGACCTAGCTGAAATTGTTGTTCTGCCTATGACTGCCAATATCAAAATGTCACTCATGTGAGGCCCTGCATCCTTTGCAATCTCTGCCATGCCGAGGGATGGGATTAGAGAGGATTTAGGGTATGTTCAGTCACTAATCCCCAGATTTAAAAACCCAGGCTGAGAACTGCTAATGTGAAGTAAAGCAAATCCCTTCAAAAAACGAAAAGGTTACCTCGAAGGAAATTGGCGAGATCAGGTCAGAGTGGGATCCAATCACATCGCTGGAGGCCAGGCTGGAGTCTCCTGCATCCATCGAGTCGTCGCTGAGGTGGGGTGGCTTCCCCGTACCGTTGCCTGTGAAGCCATCGGCTCCCGCTCCTTGCGACGGGGCGGCGGCGTCGGACGGCTTGGCCTTCTTCTTCTTCCGCTTCTCCGGGCTTACCTTCTTCTTTTGGAAGTTGGCCAACTGCATTATATGAAGACATAGTCGGTGTACGTACAATTAATCTAGAGGTCTGGGATTCATTTCATGGTCCGGTACTGCAAGTTGCAGGTTTGCGCCACAAACTTCATGGTACTACTTGTGCTGAAAACGCCAAAGCGTCCACCATTTTGTGCGGCAGGCCGCTACACAAAATGGTTAAATGGTTATGCACTTACGTCACCTCAGGGTTCGAAATATCCACTAGACCGTGGACCGAGTCTAGTGATTTCAATGTCGATCTAGTAAAGTGTGTACTACACTAGTCTGGCTGTCTAGTGATTTTGTTTTCCTTGCACAATTAAAATGGTGCCTAAATTGATGATTTTTGACAGAATATTGCATACAATTATGGTTTTCCTATGTACACGAATGCCACAGGTCTAGTGAACAAAGTTCTGGTCTAGTAAAATGCTTCAGTTTTTACTAGACCTGCTGTCCAGTGCTTTTTTTCACGAAATTCGAGTGTGTTTTTCTAATTTGCATACTATGCGGATGTGGTGATGCATAGATCATGTTGCCTCTTCATTCAGATTTCAGACCACAAAATACAATTCAATAACTAACAGAAAGTTTGTGCTTGTTGAGGATAACACAATAAAAGTTTTATTTCCACTGAAGTCCTCTGAATAGAAACCAGATGGGGTGCAAGTGAGACCCTCGACGGCAAATGCCCGTGAGTGAAGTTTTTATATCATTCATTTTACATGTTTTAGAAATTATAACACAAAGTCTTCACATGATTTTACAAGACCTTGGATCTTTTGGTATATGTACAGTTATATTGCATAACACTAAGAATATTCAGTCTGGCATTCTTTCTCCAATGGACGCCAGAGCACTCTCACCAAATCGATGACGGTCGAGTTACTACTAACCAGTTCTTATCAGAAATACACATACACGGTGTGTCTGCAAACCTTACTCAGTTCTCCAAAAAAAATGTCGGCCTTTAATATTATCTTTCTTCAAAAAGTTAAATTAGTCAACAGTGGACATGTTTTTTTTTCTCTATTGGTTTTACAGTCAGAGTCAGACAGTAAAGTTTTTGAAGTAAAATCTTGTAAAAAAATTGTGCACAATCCACATAGACTACTGACTTTCACATGACATGGCCAGAAACCTGTGTGTGTATTCTGTACAGAACCAACCGTAATTCATAATTATTGACTTCAAATTCAATTTTCAAAGCCTAAAGGTTATATTTCAAATTATTCTTTCAAAATTATCCAGGCGCTCATGCCACTCTGCCCCTCTGGTTAGTCTGGTACCCAGCTTCTTCAATAAAGTAGCTCACCTAAATATGACCCTTCGTTTGTAGGTTCTGGGTACGAGACTAACCAGAGTTGACTTACATGTATGTACACGAATGCATTTATCCGGTAAATTATATTGTTAAGTTATCTCATTCTGTTTTTGGCAAACCGATTCATGGGTCACTGTCCACAGACACTGCAGTGCACTGTAGTAGTCTGACATTGAGAGTGAGACAGAGTGCTGTTTTGGGCACAATGGGAGACTTTTGGAGAGTCGGTCTTGAGTCAACAGCGCACGCGCAAACCATGATTGTGCAATTGTGAGCATGCGCGTGTTGTATTGTGCGTGCGTGCACGCGTGTGTGCTGTTGACTCAAGACCAACTCTCCAAAAGTCTCCCATTAACTTGATATGCTCTAACAGGGCTCAGCGCTCCAGTTATTTATACTACAGAATACGCCCTTTATATTGACAGCTATAGTTACTAGGATGTTCGAACAAATTGCACGTTTACGTGTAAGTTGGGTAGGCCCACACAGCCAAAAATTCCCCATATGTACTGTAACATGGATGGAAACAGTGCCAAGCGTGACAAGCGCTGCACTGATTGGTCAATGCGGTGCTTGTGTTGTCAAGGAAACCATGTGCTGGCCCAACTCGTTACGCACGCACGGCCGTTGCAGGCACGTACGGAGCAATTCTATGCATATTCAACCAACAGACACACCACACGTTGCTATGAATATTCAACAAAAAACAATCACACTCAGACGGTGGCGTGGTTTCGCGGTAAAATGGCAACAAAAATACAGCTGACCAAAGTTTAAATACGACCGTGGAGTCCGCAAATTCTCGAACCTCGGGTGACAGCACAAAAAATGGTCAAAAGGTCGAGGGAATATATCAATGTACAAATTTGTATGTTTTGGTACCATTCGAAAGATCATGGCGAGGTCTGTCGAAGTGGCAATGATTCCAGTGGGCATTGCTGAGTATGTATGAAAACTTCCTTTTTTGGTCAGTGCGATGGCGTCGCATAATGAGATGATCGTGACGCCCACTTGCGGCCGTTTCGTGCCAATTCATGTAAGGCATTTTTCACTGTGGCCCATCCATAACGTAAGACTTGTTTGTCCGAACATCTGAATGTGCCATCACGAGCGCAGAGCCCTATTAATAAATAATAACAACGGTAAAGTTCAGGACCCTCCTTTGTTGGTTCACAAGTGGGTACGATACCTATAAAGGGAATAAAACTTAATAGTTTCTACTGTTCCCAAATGATATTTTTTACTTTCAGCAAATGTTCCCGAGTCCTTAAAACCCCAAATAGAAGAATTTTGTGCAACACTTCAGAGTAAAAATACAATTTTCTTACGCGCTTGTTGCAAACGTGAAAACTGCCCGCCGGCCATTTTGTCTGGTCTGGCTTGTCAAGTTTAGTCTGGTACAGTAAAAGCTCGTTAACTCAAAACCGCTTAGGTCGAAACTTCTCATAGCTCGAAGATAGAACTCATTCCCGCCGAAAGAATAGGCTTTTATGTACAAAAATATCTCCGTAATTCGAAATACCCACGCACCAACAGCCGCTTACCTCAAAGTTTTTATGGGACTCATCAAAAAGAAACCGCCTTCAAAACAATTCCACAACTTGGGCAAATGCTACACAAGTGCTACAATGGACCTAAAATCTTTATTATGGGTCGCCACCGCAAAGCCAACTTCCTCCATGCACGCTTATTTCTCCATTTTACACGTGTACAATGCAGTGTGCAATGCATGAGCGAGTCGAATCATGACCAGACATGCCGTAAACAATGCATGCAGGCCATGCCGCACGCACGCTGTTACAGCGGTAGTCTTGGTCCAAAACGTTAGTGGATCGTTCGCTGTTCGTGATGCGCCCTCACGCGACTGATTCGGGCCATCACAACCACACACACAACGTGTGAAGGTCTGAATCAGCCGCGTGATGGCGCACTACAGAAGAGTGATCGATCCACTAACGTACGTCTTGGATCAAGACTGTTATAGCGGAAGTATACAACACACGAAAACGAACGACATGAAAAACTCGCCTCACAGAAATTCGACTATGGTTTATTTTTGAGTAGAAATAGAACTTTTAGGTAAGAATAACTTTAAAAAATTTTAGTTTAATGATGATTTGAGACAACAAAAAATGCAACTGTAAAATATACAGAAAGATTTAAGCTACTCCAATTAAAATAGGTACCACAGACTGATTCGCGGTATGTGTACCGTAATGTACGTGTATGTAGGGGTGTAATAACGATGTTTCTGCACGCAAGTCGGCGAAATCCGTTACCTCGAAATTCGGATACCTCGTAGTTTTTGTCCATTCCCCTGAGGTTCGAGTTAACGAACTTTTACTGTACTTGGTACCTATACAACATTACAAGCAACATATAGTCCACACAATGAGAGCAGACACTAGACCATATTATCTTTCCTTGCGTTCGTGAAAAGTCGCATCTTTTTACCGTTTTTACCCCATAATTTCCCTCAAAAATCAAAGCCCTGCCCTCTTTCCACAAATTTAACCTTGCTAGGCTAATTAATTATAGGCCTATTGAAGGGGACACCACGGACGTATATTTTTTTAGCCTTTAGGTAAGCCTCTTTACAAAAAGTTGTTTTATTCCCTTTATAGATTATAGATATCGTACCCACTTGTGAACCCTTACCCCGGCCACTTTGTTTTTATCACACACTGGAACAAGGTCCGTGAATACGTTCCGTTGCGTATGATGATGTGCAATGACAAAAACACAGGCAGGTGAGGGGGGTCCCAAATATTACAATCGCCTTACTGATGTAGGCCTGCCTTGGCTTAGGCTTGGTTTACATCATGTGAAATGATGTGGACTAGGGGCATACGTTCTAATTTAATTTGTACAGTAGGGGCCTATAATCAGTCAGGCCTAGGCCTACATGATGTAGGGGCCTACGTGTAGGCCTCCGACCGTACGTGTACGCCTACGCGTACAAAAATGCATGGTCTACGTACTTTTTGAACACTTCTAACTCAAAACAAGAAACATGACCGACATTCTTATCACGATATACACATTCCTCACCCTTTCTCGACCAGCCTGCAATTTCTTTTTACGCTCTTCGTCATCCATTTTTAAAGTTTAAGCCGATTTTTCACTCCATGAATGACTCAAAACTTCTAGCGGTGGACGTGGAAGTTAAAAATGGCGGATATCCTGAGGGACTTTTTATATTTGGACCGTATAGTACATGATAAAAATGTACAATTATTTCAGATGTATTCCTGGGTTAGAATCATATTAAGATAGTCTTTTATGAATAAAATAAAAGATTTTGTATCAGCTTTTGTAAAAATCTAACATAAATTGAGGTATTTTGTTACAAAATTAGGTAAATCTAAGATTTACACCATGTACACGTTCTTTAATTACAAACGAATGGATTTTCAGAAGACAGAGGGCGCTATTCAGAAAAAAACTTAAAGTGTCGTCTGCTACAATCTGCACTTTTTATTATGTCGTTCTAGCTCTATGGATGTAGTGAGTTGAACTGAAAAGTTCATAAATCTCCACGGTTGAAGCGTCCTTAGAATAACATTTTCAAAGATAATACAAAGTTTTAATTTATTCAGTGGTTTGTGACTTTTTGCCCGCACATCCTACCAACGACGACTCACGTTATGTTTATTTTGCTGCATCTGTGGGCATGTGGCAGAGGGCGGCAGACACAAAGCTCAAAACAGTAGACAGGTTCCCAGTCCCTTTTTATCAATTTTAGTTTTTCATTAAAATGTCTGTTCGATAGGGATACGATTATTCAAAATAATGTATACAAAATAAATGCTGTTTTTATATATAGTGTCGGTGATTTTTATCCACTTTCAAAGGTGTTTTTACAAGTTGTTTTGTTTCTATGCAAATTTGAGTTTCCATATTCATGAGCAAAAGTTTGATGTCGCCAAGGTAACAAACAGCAGTAACCACACCCACTTAAGGTCCCAGTCCCCATGTCAGACCTAGGATTACGATCATCGCAACTAACACCCACTGTGCTCTAAAAGTTTAATCTTATGGATCACCCAACAAAAAAACTTTTCCTCTGAATTTGCTTTTTTTTTGGGGGGGGGGGGGAAGAGGGGAGGAGGAATAATGTTTTTTTTTCAGAAACCAATACTAGGTTACCTGTATTCCATTTGTCATATTATTTCTTTAGGTCTACTTTGCCATTTCAAGTTTACTGTTTTCTTCATTGCTTTTTTTTCTGTTACTTTCTGTATTCCAAACATGGACATGCAATAAGTAACCAGTGGCATAACTAGGAGGGGGGGGCAATACTAGGTTACCTGTATTCCATTTGTCATATTATTTCTTTAGGTCTACTTTGCCATTTCAAGTTTACTGTTTTCTTCATTGCTTTTTTTTTCTGTTACTTTCTGTATTCCAAACATGGACATGCAATAAGTAACCAGTGGCATAACTAGGAGGGGGGGGGGCAATACTAGGTTACCTGTATTCCATTTGTCATATTATTTCTTTAGGTCTACTTTGCCATTTCAAGTTTACTGTTTTCTTCATTGCTTTTTTTTTCTGTTACTTTCTGTATTCCAAACATGGACATGCAATAAGTAACCAGTGGCATAACTAGGAGGGGGGGGCAATACTAGGTTACCTGTATTCCATTTGTCATATTATTTCTTTAGGTCTACTTTGCCATTTCAAGTTTACTGTTTTCTTCATTGCTTTTTTTTCTGTTACTTTCTGTATTCCAAACATGGACATGCAATAAGTAACCAGTGGCATAACTAGGAGGGGGGGGGGCAATACTAGGTTACCTGTATTCCATTTGTCATATTATTTCTTTAGGTCTACTTTGCCATTTCAAGTTTACTGTTTTCTTCATTGCTTTTTTTTTCTGTTACTTTCTGTATTCCAAACATGGACATGCAATAAGTAACCAGTGGCATAACTAGGAGGGGGGGCAATACTAGGTTACCTGTATTCCATTTGTCATATTATTTCTTTAGGTCTACTTTGCCATTTCAAGTTTACTGTTTTCTTCATTGCTTTTTTTTTCTGTTACTTTCTGTATTCCAAACATGGACATGCAATAAGTAACCAGTGGCATAACTAGGAGGGGGGGGGGCAAGGGGAGCACATGTCAAGGGTGCCACTTTTTAGGGGGTGCAAAAAACGCAAAGGCAGAATATCTGTACTGTTAGTGAAGTTATTGGAAATTTAGAGGGTAATCTTATGAACAACAAAGACATTTTTGGCCAATTTCAAATTGTCTGATTATTTTTAATATGTAGTATCATACTTTGGTAAGGAACCAAAACAGAACTGTTCACAGATTTACGTATAACTTACAGGGTATGAAGATGGTGGTGGTAGAAACATACCGTTAACATTTTTCAGCCTGAAATTGTATATTTATCCAGAAATTAGTAAAACAACGACTGAAAATCTTTTTGATCTTTTAAAAGATCAAAAATAAAAGAGAAATGTCTTAAGAAATACTGTGGCTGTTTTTCACTGTTTTCTCAAAATGTGGGCACCGTATGAAACTGAAATTTTCACAGATGACTGTTACTGTATCTGTCTTGATATTATTGCCCATGAATCTGTATTTCTTTGATAAAAACCAAAGTATGATATTACCTTTAATAATTATATTGATTATTAATTAATATAAAACCAGTTGTAAAGGCTTCAAGTTGCAATTTTTTATAGATTTTCCTTCCCATTCAGGATCTTTTTATCGCTTTGATTTCCAATTTGTATAAAAGCAATAATTAAGTAACTTAATATTCACCTCATTTATGAATAATCAAAATGAATTCTAAGGTTCGTATCTATATAATCCATGTTCGAGTAATTTCTATCCCTTGACGATTGTCTTACTTAAAATTATAATTGTTTGAATAAATTCTTGATTTCGCTCTCTCATTCACAGTCTTGCAACTCAGACTTCACAAAAAAATGAGGAACTTCCAATCTTTACAAGACTTTATCCAGTGTTTTGCTATTTTCAATGGCATGAGTGAGAAAAACAAGGAAATCAGCTGATCTGAGAAAAAGATGCTGTGTTGTTGTGTTGCCCTCAAGTGGAAAAATTAAAAAATTTGGTCGGTTGGTCGATTTTTTTTTTTTGGGGGGGCCGACTTTCAAACATTTTAAGAATAAATACAGGATGTATGGTCACCAGGGCTTATAAATCAACAGTCTTGGGTCGTTTTGAAGAGACACGCTTTTTTTACTGCTAAATCTTACATTTGCTGTCAAAAATTGTGAGTTTTTATACTTTAGGACTCGGATAAAAATAAAAAAAACCTGACCAAAAGTTTTGGCATTTTACGGTCGGTCGCTGAGGGCAACACAACAATTTTTTTCTTCGGCCTTACTTTAATTTTCAATGAGAAAACTTTGTTAATGTTGATTATAAATATAATGGTTGGCCAATGTCTATTCCATGACTAATTACAATTTCGTTCCATTTTTTGTTTTTATAATTATGTTGACTTTGTGTCTTTATACACTTTGTATACCCTCGTGCCAAATTTGACAATGATTGGATCTTTTTATAACTGGTCGTCAAACCCATTTAAAGGCACTTATCAAAACGGTTTTTATCAGTACCCCTTTCTCCATGGGAATCGTCTGATCGTCTGGCATATTGTGAGGTATGTCTAAGGACGATTATAGACTTTATGTTTATAGCATTACAAAAATAAAACACATATTGTAGATAATAATAAATTCAAGTAAAAATGATTTATAAAACCTCTGAATTATCAAAAATTATGCATTTTTTTATATTTATAAAATTCAAACAGCAATTCTATATACCAAAGCCATTACACTACCATACCGCTATCCAAGGCAGCCTTTAGCACCAAGGGCCAATTTCATAGAGCTGCTTAAGCACCAAAATTTGCTTAAGCACCAAAAACCTTGGTAAATAAAATCAGTATGCCAGCCGAAACTCATCGTTTAATGTTATGCTCAGCAAACAATGGTCAAATAAAAGTCAAAAGCACTAAACATCACATACAGATTTGGTCGGTAATCCTGTTTCCTGATCAAGGAAGACTTTTCATGCTTAAGCAAATTTTATGCTTAAGCAGCTCTATGAAATTGGACCCAGAGGGCCAATTTAAATTTGCTAACCATGACATTTCTGTCTTGATAAAAACAGGATTGAACAACCAAATTTCCATGTGTTGTGTATCACTTTGTGACTGTTTTTTTTGCTGTTGTTCACTGACCATGAACATCAAATGGAATTTTTAATGATGATTTGTTTGATTGGGCGAGACAGTTGGGTCATCGGTATGATCATACACAAAGGTAATAATATAAGCGCTCAATAATATAAGTAAAACTGATTAAAGCTTCTGAATTATTAAAAAAATTCTCCCCCTTTTTTACATATGATATAAAATTCAAAAAGTGTTTCTCATTTTTTTCACCAAACTCACTCCTAAAATTTCGAGCCAAAACTTTGACTTTGCTTGCCAAGTAGAATAAGTAAAAGAAGAGACACATTATTACATCAAATGTTGAAGTATTGGAGGCCCTGATGTTTCCATCCTAGCAGGATCTTTCTCAAAAGGCTAAAATAACCAGAAGACAAGATAATACAAGTGAAGATACACATAAATGGATGACAGGATCAGAACAAAGCTGAGGGGGGGGGGGCGGTAAGAGTGACCAGGGTCCAATTTAAAGGCATTGCATACGTTTGGCAATGACTCTGAAAATGTATGGCAATAAAAACTTACTTGGTGAGAAGCACAGCTGCTTTGGATAGTATAATGCATATTGAGAAACGTTCAATTCGAAGTACTGCGGTTATGGAAAAATATGTCACTTTTTATCTCCAAAAATTATGAATCTGAGAAGCGTTATGGCCGTAACGCTTCTCAGCTATTGACTTACTGTTATCTGGCGTTAAATAACCAGTCTAGTTTGTCGCCAAAATCTCACAAACGCTACCACCTTTTGAATTGAAACTTTCACAGGTTAGTTTTATGGTATATATATACAATTATATTGGTTTGAAACAAACAATAGGCTCAAATTACCAAACGTATGCAATCCCTTTAATAGAGCTGCTTAAGCACAAAATTAGCTTAAGCATGAAAAGTCTTCCTTGATCAAACAGGATTGCCAACCAAATTTTCATGTGATGTTTGCAGCTTTTAACTTGTAATCGGCCATTGTTTACTGAGCGTAACATTCACAAGGAGTTCTGGCTGGCATACTGGTTTTATTTGAATACCACGTTTTTTTGGGTGCTTAAGCAAATTTTGGTGCTTAAGCAGCTCCATGAAATTGGCCCCAGAGAGGATAGAGGTCACTCTGAAGGTCTGACCACCCCTCCTTTTTTATTTCTGATCCTCTCATCCATTTTATGGGTATATTCACTTGCAGGTTCTTGTCCTCCTGTCATTTATTTTTAGCCTTTGAGAAAGATCCAGCTAGGATTGAAACGTCAGGCCCTCTAAACTCCAAGCATTCCATGTCATTATTTTGGTCGATGAGCAGTTTGCAGCAGTTTATTGTAGTTTGTATTCGCATATTATGTGATTCAGACCATAAAAATACTTGAATGAAATTGAAATCTGAATAGCACTCCGCACTTGCGCTAAAAATAGCACACCGGATCTTAGACAAACATTGCAACCATGCAAACGTGTGGTGGGTGTGCTTGTGTGCATGCATGCATGGTGTACACTACAAGTGTGAATCAATGTTTGTCTGACATCCGGGGACTTTGTACATGCGCGCGCTGGCCAAATCACTCGTGTGACGTCATTAGTGCAGAGCGCTATTGTCTGCATTATGACATGAACCTCTTGTAAATCGTTTTACTGGGCTCCTTGAAATGAAATTCCAAGTCAGTTTGTCTCATGTTGCAGCATCCTGTTCCAGTACGCCAACAGGTCTTCCTCATTCTGGCCCCATAACAACTCCAGGCACTCCCAACCTCGGACCTGGGTGCTGAGCACGCACGGGCCGTTGTCCTGGTTGTTCTTAGCGATGGCCAATCCTAGCAACAGCGATTGGACCAGCCTGCCGCACGTCAGAATCTTCAGGAGACGACGCTCGTTGGCCGGCAGCGGGGCTCGCGACTCAAAGCCGGCCAGCAGATAGGCGATGAGCTCCAGTGGCTGATCCGTGCACAGCATGAAGTACATCATGGCGATTGCTATCTCGTACACCAGACAGGTGTGACACATCTCATCAAAGTCAATGATGCCGCTTATGTCGTAGGAGAAATCGGTGTGACCCTCGCTTTCACGAGTGGCAGGTGTCAGCAATAAGTTGAACTCGTTCACATCTTGGTGAACTATACCTGCACAGTAGTAAAAAAAAAAATTTAAAAATAGGGATAAAGGTAAAGGCTGCTTAGCACAAAAATTTGCTAGGCATAAAATGTCTGAATTTCTGAATTAAAGGTAGTATCATACTTTGATAAGAAACCAAAACAGAAATGTTTCTCAGATTTACATATAATAACTTTTATAACTTTACTTTAACTTTAATAACTTTAATACAGGGTATGAAGATGGTGGTCGTAGAAACACACCGTTAAAATTTTTCCGCCTGAAATGGTGTATTTATTCAGAAATTAGTAAAACAACGATCAAAAATAAAAAAAGAAAAGACTTGTGGCTGTTTTTCACTGTTTTCTAAAAAAGTGGGCACTTATGACATTTTCACAGATATGACTGTTACTGTATCTGTTACTGTTCTATGAGAAGTGCGAACGAAATAGAAGTGCGAAAGTACGAACGATTCTTACATATGGTGTTTCCGCAAACCGATCCACATACCAATTGTCACCATTCAAAGCCTCAAATCTTTCTTGAAAACATGCATAATTACCAGTATTGTGTATTGTGGTATTCAGGATACCACACTTACCACAGGAAAAACTATAATGTGGTCATCTGTGGTATTGCAGGAGGGTTAAGGTTATAAATAGTGGAGCAATAGGGCTCCTTGCTCGAGCTATTCATAGAATACCCCCTCTATATCGACTATAGTTACCCGGATGTTCGGACAAATTGTACAACGTTTACGAGTAAAAAATTTAGTATATGACGTACGACTTGTTTGTCCAAACATCTGAATGTGACGTCACGGGCGCGGAGCCCTATTCTCCCGACTTCCCTACCTTGTCGTAGTTCTCCATGCACTGGTAGGAAGGTTTCTGTGAACTCTTTGAGCACTTCTTCGACGAGTGATCGTCTACCGTTATTGGGGATGAGGTCCAAGTGCTGACGGACACAGGGGAGGTTGGTCAAGCACCAGGCATTGACCTCTGCTTTCTGCTTGAGTGGCTTCATGTCACCCTGGTACGTCTAGGGTCAGGGGAACGAAAGAGAGGCTATGTTCAGACGTAGTACTCTGGAGACCGCCAAAAGTTCTACCCTTTGCGGTCACAGCGGGAGGTAAATATTTCATCCCAAACCCCTTGTGTCCATACTACACAGGGTTAAATTTGAAAACAGTCACTCATGTTGCATAACTCCGAAACCGAAGTTCCATGAATTCACAAGTACATTTAGTGACATAATTGTTATCACCGGTGAGTTATGCACCCGGTCGCGGTCAAGCTTAAGGACCATTTGTAGACCGGTCTACATAGTCTAGACCATCCCTCCTTGGCACCAAAAACAGTCTATCGTAGACCGTTCGGACACAAAATATCTGAATGGCCCCTATATGGATAAGTCATGGGATAAATCTTGAACCAATTCGCAGAAAGGCCGAAAGTGTGCAGCCTGAAGGTATATGAAAAATGCATTGTGGAACAGTTTGCACTATAACTTTGTCATCAAAATCCTGAAGGCTGGTTGTCTGCAAAAGGGTCTATGTAAAATAAGACCTTTTGGTGTTGTAACTTTGACTTTTTTGTCATGACAAACACTTTCTTATGGTTTTTACCTGCAGAGGGACACCGAGACAGCTGTGAATCATCTAAACCTACATGTACAAACAATGGGACCAATTTCATGGAGCTGCTAAGCACACAAAAAAATGCTTAGTACAAAATGTCTTGCTCAATAAAAACAAGCCACCGCTAAATATTCCATTTTGATATTTATGGTCAGCGAACAACAGCCAAAGAACAATCACAAGTGATAAACAACAAATGGAAATATGGTTGTTAATCCTTTTTATCAATAAGTCATTGAAACGTGAACAAAGAAAAATTTACTGGAGCAGGAATCGAACCGGCGACCTCCTGAATAACAGTCAGTATCCCTTGTGGTTATTTGATGATTATACTGTTTTTATTAAGACAGAATTTTCATGGTTAGCAAATTTTTTTGCTAAGCAAGGCCGTGAAATTGGCTCCCGAGCTTCATGACTTTATAATCTCATTTTACCATATAATTCTTGCTGTTTTTCAAAAGGCAATCATTACGTCTTAATATTTTGCATGTTAAGTGGGGTGTTGGCCATGAAGTGGTACTTATAGAAGCAAAAGTGGGGTGACCACATACAAAACAATATGGCAATGGACCAATATGACAAACTATGATTATTCCCATCCTTAACACCGTTCAGCCAAGGTTGTTTTTTTTTGCTTAGGTTTTTATCAGCCTCATTATCAGCAACCGGTCAAATAGAGGTCAACTGTCATGGCTACATATGCAAGAAGCTCAGCATAAACAATGCCGGCACACAATGGTTGAATACTGCTGGACAATATCCCAAATTCCAGGCTGATGTAATTTGTGGCAAGGCAGCTGACTGTTTGGAAGTTACTGAGATTGCGGTTTGCTTCACTTATTCAAATGCAATTCAAGGGAGTATCAGTAAATGGACCACTATGAGTAAATTATTTGGGACATTAACAAAGGTTCATTGAACCTCTTGTTCCAGACAGTACCCCAACGGTATTTCAATGCAAATAACAAAGCAATCATGAATATTCTCATACCATGACGCAAACTGCTATAGACGTTTTCCAGGCAAAAGGGGTTGAATCACGTGTAACAAGCACAGACCCTTCAACTTTTAGACCGCTGCAGGAAAGTGTATATAACCTAGTCCGACAAAGCTGATGTTTCAACGATGGACACCAATGTCAGCAAAACTTAAAAGGGATTTACCTGAAGAGCCAACTGTAAATCTCCGAGATGACGACCGACTTTGTAGAAGAATGGCGACGGTAGAGGGGAGACATCATTAAGTGGTCGACCAGGGAGGAAGGCGTACATTCTCACGATAGAGAGATCATCCCGGCTCCGATCTGAATCACCAACATTTTGGAAACAGTGGGAAGAAAAACATCAGGAGCCAATTTCATAGAGCTGCTTAAAGGTTACCTGAAATAGGGATGAAAGTGCTTTCAGATTATTGCTTAATGCATAATTAATGACTGTATAAATTCTAATTTTTATGTAATTGCTTCATTTTAGATTCAAATTTTAAAAATCAGTACATGTATGCCCCGCCCCCCAAAAAAACATCCTCGGAACTGATCCACGCAACAATGCTTGTGACGTCATTGGCAGAATAAGTAGGCACCACAGTAGCTCTTGCTGGCTCGTGCACATTGTTTGTAGGATTTTGCTCTTCGATTTGAACAAAAACGCGGGGTTGGTAGTTTTGCGACTTGTATACTATGTGGCATTCTGCCACTGACGTAGCAAGGTTTTTCGTCGCGAAAAGTCGGGTGCTAAATTATGGGTGTAAAATACCTCTTTTTTTCACGTACAATATTTTTTTAGCGCAAACAATGATATACATATTGAGTTTTATGACAATACAAATTTATTTAACTTCATATGAGTTTTTATTTCAGGTACCCTTTAAGCACCAAAATTTGCTTTAAGCACCAAATACCTTGTTAAATAAATAAAATCAGTATGCCAGCCAAAACTCCTTGTGAATGTCATGCTCAGCAAACAATACCCAAATACAAGTCAAAAAGCAGTAAACATCACATGAACATTTGGTTGGTAATCCTGTTTGATCAAGAAAGACTTTTCATGCTTAAGCAAATTTTGTGCTTACCGTAAGTAGCTCTATGAAATTGGCCATTCACTGACAGTTGACTTTATTCATGCCAAAAATCCTGACTTTATAAGCAGGATTCAAACCTATGACTATGGGTCAGGAGTTTGAATCCCACTTCAATCAGTCTTCTTTGTTCACCTTTAAACAACTTCATTTAATCTTTCTTCAATGGCCGAACAATTTGAGTGTAATGTTTTTTGGGAGTTCTTTTTTGGGGGGGACGCCCCGCCTCCCATTTTCTTCCAGCCAAAAAAAACAAAAAACAAGAAGAAAAGATTTAAAGAAAACAAAAAAGAAAGAAAGAGGAAAACACAAGAGTCTCAGTTTATTGAGCTGATAATTGCTCTTGGCGGAGAAATTGTGATTAATTTGGCAAATTCTTGATATATCGGGTTTTCCTGACTCTCAATCTAGGAAGAAAATTTAAACGTACTTTCATTTTTCCAATCCTGTTGAATCATCTCGAAGCTTAGAATCTTTCTGTCCGCCGTTGCAACGGGAACTTGACACTTCAATTCCGGAAAGCTCTTCATCAGATGTAGCTGGATGTTCAATTGGGTGGCGACAGCTTTGGGAGTTTTAGAGGAGGTCAGCGCATTCAGGACTTTCAGGACAAATTCCGTGGGTCCATCGCTGTCTCCATCTGGGGCGATTTTCACGTGGAACGTCCGATCTTCAAAACTTGGATACTCTTTGGTTCGGGACGACAAATCATAAATGAAAAAGAAACTTTAATCCTTCAGCATAGGTTGGCAAGTTGAAGTTTGACTTGCAAACATTTACAGTATGATGAAATGTGAAACTTTACATTTTTTTTAATAACAAATAGGACAAAAATGTCTGCAAGACGTTGCTTCAAAAGGCAATTTCATACTTTGGTTTTTATCAAATAAATACAGATTCGTGGGCAAAAATAACAAGACAGATACAGTAACAGTCATATGTGAAAATTTCAGTCCCATACGGTGCCCACTTTTTGGAGAAAACAGTGAAAACAGCCACAATATTTCTTAAGTCTTTTCTCTTTTATCTTTGATCTTTTAAAAGATCAAACATATTTTCAGTCATTGTTTTTACTAATTTCTTGATAAATACATCATTTCAAAATTTATTTGAACAGTATGTTTCTACCACCACCATTTTCATACCCTGTAAGTTATTCGTAAATCTGTGAACATTTTTGTTTTGGTTTCTTAAGTATGATACTACCTTTAAAGGTACCATCATACTTTGGTAGCATACAAAACAGAAATCTTCACAGTTTTACCTATAACTTACAAGGGTATGAGGATGGTGATGGTAGAAACATACTGTGCAAATTGTTCTACCTGAAATGCTGTTTTTATCCAGAAACTTAGAGTAAAACCAATGACCAAAAAAATGTTGATCTTCGGAAGACAATGGTAATAAAAAATAATGGTAATAAAAGATTAACAAAAATACCATGGCCGTTTTTAATTGTTTTCTCAAAAAGTGAACACCGTATGGGACTGGGAATTTCATTGATGACTGTTACTGTATCTTTCTTGATCAGTGTTGATGTTTTAGTCAACAAATCTGCATTTCTTTGACAAAAACCAAAGAAAAGATAAATTACAGAAAAAGCAATGTCATTATATAATTGAGTTGCATTGTTCTTTCCTAGGTCACCCTCAGGTGTCCAAGGTCCGCAAGTAGACTGGTGATCAGTCCTTGCCTAATTCTGTGGGTTTTACTAGGAATGTTTAGGGCTAATTTCCTCTTTAAATGTTTTCTTGTAATTTTTCCGATAAAGGTTTAGTTTCATCAGACTCTCAAACTACAGTGCCTTTAGGTTGCTTTTGAGGAATACTTGGTTCCATAACCAAAAACAAAACATAGAAACATATGAATAATAATAATAATTATATTAATAACAAAAATAATACTAAAATCCAATGAGTCTACCTTTAATATTCGAAGCTTGGAGATTGTACAACCGAAGTAGTAGTGCCTTGGCCATTTGCAAAGTGACGAACGGTTTGGGGACAACAGTCGAGATGGAGGAAGTTTGGCACTTTGGTGAAGTCATGATTCCAGTGCTTGCCTATGCAACAACACCACGGCACGATCAAGGAGCTGTGATTGTCTTCTTCTGATGGCCAGCTGACGTCAGTGAACAGTCACGGTGTGAAGAAGGCTATAAGGAAGGAGGCTCGTTCTGGGGCAGTCTACCACCAAAGTACGCCACCACTGAATCATTTGGAGATCCTAACTCCTAAACCTTAGCGACTATTTGACTCACCAGAGGGAAACCTAGAGAAGTGGTACGTGGAGGCAGGCACAGCAACACCCTTACCCCCTAAACATGATACTGACAACAATGACAGCTAGTTGCTACACAACTCTCATTGGGTGCTATCATGGAGCCTACCTCCATGGTCCTATATCAACCCCTCTCTTATCAGCAACAATGCCACACGTAGAGGCTAGGATCGGACAGGTGAAATAAGTGACCTTGTGCGGTACAATATACTAGCCCAATGACCATAGCTGATGAAGGACACATGTTATATAAATAAACTTTTCCCTCTTGCACAATGGTCATGCAGGAGCGATCGACCTTTGTGTGTGTATGCAGAAAGATCAATGTACAGGTCAATGGATGCTGTGAATATTGGTAAGCACCTATGGCTATTGCTCCTCAGATACTGTTGAATAGTTTTCCAATAGACATTCAATCCATACCTGTTTAGGTCAGTTCATCAGTACACAATTTCTACCTGCAAAGAAGGTCCGGGATCTAGTAGGGCCTAGTGAGTAAAAATATGTCGCTGCAGTACATCGGCTCTCGCTCCCTTCTGTTAATTTAATACATCATGGTGAGTGAGAACTATATTCTGATTTTGAGAGCTCGCAAAATCAGGCTTGAAATTGGAAGAAATTTGAAGTTTAGGCGTAAAGTCCATCACATCTTTACGCCACTATTAAATGTGAGTGCAATCTTTTCCTACCTCCATGGTGCAAACATTGTCTCACACACGTAGTGTACATGCACGCGCACACACCCACACATTTGCATGGTTGCAATGTTTAGCCCTGTCCGCACTGGACTTTTTTTTCCGGGGATTTAACCGAGCCGATGGGTAAATGAAAAATGGGCAAATATTACTGGTGAGGGGAGTCGGAGACGGGATGTGGTTAACTGTATAATTATGATTGTTTTATTCAATTCTGAAAGAAACCGAAATCAAGAAAAAAGCAGCAGTTAAATAAACAGTAAGACGACAGAGGTTCAAACATGACAGCAAGCAATTAACAGATTACAGAATATTCAGATTGCGGAAAACAGTAATCCGCCAGTTTCACATAAAAGTCTTTAACAGATAACAGATTCAGGCTAATTACGGAAAAACAGAAACAGAGAACAACTTGACTTACAACTTTATCCCACAGACCAGGAGTAGTCGCTCTTACAGATATGGCGAATAACACAATAACAGTTCAGTATAACAGTTCGGAGATTCATATTACAGTGCTTCCGTTACTTACGGAAAGTCGATACAGAATGGACTGAAACAAAACGAATATTATTGGCGTACTCTAAATAATGCTATAACAATTCTAAACGGAACGCGACGCGCGTCAGGATGGGCGCGCGCCCAAGGACAGAAACAGCAGGAAATTAACAGGTAGATAAACAGAAACAATGGAAATTAATTACGGGTTGTTCCTCAGCGGAACACTCTCCCCACCATGCGAGGAAGTCGCATCAATGGGTAATTACGTATATACAGGAAAACTAGTCAAACGAATTGGTACAGAATTAATATTAATCTTAAAATTTACAGAATTGCGTCCAAAAAATAATTATGGCGAAATTACACCTACAACTGGCATCCGACGGGAATGTTTACAGAATAAATGAATCCTTTACAACTTACAGGATTACATCTACAAATTAAAGAAATTACGCCCGGAAATATACGAAAATACACCTGGTAAAATACACAATAATTTACGTGAAACTTTCACCTGGTACATGTAGGCTATTGGAAAATTACACCTGCTTATTTACAACTCAATTAGATCTGGTAATCTGGTAATTTACAAAATTGGAACTGACAATTTACAAAATTCACCTGTTCACCCGCTGTATGAATGCACAATATTACACCTGCTCCTTGAAACCTTCAGCTGGGCACAAGACAACTATTTTCGTCACTGGCCTCTGATACTCTCCTTTGTCGGTTTTCACCTTGACACTTCTCACTCTTCCGTCATTACCTGGATATACATCAACAATTCTTCCTAGCTTCCACTGACCACGAACCAAGTTTGGATCTGCCAGTATTACCACGTCATTCACCTGCACATTTCTCCTGTCTACGTTCCATTTTCGTCTAGGAACTAGAAGGGGGAAGACATCCCTGGTCCAAACTTTCCAAAAGTTATCGATCACTTTCTGCACGAATGCAACTCTGTCTCTTGGGTTGCTTGTCTCACGGAAGGGGCCCTGTGGAACTCTGTTTGACGTTCGTCCTAATAGGATGTCATTTGGGCATAAGAATGCCCCGTCGTCTGGATCATTTAGTTTTCTGCCGATAGGACGTTCATTCACAAGGTTCGCCACTTCCTGGAAGCAAGTAAGAAGCTCAAACGGTGTCATCTTCTGATTGCCAATTGACTTCTTCAATGCATGTTTGCAGCTTTTTACAAGTGCTTCTACACATCCGTTGTGGTGAGGAGCAAGAGGAGTGATGAATCGCCATGTTATTTGCTGCTCTGCACAGTATTCTTTCAACTGATTCTTGTTTAGGCCTTGGATCCATCTTCTCAATTCCCTCTCGGCGCCAACAAAGTGCTTTCCGTTATCGCTCTGGATGAGGTTTGGTTTTCCTCTGACTGCATAGAATCTTCTCAGTACCTGAAGAAATTCATTAGTAGAACAATCTGTGGCCAAATCTAAGTGGACTGCTCTGGTGTTCATACATGTAAATATAACACCGTAGTACTTCTGGGTTTTATTTCGGCCTATCTTGACATCATATGGCCCGAAATAGTCGACTGCTGTGCAGTGGAACGGAGGTGTGAAAGGCATCATCCTCTCATCTGGTAGATCAGCCATGTACTGATGCTCTGCCTTATGTTCAAAGGCTCTACACTTGGTACACCTGAACTTAACCGTCTTCGCCAGATTCATTCCTCTAACAATCCAGTAGTTCCGTCTTACTTTGGCATCAGTGGTTGCTACTCCATAATGTCCAGTCTCGTGGACATGCCTCACTATCAGGTAAGAGATGGGATGTTCTCTTGGCAGTAGCACAGGGTGAGCGGTATCATATGACAATTTTTCTGCATTTGCTCTTCCTCCCACATATATTACATCATCTTTTACGAAGGGACTGATTGACTTGTAGCTGTCAAGGTTCTTCAGCATCTTCTGCGCGTCAACAATCCAGTAGTGTTCGGCATTCTTTAGCTCTTGCACAGATAGCGGTCCGTCATACTCTCGGCATCTTGCCTTGACATTTCTGATGAATCTCAGCACATAAGCAGTAACTCTTACCAACTTTCTCCAGCTCGAGAACTTCGTTGCATCTATTGCCATGTCAGTTGGTTTTATCAGCAGGACAGTTTTTGCGTTCTTCTTCTCTTTCTCAACTTCATTTGTGTCTGCCTTTGAGTTGGACTTCGGCCATTCTTCTTCTGGCAACCTGAGAAATTCCGGTCCTGATTTCCATTCTGTTAGAAGATCTTCAACACTTACACCTCTGGAGATCTTGTCTGCAACGTTGCATTCTCCTGAAACATGTCTCCAATCTGATGGGTCGGTACTTCCCTGAATCTCGGCAACTCTGTTCGCAACGAAGGGCTTGTATTGACGGGACTGACCTCTAATCCAGGATAGTGCTATGACTGAACTGTTTCCAAACCTCTGCTTCAGGGTTGCGAGGGCAGCTTGAAGTCCCTCGGTTGGTGGCTTCAATACACAATATTCAATGGCTTCTAACGCACGACCGCTACACAGAGACCTTAGCACATTTAGTTTTACACTTGGATCATGAATACAAGATACACTGTTATCAAAGGAAGCAATAAATGAATGATAAAACAAAGGATCTCCATCAAATTTCTTAACCTGAGCCTTAGGTAGGGCCATAGCCTGGACCATACTAATCAGAGAACCTTCCTGTGTGGCAGCAGAGAATCCTGAAACGGACCTCACATCATCATTACGGTTAGTACACATTACCTCAACATTAACACTAGAATTAGATTCACAGTTACCAGTGGGAACATCAGTATCAGCAGCATTATCTACATCCGGTAAAACACTGGTCACAGTTGTCAGATTATTATTATTAACATGTACATCACAATTAGCAACATTACTTTCATTTAACGGAACATTGGTCACATTAACATTCTCAGACTTGGTGGGAGTTTCCACCACAGCATTTACAACACTTGCCAGAATCGGGTTCATACCCACTCCACTTAATGTCTTTCTTGCAAGACGCGTCACTTGGTTGAAACTCTTAATCACGTCGGCGAGCCATCCTTCTTCACGGGTCAAATCTTCGTCGTTCACGACGACATCCATCAGCTTGTCGTGTGCCTCTTCTACGGCGTCCAGTCTCATCGTGGCCTTGTCAAGTAGCTGACGGATCTGCTCTTGCACGACGTCTTCTTCTGTTAACTCATTACCCAGCTCGGTCAGCGCTATCGTCAGTTTTCCTTTACGGACAGCTCGTTGACGTCTCAATACAGACAGATCCTTCCCCTCCATGATGATCACAGTTGGTTATCACTCAAAACGGCGTATTCAAAGTTAATTGAATTGTGGTGAGGGGAGTCGGAGACGGGATGTGGTTAACTGTATAATTATGATTGTTTTATTCAATTCTGAAAGAAACCGAAATCAAGAAAAAAGCAGCAGTTAAATAAACAGTAAGACGACAGAGGTTCAAACATGACAGCAAGCAATTAACAGATTACAGAATATTCAGATTGCGGAAAACAGTAATCCGCCAGTTTCACATAAAAGTCTTTAACAGATAACAGATTCAGGCTAATTACGGAAAAACAGAAACAGAGAACAACTTGACTTACAACTTTATCCCACAGACCAGGAGTAGTCGCTCTTACAGATATGGCGGATAACACCATAACAGTTCAGTATAACAGTTCAGTATAACAGTTCGGAGATTCAGATTACAGTGCTTCCGTTACTTACGGAAAGTCGAATACAGAATGGACTGAAACAAAACGAATATTATTGGCGTACTCTAAATAATGCTATAACAATTCTAAACGGAACGCGACGCGCGTCAGGATGGGCGCGCGCCCAAGGACAGAAACAGCAGGAAATTAACAGGTAGATATACAGAAAAAATGGAAATTAATTACGGGTTGTTCCTCAGCGGAACAATTACCGGTGTCCGCACTTGGACTTTTGACTCGGGTAACTTAACCGTGCACGCACGGAAGAATTACCGAGCTATCAATACAAGCCCTATGCAGATACCCGACTCAAACTGTCCGCACTGGACTTTTCGTCTCGGGTAAAGTGTCTCGGGTATTCTACCCGGGCAGAAGTTGGCCGGTAGAAATACCCGCGCGGCTCGGGCAAAGTAACTGAGAGGTAGACTTCCTGAGACGTCCGCACTGGACTTAAAATGGGTAAAGTACCCAGCGTCTCGGTTACTTTGCCCAAAAAAAGTCCAGTGCGGACAGGGCTTTTGTCTCAGATCAAGTGCTACACTCTACGTGTATACACATGTAAGTGTATACGGAGAGTTCATAACAGCTTAATAACATGTCTGTGTGACTTGGCAATGACTCTTGCAGAGGTATTTGCATGCAACCATTGACATATTTATCCATGGGTCATTTATTTCATTCATGTCATGATCCTATAAGGAGCTATATGGGGATATGCTTTGTGATGTGGGGCATTAGAATGGTTCATATACAAAAGGTATAGTGAGTCTGTGTACATCCTTGCTGCTCTGATCAACATTTTTTATAGAGAACTTAAAGGTAATATCATACTTTGGTTTTTGTCAAAGAAATACAAATTCATGGGCAAAAATGTCAAGACAGATACAGTAATAGTCATCTGTGAAAATTTCAGTCCCATACGGTGCCCACTTTTTGAGAAAACAGTGAAAAACAGCCACAGTCTTTTCTCTTTAATTTTTGACCTTTTAAAAGATCAAAAAGATTTCCGGTCGTTGTTTTACTAATTTCTGGATAAATACACCATTTCAGGCTAACAAATTTGAACGGTATATTTCTACCACCACCATCTTCATACCCTGTAAGTTATACGTAAATCTGTGAACATTTCTGTTTTGGTTTCTTACCAAAGTATGATACTACCGTTAAAGGTACTATCATACTTTAATAGCGCTGCGCACTTGCGCTAAAAATAGCACCGAACCTCAGACAAACATTGCAACGTGGCCATGCAAACGTGTGGTGAGTGGATCGAAGCATCGAAGTATGTGTGCGCGTCGCGCGTGGTGTGACGTCATTAGTGCGGAACGCTATTGGTAGCATATACTGAAACAGAAATCTTCACAGGTAATACCTATATCTAACAGGGTATAAAGATGGTGATGGTGGAAATATACATAATACAATGTTTCTGTCTGAAAGGCTGTAACGGCAGAAATGAGTCAAACCAATTCATTGAAAACAATTTTGATCTTTGGAAGATCAACAAACTAGTAAAAAGATTTTAAAATACTGTGAGCACTTTTCACTGTTGAGCACCGTATTGGCTTGGGAATTTCACAGATGACTATTCTTCCTTGGTATTTTTGCCAAAAACAGAAGTATGATATTACCTTTTATAGAGGACTTTGAAGCCCAATAATTGCCTTTTGCAAGTTAAAATTGGTACACGGAATTCTTTCACTGTGCATAAACATCAAAACCTGAATTCTCCAGACTAAAGACACTGTTGCTATATCACATGATTCGGGGCAGGCTTTTGCTTGGTTACATACAGTAACAGACGTCTTGCACCAATGCACTGTTCATAATGGGTAAGGATGGCACAAAGGAACCAGTCCATTCCAGAGATGGGTATCGCTATGCAAAAGCTTGCCCCGAATCATGTGATATAGCAACAGAGTCTTTAGTCTGGGAAATACAAACTGGAGTGTTTATGTGCAAAGGAAAGAAGTCTATGTACCAGTTACTATTCACATTTAACTCGCAAATGGCTTATTGAGAGACATGCCTAAATGTTTGTGTTTTTTGTCACTAATTTCTTCACATCTGGATGTTCTTATTTTTAGTTATTTGTAATGATTTATTTGCATACATGTACGTAATTGGTTTACACTTTACGTCATTAAAAAGACATGCAAATAATTTTTTGGATTGACTTCTATTACAAAATACATGATGGATATAACTATACAATTTATTTTTCAAAGCTGCTTACAAAATTATTACAAAAGCTTTCAGCCTATTAAAAAAACAACAAAAAACCGAACAGACACTATCTCACTAGAAATAAATCATTTGTGATTTCCATTTCAGGAATGTGAGTGGCCACACAAAAAATCTGAAAACACCAAGAAAAAAGCTGAGAAATCAGAATTCAGATTTAAATCTCAAGTCTCACATCAATGGGCTTTGAATAAAAATATTAATAATTGTATAAAATAGTATACAATACACCAAAATTGTAAATGATTCTTAAAATTTCATAATACTATCCAATAGTACATTGAAGGAAACAATACTGAGTGAAAATATAGGAATATTCAAAAGAAATTAAAGGAAAATTCAATGTCTGCAGCGTTTTGTCGCAACTAAAAAATATTTTTTTAATCTATTAGGAATAGGAATACCATGAAACAATTTTTCTCACTTGAATTATGAGCAAACTGCAGTTGCTCAGTCACCAAATATCAATGTTGTACATGCCCTTTAAAAAAAAACAATTAAGTTTCTAGCAAAGAAATACATTTTTGAGCAGAAAAATGAGTGAACTAACTAATATACGAACAATAATTGTTGTGGCTTGCATTGGCTTTGCAATAAATCCGCACAATAACATAATGGGCATTAACAATAACATTAATACATGGCAATAGCATCTATACGCATAATCAGTTTATGAATATTGCAAATATGCAAATGAAAGCTTGACAACGTAAATTACAACACTGAACCATCATAAGGCTGATATTTCTTAAACTATGTTTTGACTTATTTCAGAATTTGCATAATTATTTACTACGGCAGACACACCAGATGATGATGCATACGTGATTGGTTTAAACTTAACATCATTAAAATGGCATGCAAATAATTTTTTGGATTGGCTTCTATTGCAAAATACATGATATGGATATAACTATACAATTTATTTTTCAAAGCTGCTTACAAAATTATTACAAAAGCTTTCAGCCTAACAACAATAAAACCAAACAGACACAATCTCACTAGAAATACATGTAAATCATTTGTGATTTCCATTTCAGGAATGTGAGTGGCCACAAAAAAAATCTGAAAACACCAAGAAAAAAGGTTACATTTAAAAGTTCATATACTTTTGTACAGAGCAGGTGCACACAGAAGCTGAAATTCTGAGTTAAAATCTGAACAAAAAAAAAATCTGGGGATTGTGATAAGAAGGGATCCCCAAAACACATGATACTTTTGACTTTCAGCAAATTTTCCTGGATTAGCCTAGATTGAAGAAATTTGTGCAACATTTCAGTGTAAAGGTGCAATTTTCTTACATGCTTCTTGCAAACCTAAAAACAGCCCATCTGATCGCGTGAGGCCATTTTGTCTGGTCCAGTTATTCTAGTGCCCAGACCCAACAGATCAAGAGTGTTCAAAATTTCAGAGTAGAAACCAGACTATTGTCGTCTGTGGCCGTCCGTGCGGCCGTGAAATGTTACATCTTTGTTACCGTTTTTACCCCACAATTTCCCTCAAAAATCAAAGCCCTGCCCTCTTTCCACAAAATTAACCTTGCTGATAATGTACATGTAGAAGAGGACACAGCAAACAGTAAGTAACGGTAAGTAACTTTCCAAAAAGCTTCCAAAAGTTTTCATTTCCTTTATAGTTTTGGGACCCGTCTTATCACAATCCCCCAAAAATCTGAAACCAGATTAATATCTGATGTCTCACATCACTGGGCTTTGAGTAGTAATATTAATAATTGTTCAAAACAAATATCATAAAATACACCAAAATTGTAAATGATTCTTACAATTTCATGATACTATCCAAAAGCAAGTTGAAGGAAACAATACTGAAAATAAAGGAATATTCAATAGAAATTAAAGGAAAATTCAATGTCTGCAGCATTTTGTCGCAACTAAAAAAATAAAAAAAAAATCTATTAGGAATAAAATCAACACAAAATGATTTCAGATCTTGAATATAAAAAAAAAACAAATGGAAAACTGAAAAAAAAATTAAATTTGATCAAGATTAAGCATTACATTTATGAGCAAATAATTATAAAATCATGTAAAATGCCCATGGAGACTGAATAACCAATATCACTTATGGACAGAAATCAGCTGCGTTCTTATGAAAAAAAACCCTTTAAAGAGGATCTTCAACACTCAACAAACCTCGCTTTATTTGTTAGAACTATAATCATTAAATTACTTGACATGAGAAAAAAAAAATTTATCTCACACTGAACACAGAAAAGAGAGTCTTTTTGATGATTTTTCTCTCCACATGCTCAACCCGCAAGCTAACCCAAAATTGAAACTGTCTGAATTTCGTCAATGGGGGCAGCAGACATTTCATGAAAAGGCTCCGTACTATGACGTCAGGAGCTATTCATTAAATGAAAAGCTCATGACGTCATAGTACGGAGCCTTTTCATGAAATGTCTGCTGCCCCCATTGACGAAATTCAGACAGTTTCAATTTTGGGTTAGCTTGCGGGTTGAGCATGTGGAGAGAAAAATCATCAAAAAGACTCTCTTTTCTGTGTTCAGTGTGAGATAAATTTTTTTTTTCTCATGTCAAGTAATTTAATGATTATAGTTCTAACAAATAAAGCGAGGTTTGTTGAGTGTTGAAGATCCTCTTTAAAAGTAAAGCCTTTTAATAAAATTTTGGAACAAAAGTTTGACATCAGCTGCATTCTTCAGAAAAAACCCTAAAAAATAAAACCTTTTCATAAAATTATGGAAACATAAATTTGCTCACTACTTTGCGCACTACTACATGTACTAGGATCAAGTTTTCAGCCTTCAGAACAATCATGTGACTCAGATTTGGGCAAATCTGATTCACTCCAATCTGACTGGATGGCTGAGGGCCAAGCACCAAGCAACCACTCCAATTGCTAAGCAACCAATCTAGTTGCTATGCAATCAATCCAGTTGCTAAGCAACTAATCCAGTTTCCAGCGGCCAATCCAGTTGCTGAGCAACCAATCCAGTTGCTGAGCAACTAATCCAGTTTCCAGCGACCAACCCATTTGCCATGCAACCAATCCAGTTGCCATGCAACCAATCCAGTTGCCATGCAACCAGTCCAGTTGCTGAGCAACCAATCCAGTTGCTGAGCAACCAATCTGGTTGGAGCAACCAATCCAGTTGCCATGCAACCAATCCAGTTGCCATGCAACCAATCCAGTTGCTGAGCAACCAATCCAGTTGCTGAGCAACCAATCTGGTTGGAGCAACCAATCCAGTTGCCATGCAACCAATCCAGTTGCTGAGCAACCAATCTGGTTGGAGCAACCAATCCAGTTGCCATGCAACCAATCCAGTTGCTGAGCAACCAATCTGGTTGGAGCAACCAATCCAGTTGCCATGCAACCAATCCAGTTGCTGAGCAACCCATCCAGTTGCTGAGCAACCCATCCAGTTGCTATGCATCCAATCCAGTTGCTATGCATCCAATCCAGTTGCCATGCAACCAATCCAGTTGCTGAGCAACCAATCCAGTTGCTATGCATCCAATCCAGTAGCTATGGAGTCGAGTGGCACATTGACCGGACTTTATCGCACAAGTCCTGCAGCTCGGACTCTGTCTGACTCCACCAGGTGTCCAGAAGCATCCATCCTTTCACCGAGGTACTGGTGATGTACACATTCTCCGGATGGTTCCTGGTCTGGAACAAGCCTATCAACAGAGACTGAACAAACCGACCGGCCACTAGAACCTTCAGTAGTTTGCGCTCTTCGTTGGGGAGAGGGGCGATGGTCTCGAAGCCTAACAGCATGTAGGCGGCTGCCTTAAGTGGCTGGTTGCAACAGAACATCATGTACATCATACTGTTGGCTATCTCGTACACCAGGCAGGAGTAGCATGTATCGTCAAAGTCGATGACGCCGCTGATCTTGTACTTGGTGCCATTGAGAGCCTGCTCCGCATCTGGCGACTGGGCAGCGACCAACATGTTGTCACTGTTGAAGTCGCTGTTTATGATTCCTGAAAAGGGTCAAACATTCCCTCAGAAGATTCCCTCAGGCGTTTTGTTGATTTACCTCAACGTGGCCAGGACTTTGGGGGTTCCAAAATTCTCCTAAACTACCAGGGGCCAATTTTCATAGAGCTGCTTAAGCACCAAAAACCTTGGTCAATGAAATCAGTATGCCAGCCAAAACTCCTAGTGAATGTTCTGCTCAGCAAACAATGGCCAAATATAAGACA